>RYFJ01000366.1:0-493514 GCA_003991445.1 Oryza meyeriana var. granulata | reverse complement strand
AAAGAAAAACTGGGTAGCTAATAAAAATAAAATATACTATATCCTATAGACGTCGAAGCGACCAACAAAATGTTATATGATACATTAGCTGCCTATCATACAAGAAATGTATGAATAAACATAACAATGCGTTCTACATTTTTAGTACACACATTCACTCAAAAGGCCCTAACATGTCAATTAAAATTATTGCTAATAGTGGGACATGTTAAACTTACTAATCAAGCATATAGAAATTGAATTTATATAGTCAAAAAGCATAGATGACATAACAAACTAAATGCATGCCTACTACAGGTGAACAGGATATAGAAATTTGCATATAGGACAAACAAATAGAACAAGAGATAGGCGAATTGGAGATATCCTGCTTACAGGCCAGAGTGGCCAGCAAACAGCGGCATGTATGTAACGATACGAAAAGGCAGATATGTTCTCTTGTTGACTAAACCAAAATTTACAAACCACATATATTCTCGATGAATTGAAAGTAGACAATTATAACCACACGATCACATACCATATATTTTCGTGCAAATATATCTCAGACATAGTAATTAATTTGGCAACCATTAGTTAGGGCGAAAATTGCGTTGTCTAGCACCGAAAGTTCCCAAGCGTCCAGAAAATACACTGAAGTTTGGACCGCCGGAAAAACCCACTGAAAGTTACAAACTGCTTTAGAAATTAACATTCGTTATCCCATGACTTAACGGTGTTATAGGACAAAAATACCCTCCGTTTTTCCTCTACTTCTCGCTACGCGGGCGCGACGCAGGCGAGGTACCCGGCGTGGGCGCAGGCGCGGCGCGCGGGCGAGTCACCGGCGGGTTAATTTTGTCGATTCGCCTATGCATCCTAAGAAAAAAAAATTGAGATAAAACATTTACAATCTAACAGATGCTAATCTTCAAAGTACGTGCAACCTTTCATGTTATATTCCGGAGATCCAACTTTCAGTGGTATTTTCCGAAACGCGCGGAACTTTTCAGTGCAGACAACCAATTTCCCTTATGTTTATCGAATTAACACGTAGCAAATGTTCATAAAGCTGCCATGATAATGTGGATTTACATTATATATCTTTTCAAACTAAAACAATATTTCATAAACCACTAATAATAATCATACCTGCTCGTGCTTTCCCAAAATAAGTACCCTTCTCAACACAAAAACAAGCTCCACCTGAGTTTGAAAACTCTACTTACTATATCAGTCGAGCTTGTGATTTTTGCCCTGAATAAAAGCCAAGAGCGTCAGCTATTCCTGACCACTTAGGATTCAAGTAAAAGTAATGAAGAGGTCCGGTGGCCCATAGAACCTACAAATTGCCATGCATCTTGGTAATTTTGTACCATGTATCTTTTACTTCCTGTAAAGCTAGCAGGTAAAATAACTGTCTTACCAACATTATTCCTGTCAACATCACCCTTGTGCAGTGCATCTGAATCCCCTTGTAAATCTCTGACCTTAAATTCTTATTGTTTTTTATGACAAACCTAAGTCTGTTTCCTCTACCGATGCAAAAGCGTCAACTATGTTACTGCTGGAACAACCGATCGCCAGATATCAATGTTATTGCCTCACATTGCGTTGTTGCAGCTGGAAAGCGTAATATTCAAGCATCGTAACTTCGTCCTCGTGGCTTTTGACTGACAGGAGTCCCCTGGATCGGTGTATTAATTTTTAGTTAAACCCTTGCTCACCATAAGGAAAAGAATAGGATATTGCAAGCCATATAATTGGCATGAAGGTTACTAATTCTTCGTTAACCCACCACCTCTCTCTTGAATTATTACATCAGGACGTCTTCTTTTTTTCTGGAGAAATCACCACCACTAGAGCAACTACCTCTGATCCAGTCGGTGCACTATACTGTGACGCAGCTCTAGAGCGATCGTGCAATAGCCTAAGACGCAAAGGTTGGCTATGCCCTTGCTGCAGAAAGTCCTAGTAGCTGCTGAATGATTGCACTAACTCATTTGATTTGTCAAACATGGCTTATTAAGCCTTCAACAATCTTTTTATCGACTCTATTGTCATCATCGCAATCCCTATCTCTATCAAATATTGATATACGGTGTGGACCTCATTCTCAGTATCAAACAATGTAAAGTTGTGCATACCCTGGAGACTCACCCTCTTCGGAAGTAAAGATCCAATTCGATGATGAACCCGCCATTAATTTTGAACACGTACAGATAAGGCCCTGGACCTTTGTTATACCATAGTCAATTTTAGCACCCATTGACGTGAAAGCAAACATAGAATTGTATGATCTAATAGATTTTAAGGAAGTATTTGGATAAAATATCACCATTTGGATCTAGCAATTTAGCCAAAAAAAGGTGGAGGAGATTACAAATATGGCAAACAAACCTTCCCACCCCTGCAACAAAGATGAAAGCGAATATGGCCTCCTTTACTTGAATAAAGACCTCGTCACACGCTCTGATACCAAAAATTGGGCACCACAATATTGACACACTTGTGGACAGGAGGCCCATAGTAAAGAAGTTGTCGTTCCAAAACAGCTATTGTAAAACAAAAAAACGTTAATTAGAAAGGCTGAAATTATTTAAGAGGCAATCCTAGAACCTATGTATGCTCATTTTAATTACTAATTAGAGAGCAAGTAAATAATTTCATGTGTGAAATTATTTTTGTAAACAAAAAACCGGTTAATTAGGAAGGCTGAGATTATTTAAAAGGCAATCCTAGAACCTATGTATGGTTCATTTTTAATTTACTAATTAGAGAGCAAGTAAATAATTTCAGTGTGAATCATTTTATTTTACTACCTGCATGCTCAAGCAAATTTAGATCATATGTGTGTGCAGGCAAGATCAACAATGTTCTCATCATTTAATCATATGGATAAATGGGAGTTACATATATATTTAACATACATCTCTGCTGTAGATCATCCATAATAATCCATCTTTCTTGGGTATGTGTACGAACACATCTTGTGAATAGAAATAAAAAAAAACTACAAGAAACACATCTTGTGTATAGACTTTAATATACATTTCTTAGATGCTACCTGTAATCTTCTGACTGGAGACTGGTAGCTTTTTCCGATTCAGCCAAACAATTACCCTAAATTGGGAGGTAGCGCGACTGTTATTCATGCTATAGTTAATATAGAATATATTATTTTACTGCATGCATCAACTGCCCACCTTTCTTTGGTTTTATTATGGATCTCCGACGTTGTTGCCTTTCACGTATTGTCCCCCCAGCAGAATGTGAACTCACACCTACAATTAAAATGTATTAATTATTTAATATAACAAAATTACATGGCCAGATCATATATCAAATTTATCATGGATTTCTATTTTGATCGTGTAAATGCGTTTAAAATTTAAGCCGTGCATATGCCTAGGAATGAAAACGCAGCAGATAGTTTCCGTCCGATCCGGAGAAAAACGAATATGGATACAGTTCGGATTGGATCGATAATTTTCGGATAGTCCGAATACGGATATGGATACGGATAATTTTTTCGGATATAGATACAAATACGATATCACAGTTTCCAACTGTCGGCAAAACAGGACTGGGGGCCCCACATACCCCGGGGACATGTGGATCTTCGGCCACGTTAGCTCCTCCGGGGCCCACACTCTGCACAAGGGACGGCCGGCTACGGCCATTTTCCCGCTAAGTGCCTGGGGCCCGAGCACTGTCCGGGCCTGGGTGCACCTTCCCCCGGAGCGTCGCGACGACCGCTCGCATCCACCTCGGGCTCCGTGCCCCGGGGACATTCCCGGGCCCGGGTCTCGCCCTCCAGTTCCGGGGCCAACAGTTTCGGTCCCGGGGCGCGTTCCCGGGCGCTTTACTGGGACATTCCCGTGCCCGGGTCTCGCCCCCGGTCCCGGGACCCACTGTCTCGGTCCCATTAGGTGCGCTTCCCAGCCCGGGACTCATAGCCTCGGTCCTCGAGGAACTCGGCGCCTCGCGCGGCGGAGGGCTCGATGAGCTCTCTGCCCCGGGCACGGGCCTGACTCGAGCGGATCAACTCTCCAACTACCTGCATTAATGACAAGGCGACAGGGCGCGTCGCGCCTGTCGCCCGCTCGGACACGCGTGGACTCTCATGATGACACCCTACTCCTGTGTGTATCTGCTATGTGGGAGATGAATGCGTAATACCCTATCCGCCGAGGATGAAGGGAGCATCGTCACCGGACTCGCCTCGGCCGCCTCTCCCGACTCGCCTCCCGACCCCGGCCGCCCGTCGCCACCCTCTCCCATGTTGAGATTAATCTTAGCGCCATCTCCTATTTCTGCTCCACTTTCCTATTTTCTAGCACATGACTCAGTTGTGGTGATCGTGCGCATATATCGTGGCTCTGACGCACGCTGCGTTCGTGCAGGAGTTTCATCCGAGTCCTAGGGGCGTCCGTGCGCCATTCCTTCGGCCCATCGTGGCGTGGCCCAGTCGGAGGATCGTGCAACTTATCTTCATCCATGTACCTGCTATTTATTTTCGAAATATGCATCAGAAAACGCTGCTAAGTCGGGGCGGCACAAAATCGCATCTCTCCGTTTTTTCTTCTACTTCTCGCTACCCGGGCGCAGGGCGCGGACACAGGAGCAGTCCCGGGCGCAGGCGCGAGCACGGAGCAGTCCCGGATGAGGGCCGGCGCGGGAGGCACGGACGCAATTGAGGGGCGCGAACGAGTGCCCGGGCCGCGCGGCGAGGGCAGTGAACAAGGCCGGCCCGGGCGCGGGCGCTTGACTGGGCGCGAATGAGGGCAGGACTCGGCCGCCCGTCGCCGCCTCCCGACTGGCGTGCCGGCCTCGGTCGCCTCTCCCGACTCGGCTGGCCAGGACGGGTCGCCCAATGCCGCCTCCCGACCTCAGCCGCCCGTCGCCACCTCTCGACTCGCCTGCCGACCTCGGCCGCCTCACCCGACTCGGCTGGACCATCGACGTACTCGCCAAAATCCCGCACCAGGAAAAAAATAAAATGCGACATCAAGCCAATAAAAGCAAGACTAAAGGTACCTATTGTAAGAATAGCTTGCTCTCCACATAAGTGCTTTCTCTTTCGAGTTCTGGAAGGTGGACTATCCATGAAACATAATTTACCCTTCAAATACCAATATGAAATATATGGAAATTAATTAAAGAAAAGATTACTAGACTTGCAAAGCAGACCATTAGAAAACACACCGAACGCTTGAACGCTCTCATCGTACATGAGAAAACGAACTGAACAAGGCACATAATTAACCTCAATACAATGAGGAAAAACTGAGCAAGTAAAATAATTTAGTCGATGTTAGTCAGCAAGGTTAGATCAGAAATTGTTAGGATCAGCAACCACCTTTAGCCAAACAATTAGTACTTCAATAACATTCATAGTCAGTTAAAGTTACAAAACACGGTAGTTATCAGTACCAGTATTGTCATAGTTAGCCAAGTTACAACGTAAGTTAAAATCAGTATGGAGCCTCGTTAACATCACATCTTCAATTAATGTCATAGTTAGCCAAGTACAACGCAAGTTAAGTACTGGTAGCCTCGTTGTACAGATCTTGTCTTGTTAACTCTAATACTATTTCTTTAACAAATGTTTTTAAGAGACTATAATTGATATAGAACACCTAAGACACTTGTAGCACATACCTTCCTTCCGAGCTGAACTATAGATAGTCTAGGTGAGAACTATTTATCGAGTGAGAACTATGCATTGAACGCTCAAAGCCTTAGCTTGCACTTGTGGCGTATGCAGATGCAAGAAGGCAAATGGCGCCCTTAAATAGCAATCCTGGTGCTTGCCGCATCATGCATGCAGCATGTGAACTTGCTGATGGATAGCCAATAGCATTCCTCCTGAGCATGCATGCACATCAGACAAAAAGCTGTGGGAGCATTTTGCTGAGGCATCACATTTTTAGAGCTACATCTTGCTTGTTGCTGCCACACGTGCATGCAGTGATAAGTCAATGTCAAGCAATAGGCCACACATACAGTAAGTTTGTAGGAGGGATAGGCGGCTTGCTGGATGGATAGGCAGCGGTTTGCATCGAAACCGTATATTCCAAGAATTGAACGCGTAGAAACAAATCACATGACGTGGACATAGCGGAGGCCGCGCAGAGTGGCGTCGCCTGCATATTCCCCTGGCATGCGCAGCCGATCTCAAGCTCGTGCCCCGCAGCCGATACCGAGGCGCCCCGCAGCCGATGCTCGCGCCCCGCAGCCGATACCGAACTCACGCCCCGGGCTCGCACCCCACACACCAGGCTGGCCCCAAGCCTACCCCGAGCACCGTGGTTGCTGACCAGCGGACCCGCCCAGTGCTCGCACGCGGACAGCAGTGATTGCTTCTGCCGCGCGAGCCCACCTGTCAGTCCCCGTCGTCTTCTTCATCCTCCAGCCGCTCGCGCTCTCTCTCTCTCTTCTCTTGATCTCTCTCGAGCCCTCTCTCTCTGTTACCTCTGTTCCGCGCCCATACCGCCCGGTAGCGCTATGCCCGAGTTGGAGGAGGGCTTTCCAGCAGGATTAGCGGCGCGGCATGGGGTCAATGCTTTGGTGTGGCTTCGTTGGCGTTGCGCGGCGTGGCAGTTCAGGCTCTCCAGCAATCGGCGACCTATTGGCATCGGCTTGGTGCTAGGTTGCATCGACAGCCAGGAGATCCGAACCATACATTTCATATCCAGCGGTAGAAAAAAACTACAGCGACGTGGATATCATGGGAGGCCGCGAAAACGGCGCGGCCTCATATACTAGATATATTGTGTTACATAGTGTCCACATATATACCATGCTAATTCTTTCATCTAAAAATGCAAAATTTTCTTCACAATTTTTCTCGGAGCTGACTGTTCATTGATACATAATTTTTGCAGTCAATACGACTTAGCATTTGTTTGATATTTTTGTAAAATAAACCTGAGAAATGGAAGCATGGGTACATGATATTGTCTAGATTCATCATCTTAAGGTTGTGTACTTCTGATTCAAGATTTATAATCGAGAATAGATGGATTCTGGAGTAGAGGAAGGGAGTAATTTGGGTTTGAGAAAAATCTAGAATCTAGTTATTTTTATTTTGTTTAGACCCGATATAATGACACAAAAGTAGAGGAAGGAAGCATAGATGGATTTTTTTACTGTTAGTAGGATTCTAGTAAGGCGGGGAGGCTAGCTTTTTAATTGCACTGTTCATTTTTTAAATCACTTTTAATAGGATTTTAGTGATGTTAGGGAGTATTTTAGTGAGCTCACGGTGTTGCCGTTGGCCTCCTCCTTTTTATCGTGTGGTATTGGACACATGAGGGGTATATGAGTATAGTGTGTACGTGTAGTAGTCTACGCTCACATCTTTAATGTAATCTAGGACAAATTGGAGGCAGCACGTTTGGGAATTGGATCGAGTCAAGTACATGCATCCATTGTTCTTCTTGAAGCAAAATCAACCTCGCTACCCAATTCCCTTCACCCACCTTACAGCCAATGTGTACACAAATGCAAACGTAAAATATAAGGGACTATCTACCATATTTGATACAAAATCCCACCTCATCTCTCATTTTCTAGATGGCCATATCGCTTCGAGATTCGTGCTGCCACAATAACTTCACCTTATCTTTTCTCGTCATTCTCCCCCAACGCGTGCCTCTCTTAGTCACGTCGATGCCACCACCACCTCACCGCCGCTAGCCTCGCCGGTGTGGCTAGGTCTGCCAGACCTGCCTCCTCCCCCTCCGACCACCTCCCTGCCTCTCCTCCTCCTCGAGCCGGGCAGCAGCGAGCCATCTTCCCTATCCCCGGTGACTCTCCAACCACTGGAGACGACGTCCCTACCTCCTAACCGCTCTCATTTTCCTCACCCCACCTCCGACACTAGCCCACCACCCTCCTCCATCCCTTCAGCTAGTGTCGCCACCGCCTCGCCGTCCCACTCGTGTCCACTACCCACCGCTAGTCCACCGCTGTCCACGACCATCCCTCTAAGCCCTGAGGAAACCCTCTCCCTGGCCCTCCTTCCACCCCAAACCCTAATTGGTTGGGGCTGCAACCACGGCCTTTGCGTTCTCGATGTCACCAGAGCTGTTGCGCATCGCCGGATCTAGAGGAGAAGATGCTCAGCGCACGAATCTTGAAGCCAATCGGGTGGCTGAAAATCTGTAAGATTTTCTCTCCAATTTTCTATCAAATGACAGGTAGCAGATCTGGAAATATAATCCCCATTCCAAACCATGAACACCCCACTGCCTAGCATAGCCCAAGCTGCAGCCCACCCAAGATGACGTCTGCAGGCCAGCAAGGCCCAAGCTCCAACCGGCCACCGCCTCTCACGATCGTGTTTTCCTCTCGTCTCTGGCTCTCCTTTCCCACGATCGATATCGCTTCGAGTAGACCACGGCCTGATGAACGCTCGATTGCCTGAAGGCCACCGCCGGTCGCCGGACCGGAGGCCTCGGCTGATTTAGTGATTTCCCAGCTCTCGCCGAGCCGATCTTGCACAACTACCGGCCGCCATCGCCGATCTATCGAGACGTCGACATACGGTGTCCTATCTAATCACTCCTCTCGATTCTTCATGACCAATTAATGAGTTGCTTGGTTCGTTTGAGAGAATTAACGAGATGGGGATTCGCAAGTTAGGGTGTCAATTATCGTTGGTTTGCTTTGTTTTAATCAGATTGCAGGGGGGACTAGGACGACTTAGGGTTTTCAAAATTCAAAATCTCAATTTGGGGTTTTGGAAATTGGACTATTGGTCTAGTGACATGACAAACTTCGGATCCATGAATTTGACTGGTTGTAATACAACCGAATTGTATAATGTATTCATGATAACCTCTATTTTCCATGTGGAGTAGGAGGGACTCGTCATTATCGATGATCCATTGATTCTAGAACTTAATATAAATAGGCCCTGTTTGGTAGAGCTTAAACTCTCAAAGCTGGAACTGGAGTTGTGGAGCTACCCGAAGGCCACTCCACCTCGCAGTTCAATTTTTCGGAGTAGCTCCAGCCTACTCCACTTTATTTTTTTATCGAGCTAGACTGTTTGGTAGAGCTCTAACTCCATTAAACCAGGATCTGAGAGCTAAAACTCTACCAAATAGGGCACATTTAAGATGCATTGTTTTATCTTTGTTTGACTACTGGTTGTTTATGCCAATTTTTTGACTGGTTGTAATACAACTGAATCGTATAATGTATTCTTGGTAACCTCTATTTTCCACATGGAGCGGGAGAGAGTAGTCATTATCGATGATCCTTTGATCCATCGATTCAAGAACTTGATATAAATAATAGGAACCACATGTAAAATGCACTGTTTTAGCTCTGTTTGACTGGCACTTCACTAGTCTTGTTTTAGGAAATTTTACTAATTATTTTTGTGTTCTCTTTTCTCTAAGAAATTTGCCATTGGGGTTGGATGTTGTATTCTGAGGATGCTGACCTTTTTGTCCACGAGATCACATCATCCATCCTTTATCCTCGGTTTATTTTGGTAAGCACTTTCATGTCTTCTTCCTTGCCAAGTTGAGAATTTTTATGTGTGAATATTTGCGTGTTTGTTTTCACAAAGAATATTTGCGTGTTAATTGATAAACCCCATTGTTGTTTTGTTTTTTGATCTGCCCTTTGGTAGCCACCCTGCCCAGCAGTTTGCCTGGTATTGGCACAATCTTGGAATTGAAACTCGATTTTTACCAGTTGTGGTTTTCATATTACAATCTCATAGTATCATCGATTGACAAAGAGTGCCACTCTTGTGTGGTGCCAATATGCACTGAATGATCTAATAGAATTGCAATAAAAGCTAAACTTTGGAGGTGGATGTAGAATTAGAAAATACTACTTTTGTTCTTGAAAAGATGATATTATAGAATGCGTGCAGTCAAACCTCAAAATTTTAAATCATCAATAAATACTAAAATATTAGAATTTAAAATGTGAAAAACTATACTGGTGGATTTATCATGACAAACTCTTTTGGATATTTATATTTGTAATAGGTTTTATAATTACATATTTTGAAAAGTAATGATAAAACATGTGCATTGAAAATTGTATCGATGTCCAAAACGATAGTAAAAAGAATGAAGGTAGTAGTATTAGGTGCTATATATGTTAAGATAGGGGTATGCATATTAAATGTTTTAACACATTGCAAATTTACAAACAATGCATCCTTATGGTTGATGTGAGAGTAACGCGCGCAATCTGATTCATTGATGATAAGCTACCCTAAAAATCCTCTCCTATTAAATTCTCTTCAACAGTTGAACATAAGAAACTTTTGCTTCCAAGTTAATTGCAAAGGCTTCATCAGCTTTTTTCAACTTTCTTAGCTAGGCCCATCGCACATACCAACAAGTTAACAAGATGCATGTCATCCAACAAACATCTAAGTTTAATTATGTTTGGAGACACAAGAGAAAACTACACATATGTTTGCTCTGACATAGCAACTGGATAAGAAACTTACCTATCCAATAACTTAAATTTATTTCCACAGTTAATAATTTGATGAGAATTGTGCTTTACAACTAGTTCCTTTCAATACACACTGCCCTGTAATGCCAAAGAAAAAATTTTCCCATACGTGCTGAAGCGACCAGAGCACGCATGGCGACGTCAGTGCCACTGAACAGCCAACAGCTGATCGCCTCCTGCGGCCCAGACCAGCCCAGCCCAGCCCACGCAAGATTATGACTGCAGCCAACAAGGCCCAAAGCTCGCCACGACCGCATCTCCTATCAGTAGTCGCACTCGCATCCCACCAGCCGCCCCTCACCATGGTGTTTCCTCTCCTCTCCTTCCCACCCCTCGAGCAATCGCTCTGAGCAGTGGCGGCCTCGAGGCCTCGGCTCGGCCATCCACTCGATCGCTGGAGGCCTTGACTGATGTGTCCTTTGCTCTGTTTCACCGAGCACCGCGCCGTCACTGATCGAGATGTCTACGGTATTCTAGGTAATTGCTCACGTCGATTCTTTCCGATCGATTTTTTGGTTCACTCGAGCAAATTAAGGGGATGGATTTGCAGGTTAGGGGTGTCAATCTGGTGGTGAATGTTGGTTATTTTGTTTTAACATCAGATTATGGAGCTAGGACGACCTAGGGTTTCGATTTGGGGTTTCAGAAATTGGGATATTGGCTACTGTAAAAGTGTGGTCCGTGGCATGAAGAAGCTATGAATCGATGAACTTTGGTTATATTACTGTGTCAGCTAGAATGGTAGCTTTTATTACTTCGTTCAAAGGAGAGACTGTCCATACGTTCCACCAAGATCGTAAGAACCAATCCTAAAATGTGACATTTACAATTATTTGACCATTCTACTAGTCTTGTATTTGGAAACTTTGCTGATTAAAACTTTTGTTCTCTTTTCTTTACAAGATCGTAGAACCAACCCTAAAATGTAACATCTACAATTATATGACCATTCTACTAGTTTTGTATCTGAATACTTTACTGATTTAAACTTTTGTTCTCTTTTCTTTAAGAAGTATGCCATGGTCAGGGCCGGATGCAACTTTTGCATGGAGAGGAGGGGAGCTCATTGCCTTCTTCTTCCTCTAGCCCCCGTCTTCTTCTTCCTCCCCCTCTCTCTCCTTGCTCTCCATGGGGATCCAGCGGGTAGGGGGGCTAAAGCCCCCAAGCTGGATCCGCCCCTGTGCATGGTCCTTCAGCCAAAGATTATTTCGGTAAGAACTTTCATTTCTAGCTACTTTACCGATGACAGTTGAGAATTTTTGTGTGTGAATATTTGCTTGTTAATTGGTAAACTTCTGTTGTGGTTTTGTTTTTGGATCTGCCCTTGGTATCACCCTGGCTGGAACTAGTTTGGCATCAACATAATCTCACAATCTTACAATTTCCTCGCAAAAGCAAGGAATGAGTAGGGATTCTAAAATTTAAGACTAATATTAAATCGTAATTGCAATTTATCAAAAGCTAAGCCCAGAGTCTAAGTTTGAGTCGTGTGACTATGAAATGTAAGAAAGTTTACAACCTATGGTCAATCCTATTCTAAAATTGCAAGAGAGAGGCGAATTACAATAGGTAAAGATGATGCAAATGATTCATGGAAAGTTTTCTGAGGTATCGGAAATTTTACAATTTCTACTAATACTTATTGAAAAACTACACACATAAGTTTCACTATCTTATAATCACACAATCCATGGCGGCAGTGACAGTGGTGTTTCATGTTAAGGAAATAACTTTTTCCTATTTCAAGGCTTCTATCAATTATCTATTTGTAGGATTGAAGGTCGGTTTGAAGTAACTAAGAGGACAAGTATATGATGGTGCTAGCAATATGTGAGGTGAGTTCAATGGGTTACAATTATTGATAGAGAAAGTAGTTTAGCTTATTATGTTGATTGTTTTGCTCACCAACTTCAATTAGTTGTTGTAGGCATTGTGAGATAGTATAAAGGCATTAGTAATTTCTTTAGAATGATTATACTTTGTTGAATGTGATGGGTTAATAATCTAACGGAAGAGATATAATTAGAGAGATAAATTAGGAGCAAGTGTGCAAGGCATTAGGTTGTGGTTGAAAAAAATGCTTTTGATTTAACCCCGTTCCAGTTTAAAGTATTCCACAACCTAATGCTTCTTGGTTGATCTACTGGCCCACGAGCCAGGAGGAGGCGCATGGGCTAAGTCCCACGTGCCGATAATGACGTGGACCGATTCCCACGTATGCGCAACGATCGGAAGCGCCCGTTTTATTCCTAACGGAATCGCCCCCGATCTCCTCTAGCGCTATAGATAAAAGGTACGGCACGTGAATAGGTGACGATCTACGCACGTTAAGCAAACCCCGAAAAACCCTAACCAATCCTAAGAGCGCTGGAAGGAGACCGAAGGTCGATCTCCTCCTTAATCGCTGGTCAGTGCAAGTGGCGGCCGGAAGGGCGACGTCACCCACACGTCGGACGGCTTCCTACTACATTACCGTCGACTTCAATCACGGCACTAATGGGCTCCAACACAACCGGTCAGTAACATCACCTCAATTCCGCATAATTTTAAGGTGATCATGTATATGTTAAGGTTAAGATTAAGTATAAGCCCTAATAATGCTCTGCACACTTGTTCATAACTTATCTTTCTATCATATCTCTCTTAGATAATCCACTCACCAAATTTAACAAAGTATAAATCATACCAAGGATATTACGCTACTAATGCCTTTATGCTCTCACAATAGGTACAAAAGCTAACTGAAGTTGGTGAGCAAAACAATATATATAGTAACCTGAACTACTTTCTCTGATGATTAATGATTGTAACCCACTGAACTCACCTCTCATATTGCTAGCACCATTATATCCTTGCCTCTTACATGTTTCAAACTAAGTTTAAAGCCTGTAAACTAAGAATCAGTAAGGTAGGAAGAAGTTGTTTTCTTCACGTGAAGCCCAATAAATCTCTCTTGGATAATTCCACATGTATCAACAACATATCTCAGTACCACTACCATTTGCACTTTGCTGGATATATCTACAGACTCATCAACTAACAAATAGAATATATCATGTCCAAACTCTTCCATAATAGAATATAATATTTTCTTTGGAAAACATTTAACAATGTCATTTTGAATATCAGAAGACTTGTTCCCTGTTGTATCATCCCCAGCGTCTTCCTTAATGTAGGATCATGCTTTGCTAGTAATTAAATCACGAAACTTCAAAAAGTTCCCTTTATTATCGGAATACTTGGACCCATCATGGTCCCACGAAGGTAGACCTTGGATCATGCTTTACTTGCAACAAATCAAATTAATCGCTTAAGAATTCGAGAGCACGGAGGAGGTGGGAGGAGGAGGAGGTCTTGCTTGTTGCTGTTTTGGGGCTTGACCACTGGAGCCTGGAGGCTAGGGCACAGCGGCCAGCCACGTCCTGCAAGCCGTAGAACTGGCGACTAGCGATGTGAACTGGTAATTAGGAGATGGCGTCGGTGCAACCAGCCAGTGATGAAAACGGGCTTAACTTGTCTGCAGTAGGAGTCACTGACGTGTGGGTTATAGAGTAAGTGAGCCCATATGTCAATCAGCTGCACTGCAGAAACAGTACTGCCGATGATCTCGTTCCTGTGTAAGAAGTAGATGTACAGCCGCAACGGCATCGTGCGGCATCATGAAAAAAACGAAAAAAGATGAGGCGTCAGGCACAAGCTTGGCAGAATTGTTGTGCATGTGATGGGCCATGAAAATGCTGCTGTTGGCCTGTTGGACTTGGCTGCCTGATCTCACTGTGCAATTGGGCCGTTTGTGGCATGGTTTTAGGGCCGGGGGTTCATGAAGTTGGGGTGCGGGTTGCACATATGGTGAAGGCCCTTAGAAACAAATGAAAATTATAGAAATTTTGAAAATCCTATGGGAAATAATTTTATGGAGCCCTTTGGAACAAAGGACTGATTCCTATTAAGTCCTTTGAAATTCCTACCGAATGTGCTTCTAGAGAAATTTTAAAGGGAAATAAGAATGAGGTCTCACCACATGTTTTCTTCTTCTTATGCATTAAGTTATTGTGTTTCGAAATCTCATAGGAATCCAATGAGTACGATATCCTATTCATATGTTTTTCTTATTTCTGTGTTTTAGCAATCCTACCTATGTTTCAAAGAAGCCGGAATGGTAGTTTCTAGTAACTGAATACTATTCAACTCCAGTATATATACTGTTGGCCGGCGGCCGCCTTCGCCTTGAAAAGAACCAGCATTAGGCACTGATGTTCATGAACACTTTAAACATGCATACAAGATTGATTTATCCATTGACATGTAGTATCTGTTACAAAATATCGCCATGTCGATCAAAACGTAATGTGGCAAGCAAGATGGCTACTGAAATGGAGACAACTTAATCTGAATGTAATTAACAACCTGATGCTTGCTTGCCTCTCCTAGCAACCAAGCACACTAGCTAACAGAAAGAAAAGAGTTCTTTGTAACATGGAGACGTACCCTGTTTTGATCTCTGAACAAAAAATATCGAAGGGATAAAAATAAGGAGAAGAAGGCTAAAAATGTAATCTTCTGTCGATCGATGCATGGAAGTGTCTTCCGTTGTGTTGCATGCATCATGCACGCGCGGTTTGGCTGGCCGTCGTCGTCTTCGCCTCTGGCCGGCCGGCGCACTGTGCATGGAGACCGGCCGGACGTACACATGCATGGCGCGAGGGCGGCGGCGGCTTTTATTGTGGTGGGGTCGCTAGCTGACCTGCTCGCCGATGAGGTCGAGGCCGACGGCGAGGAAGGTGATGCCCTGGAAGAGGAGGAAGTAGAAGTGCAGGCCCTGCGCCGAGAGCAGGCTGCGGGCGGCGGCGGTGAGGAGGAGGAAGGAGAGTGCCAGCTCCTTCTTGAAGATCCGGTTCGGCGCCTTGGCGGCCTTGTTCTTCTTGACGGGCGTCGCCGGCGCCGGTGGCACGGCCGCCGTCGTCGCCGTGGCGGCGTCGTGCTCCTTCTTCTCTTGCTGCTTGGCCCACTCCTCGTGCTCCTTGAGCCTCCCCCACTCCTTGAGTCCGCCCTCGGAGACGCCGCGGACGAGTTTGGCCGGCGGCGGCCTGGCCTCGGCCTCGGCGAGCGCGAGGATGTCGGACTCCGACGAGGTCCTGCCGGCCTTCTTGGTGACGACCCACTCGTAGGAGCTCCCCAGCTGGAAGAGGCCAGACACCATGGCGTTGAACTTGGTGACGGACATGGTGTTCTCGAATAGGAGGTAGGGGATGACGAAGGGGAATGACTTGGGCGCCGGCAGGATGTTGAGCACCGACATGATCACCGGCACGTAGCAGATGACCCAGATCGGCAGCTCCGCCTCCGGCACGAACATGGTCAGCGGCAGGATCACGCAGAAGAGCGTGAAGGAGTAGAACGGCAGGATCAGCTTCCGCAGCAGGAAGAAGAGCATCACCAGGTTCGCCTTCTTCCACATCGAGATCTGCATGCAATGTGAATGTCAGAATCCGAAGCTCATGAGATGAGTCCTAGCAATGGCGGCGTCGATGAGCTCACCTTGGACTTGAAGACGGCCGGGAGGCAGAGGCGGAAGAGCTGCATGGGGCCGGAGTGCCACCGGTGCTGCTGCTTCCGGTAAGCCTGGTACGACTCCGGCAGCTCACAGAGGACCTGCACAAGTGCAACAATAATGGCGTCATTCAATCATAGCCCACCATCGAAAAGCATGGAGCTAGCCATCATGGACATGGATCATGCATGTGATGGTTACCTTGACGTCGTTGAGGAAGATGAACTTCCAGCCGTTGAGGTGGGCGCGGACGGCGATGTCCATGTCCTCGACGGTGGTGCGCTCCATCCAGCCGCCGGAGTCCTCGAGGGCCTTGATGCGCCACACGCCGGCGGTGCCGTTGAAGCCGAAGAAGTTGAGGTAGACGCCATTGACCTGCTGCTCGACCTCGAAGTGGAAGCACAGGTTGATGTTCTGCAGCCGGGTCAGCAGGTTCTCGTCCTTGTTCACGAAGCTCCACCGAGCCTGCACCAGCCCAAGCTCCGGGTTTCCCTACAACACAAGTTTTATTTAATTTAATTTAGTTTCCAACAAATTTAACATTAACCACTTACTTAATTTGTTGTTCTCGAAGAAGGAAATTAAACTACAAAATGTTCATTGACCTTGGGATTACATATAATGTATTAGGCTGACTTCTAGATCTCAATCTAACGGTCCAAAAACATTTGATACATACATAATATGGAATATATAAGTCCCTTAGGTCATTTCTAGTACAAAGTTTTATTACGTGGTTTTTAAGAGTGTCATGTCATCTAAGGATATTTGAGTTAATGGATGAAACTATTTCTCCCAATATAAAATTTCATTCACGGTTTTATATGCTAGCATATTATTTAAATGTTGCATCTAAATGATTAATAGGAGTTAATGAAATATGTGAAAATGAAACACAAACTCTCTCAATGTAAATTTTACATAGTTTTTAATGTGTTGGAAACGGTGAGCACCAGTTTCATCCTGATGAAACTAACCACATCTCTCCTCTATTTAATTCTTTGTCATATTATTATATATGCTAATGCATCAACCTATTTAATTTATATAAAACCTCTATAAAACGTGTACTGAGACTGGCTTTATAGTGGATCTGATAGATCCTATATATCATAATATAAAGTCTGTCTTAAAATGAGATTGTATCTTGGACAATTCCGCAACATAGTAATGTGAGTACACACATCAGTTTAGTCAAAGGGAGAGCCAATCTTACGAGGTCAACTGTATCGAATCTAAGATTTGGACTTACATGGTTCATGTCCTAGCTGCAGAAACTCTTTACTTGTCCAAAGTCCAAATAGTAGCCTGGCCCCACCACGTCATATATATAATATACCCCTAACATTTTCTTAGTACTATTATATATATAAGCCACTAACTAACTAAGCAGAGGTTACAGACCTTGTAAGTCGTCATGGCTTTTATTAGGCTCTAACACCAAAGTATAATCTCATGCATTGTATACCGATCTCGAGCTCGTATTGAATATTTCTACTCGCAATTCAACACTGGCTAGCTTATAGTACTGCAACCTTTGGCCATTATTGGGATCTGAGACTTGGAACTGAAGACACGCATCTTTCAATTCCATTGGGCATATTTATAAATATAGTTAAATCATATGTTATATATACTTACCTATTTGGCATATATACTATAGAATATAGAACATAATAAACAAGTTGCAGTGCCAATAGCAGAAGCCGGATGCTTTGATTTACTTAATGGAATCTCATTATCTCATTACCTAGCTATTTGACATATATGCTTTGATTTGCTAACCTTGAAGTGAGGGACGGTGAGCTTGAGGAAGTCGGGGTTGGGCTGGAAGTCGGCGTCGAAGATGGCGACGAACTCGTAGTCGCGGACGTAGTCGCAGCTCATGGCGGACTTGAGGTTGCCGGCCTTGTAGCCGGTGCGCGACAGGCGGTGGCGGTAGATGATGTTGACGCCGCGCTGGCTCCACTTGGTCACCTCCGCCTTGATCAGCATCTGGCACGTCTCGTCGTCGGAGTCGTCGAGCACCTGCACCAGCATCCTCTCCCTCGGCCAGTCGATCTGGCACACGTGCGAGATCGACGTCTCGTACACCTGCATGCATATGTTTATCTATGAGCTCGATCGATCGAGATGACGAGAATCCAAACTGTTTCTGTGTAAGAGTAGTGTACTGTACTGACCTCTTTCTCGTTGCACATGGGCATCTGGATGAGGACCATGGGGAAGTAGCCGTCGTCACCGGCGGCCTCGACGTCGTGGTCGTGGTCGTCGTCGGCGATGGGCTTGATGCCGCGGAGCTTGATCCAGAAGCAGCCGAGGCAGAGGACGATGCGGTCGACGGACTGGACCATGAAGAGGGCGATGCAGAAGGAGGAGAGCTTCTGGATGGCCCAGGCGATGTAGTCGGTGCGGAAGGCGAGCCACGCGACGTAGGCGCGGTGGAGCCACCCCTCGATCTCCTGCTTCTCCGGCATGCGGAGGTGCTCCGGCAGGTGCTGCAGGTGCTCCGGGAGGCGCCGGAGGTACTTCTCCGGCAGCTCCGCCGCCGACCGCGGGAAGTGCCAGCCCTTGAGGTGGGCCACCGTCTCGAAGGCGAGCATGGCGAGGGAGAGGAGGAGGAAGGCCCGGAGGAACCGGAGCATGGCGCGGCCGCGACCCGAGGCCTCGGCGTCGGGCTCCGCGTCGGCGTCGCGGCTCCGGCGGACGCGGTGGTTGACGGCGCCGAGCAGCGCCCAGAACCCGGCGGCGAGCCACGCCACGCAGCCCACGGCGCGGTGCGCGCGGAGGAGGAGCACCCACGTGAACTGCTTGGCGTTCTTGCCCCGGGCCTTCTCCGACGACGCCACCATGCCCGGCCCGTCGATCTCCACCAGCGAGTAGGGGCTGTCCATCTTCACCACCACCGGCGTGCCGCGCTCCTCCTTGCCCCACCACGACTCCGTGTACGTGCTCGGAGGAGGCGCCATTGTTGCCGGTCTACCCACTGATGATCAGCTCGAGCTAGAGCCGCCGCCTCGGTGACCGTGCTGCCGCGCCGGAGCAGATGAGCCCTTGGAAGTGCAGCTGCTAAGCTCGGTTCCAACAACTCACCATGTGAGATTGCTTCCTCCTTAGGTCACCCTTGCTGCCCTCTTGCCCCCTCGAGGACAAGATCTTGTGCTTTACAGTGTAGTGTTGCTGCTGCTGCTGATGTCCCTTCAATTTCTCAATCTTACCTCTGATGAACAAACTCACTCACTCACCTATCAACAACAAAAACAACAGATCAAATGAGCTCAAAAACTGTAAGCAAAACAGAATCCAGTTAACCATCAAATATTAGTACTCACCTTGTAACTCTTTGTTATGACCTGATGATATATGAGAGAACCAAGAAATGGAACTCCTGGCTAATTAAGGTGCCTGTGAGCTTCAGATCCAAGAAAGGTGACTAGACTGCCTTGGAGGAGACAATGCACACACACACACAAACACACAAGAGAGCTTGCACTCACTCTGGTGTCTAGATCAGCTCACTCAGTGGCTAGCTGGTTGAGGATAGTAGAGATACAGTGGAGAGTAGTACTAGCTACCAGTTGATCAGTAGTAGCAGCAGCAGTAGGGTGTACTGTGCGTTCACCAACTGCTACTTCTTCTGCTGCTGCTGATGCTGCTGCACTACAAGCTCCAGACTCTAGACTCCAGAGTAAGGCATCAGGTAGGCCACTAGTAGGGTTTTATAGAGAGATTACACTACACTTTGCACTGGTTAGCTAGCTAATACAGTGTAGTAGCTGGCTGGCTAGTTCTTAATTACTATTATTATTTTTTTGTGGGAGAGTATACTAGCAGTGGCTGCAAGTTTTGACCTGATTTGGGCATTAAATTCCTGGCAATGGTGGTGTGATCTTGGCTTAATAAAAGCTTCGAGGAATTGGGAATCTGCCGGCACCGTGTGCGTCGATCGAGTCCATGCCATGTGGGACACTTTTAATGAAGCTATAGCCCGTTGCTTCAGTGCCAGTATACTGCTAATTGATTGTTAACTTGGACAGAAATGTAGTACTCTATTATGTGTGTGAAATTAACCGTTAAGCCAGGGGCTAATTGCCGCTTTGCATACCTGATTAAGAAGCTTCCTTGGAATTTCTGGGGATTGGGTTTTGCCTGCCCTGGCTGTCCTGCTTGCACTGTTGCACATGCCCTTCGATCATCAAGCTCCATCGTCTTTCACACAACTTATAACCTACACGCAAAACAATAAATATCATTAGCATATGATTAATTAGGTATTAACTATTAAAAACTTAAAAAATGGATCTATTTGATTTTTAAAAATACTTTCATATAAAATTTTTTAAAAAAAACACACCGTTTTACGTTTCGGAAAACAAGGCAATAAGCAAAAGTCACAAACCCATTCAAACACTACCTTAAACAGGCTTGGATGGGCTTAAACTGGGCTAGAATTCGACCTGAGCTAAACTGGAATATTATTAATGGAATTAATTTTGGACGAGTTCACTAATTTTTATTCGAGAAATTATATGGTAAATGATCAATGCAACTAGAACATTGTTGTTACCTAAGACCACTGATATATTAATGACATTTTTTCAGCACATTTAACTCTATTCTTTTGTTGACAAATTTAATTAGTGACTAATCTTCGAACAACACATAATAAAGTTGTGCACAAGCATCAATTCAATTATTTTTTCTCGTAATTTAACAAAGTTTTTCCATATTGTCTACAACCGAGAGTTCTGAAAGTTGCTACACCATCTTAAAAGGAATCGCTACCAGGGTTTGTAATATTGCGCGGTTACCTCATAGTTATCGCGGTTACTACGTAAAAACTAACCTCATGGTTTTTAAAACCTCATGGTTTTTTTGTAACCTCATGGTTTTTGAAACCTCATGGTTTTTTGTGGTAACCTCACTGTTTTTCGCGGTTACCGCGGTAACCGTGATATCGCCGGGTAGCGATAACCACCACTAAAATGATAAGGAAAACACTAATCACTACACGACAGAAGGAACAGTGAACTAGCTTGACCTTTCAAGTTGTGCATTTCCTAATTCCTATTATTCTTTCCTATATCTTGTGCTGTCAATTGTGCTGCTAGCTTGAAATTATTGATTCTGCCCACAAGAGTTTTTTCCTTGTGTTTGATCAAAAGTTGTGATTACAATTTTGTGTTTAACTGTTCATCTTCGTCCGTAAACTTTTTCTTATAATTGATATCACCACACCTATTTTCCTTTATGTCTAATGTAACTATTACTCATAATGTTTATTCTTGTTAATGTGAATTCTTAAATATTATGTGCATTCAATATATGAGACCAAATCTGCTTCCATATTGTGGTCGTTATTTTTATTAGGTGGTGTAACCTTGAAAAAAATTGAAAATATACACGGTGCTGCACAGCCATCGCGCGGCACCGAGGCCGATGCACACCACCACTATCCCCTCCACGGCACGTTCTCCAACGCCCCGGTGGTGCACAGCAGACCAGCGGCACCGCTCCTGTCACTTCTGTCTCCCCAGTGGCACGTGGCAAATGTGCGGTACCGCTCCCTCCTCTCAGCTCTCTAAATTATGCTCACAAATTGTTCAAGTAATAAATGAGTTGCAACAAATAACTTACAAGTCTAACACAGGGAGAATCGATTGGTTTCAGCATAGCAACATATTAAAATTAAGTTACAAGAGTGCTATTCATTGTCCTCCTAATCCAAATTCGTCGATGTACCACCCGTCTTTTTCTTGCTCTTTCTTCTGGCACCATCTTGCTAGGGAACGTCGATCGCGGGTGGACCTTCATGCCTGCACATCTCTGGGGACATCAATGGCTTCATAATCTTGGGTTGGCTGCGTCATTGGAGGTGCTTCGTCAATCTGCGATGGTCCTATTTCGTGCTGTGCTATTGATGACCCCACCATAGCTACATATATCACCATATGACTGTGTGCTTCCCCCATAGCCACCATTTGTTCGGAGGCATACATCCCTACGAAATATATGACCGAGATGAGTACCTCATTGCATATACAAGATATAGTGTTAAACAAAATTTGGAGTTTTTACCTGTTGCTGGAGACCGCACGGGACGATGTTGACCGAACAATCAATCTCCTTGTTCTAACAATTCCATAAAACATGGGCCCTGTCACTGCATGTCTTCACCCATGGAGAGCTGGTAAATCCCCCTCCGCACCTGCATCGTGAATGTATTACAACAATTGTATCAGGTACAAAAAATGAACTTATGATTCACAATCGAAATAAATGAAACAAAATAGATACACACTAATGTAGTGCTCGGAAGCTCCTTGCCGCTGAGCATTGTAACCTATTGGATGCATGGGCGGATAAACTTGGGTATTACCTGCATACAGGAACATGAAAGGTTGGTGCCTGCGAAACCAGAAAAATGAAAAACAACAACATGTACCATTCATCACTACTGGCGAACCGTCCATGCCATTGCGAGCTTCCGGGTCTTGTAATCGTAGGAGGAAGCATTTGGCTAGGCCCTGCAACACATGCGAACCCTTCCTGCCACTCAGTGATGCTGCGTATTGGAGGAATTGATGGTAATGCTTGGCTAGTGCCTGGTAGAATAATACATTAGAAGTGAATCGTGCACCAGTGTAAATGCTTCATAATCATTTTAAATATATGTACTTCGTACCTGTTAACGACGCGACCCCATTATGCCACTGCGAGCAGCCGGGCATTGTTGGTACTGAATGAATTACTTGCGCATTATCTAGAGAAAAAAATTGTTATTTTTGCAAGTAGCAACTCATATATTTTCCAACTATAGGTACCATACTTTGCTTTACCTGCAGTAAACGCGATGTCTTCATGCCGTTGGGAGCTTGGGGGTACTGTAGGCGGAGTAGCCACATTTGTAGTTGATGGACAGGGACACTACGATGGCCTCGTCAATGCTGAGGGGCGCGTGGAAGCTGAGGGCCTAGTGGATGTGGAAGGCTGAGACGAGGTAGATAGCCGCTCTGGTAGGGGGTCCGCAAACGGTCTCTGCGTCGGACGATGCACGTTTGATGCTTGTCTACACGATGTAAGCCGAATGATCCGCTTGCATTTCTGTCGCATTCAATCCACAATACCCATTACCTCCTCAGTTGACCTTGCAATGCCGTCTCGAACCTTCTCCCACAATGTATTAGACTTATCGTATAATATGCAATATCGTCCTACACTCAAAATATGTAGATCGTTTGAATTGTGAGTTAAGTACATTTCTAGCAATGGAAAGTAAATTAATAGCATGCTACCATCATGTTGGCCGATGGCTCTGACTGCATGGGATACATCTGTTCCACGTCGGGTGTGACACCAGATTCTAGATCCCTAATTGCCACAAGGCGTACGCGTGTCTGTGTTGTGTACCAATGCATGTAGTTCATGTATGTACTATGGTCATACGGTCTCATTTCCTCAATAACATCGAATACTGCCCGCGATCACTGCTCTACCCAAGGGGCCATCTTTGCAGCTATTTTGCGACACACACTACCATCTCCTTTTCTCTTTTGCCTGCAACAAACTTGCATTCATGCAAAGTAACAATTAGTACAATATGATAATATGGCTAGAGGTTAAATAACGTACACAACACAGATCATGGCATGTATAATATTATACAATCATGCACAAAGCCATTGATTATGGGTCATGCATGTATCATATTGTGCTAATTAATTACGGGTCAAGGCATTGATTACGGTAATTACTTGCTAATCCCCGTGTTGTATGCACGCAGACAGGCAATCGAGTCATGCATGCATGCTAAGCTGGGCGGTGGCACATATGAGATGCACGTAACCGCCATCTGCACCAATGCCTGTGGTGGCGCAGGACCGTTCCGCGCCATCGAATAGGCTGGAAGTTTTATTCGTTTTCATTTTAACTAAATGATAGCAAATTCAACGAACATGTTATAATATCCATACTATTTATTTTTTAATCAGAATTTTAGATGTTTATAAATATTACTTCTATATAGACTCTTATGTCAATATTTGTTATTTTTTTATTATAAAACAGTATTGTCACCGAGTGGCAGTACGCGTGCTAACTCGAAATTAGTTTCTAGTACGGCCACACTAACATTTCTATAAGTATTATAACCTACACAATATGATAAAATATTGCACCTAGTGTACATTCATACTACTTTGACAATTTTTACAATTTTTTAACATGGTACAAATCGCCTAATATTTACTACATAAATACTAACTATAACTCTAAAACAGTTCACATGAGTCTAAACTATTATCGCATACGTACTACAAAACCACACTATACAATAAATATTTATACAACAAACTAATATTTATGTCTAATGCGTACCACAAAAAGTAAATTCATACTTTACAAAAATTTAAATACTCAAATTTACATATAGATTTTCCTAGTTCTCGATCCTTCTCAGTCCCTTGCTTCTTCTCCTCATGTGTAATGTCCCGGTTTCCGGGCCGTTAAAAACTATTTTAGTAAAAACTCAAATTTCAAAATTTTTTAGATTTTTGTGTGTGCTTAAGGATTAGTGCCATAGATTTTAGTCTAAACCTCCTTGAAACCCTAAAAACTTCAGTCTCAAACCCTCTCCAAATTCCAAGACTCGAATTTTGCAATTCGACTCTCTCTCTAAATTTTCTCAGAAAATTCAAAATCAAATACCTCCCAAAAATTCTCTGTACTCGGGTTCGAATTTTTCAATTCGAGGCCCTCCAATAAAACCCTTCGAAAATCGCCTTTGAAGCCTTTCATTAAAATCTCCTCATTTTGTTCCTCTCGAAAACTCCAAATTCTATCGAAAACTCTCTTCCCAAAAATTTCCAAATTTATTTATTTCCAAAACCCTCAAATCCCAAGAATTAAAGTTAAATTCTAAAATTCCCCCGAAGTGCTCCAGTTCTAATCCTTTGCAAAAATTCTCAAAAGTCCCAAGAGTTCAAATCCCCAAATTAAAATCAAATATGAAATTAAATCTCCAAATTATCCCTTCAAAAACTCTCTCTCTAAATCTCTCTTTCAAATATATAAATATACATGCATATATATACATATATGTATACCAGAGTCCCTCTGCAAAAATCCCCTTGATTTAATTCCCGAGAAATCGAATGCCAAATTTTAAAATTAATACCCTTTCTCCAAAAATCCCTATCCATTTCTTCCATATATATATATATGTGTGTGTGTGTGTGTGTGTGTGTGTGTGTGTGTGTGTGTGTGTATATATATATCCAGACAAATATCTTAACCTTGGCAGTACAAGTCCAAGGATTTTGTGGGCCCTAAAAATTAAATTTTGAATTGAATCCTTCAACAAAATCCCCTAAATATCCCTGGAAAATTATCAAACTTTACTGTGTCGCTTGGGCTGCACTATTCCCTTTCCTCCCCTCGGTTTGCTCTCTTCTGTCGCTCTCCCAGGCGAGCCGGCCCACAGCCCACGTGCAACACCCCACTCTGCGACCACACGTGAGCCCGCGAGTGCTCAGCCTGCCTGACTGATAGCGGGGCCCGCACGACAGACCGCAAACGGTCGTTGTCCTCCTCCGTCTCCCTTGGCACGCGCGTCACGTGTTTGATAAAACGCCGCTGAGAAAAATCCTCTCCCCCGCAAAATATCTTCCGCGCCGGCACCGAGGTCAACTCCGCCGTCCCATCATCCCGGCCGCACCCATACCCTGCTTCCCTTCCTCCGGCCGACACGGTCGCCAAACCCTGTCACCCCGTCCCGTCCGAGCTCATCCACCACAGTGCTCACCATGACGTCGGCCCAAGCTCCCGTCACGTCGTGCCTTCTCTGCCACAGCCATGCCCCGCGAGCTCCACCGCCTCTGTCCATTGTCGCGTAGCGCCGCCGCCAGTCTATAAATAGGCCCTGGAACCCCCGCCGTTGCCCCGAGCTTGAGCTCTCTCTCTCCGCCGCCACCATTAACCCTTCGGCCTTGATCCAATCTGCCGCTCCGGAAGCTTAATCAATCAAATTGACCTCACTACCAAACTCCTCATCTCCTCGTGAGCCCAGCCATGTCTCCAATTGCACCCGAGCACCGCCGTAGGGAAAAGCCCCAAATCAGTCGCCGTCGTTCCGCCATTGCCGCCGCATCGGGATCTCATTATCGTGCAAGGTAGGGGTCAAAATCTCCCTCTATTCCCTACCTGTCCTCAAGCCGCATCCGCCCTGAAGCACCCCAGTCTTCCCATCGACGAAATGGTCATTGGCGGTGAACCACAGGCACATCACGTCGCTGCCGCCCTCTGGCCACCGTCGCCTGCCACTGCCGGCCACCATCCACCCGATCCACACCGTTCACCAAGTTCGCCATCCTCCCCTTATCCCATTTTGGCATTCCCGTTTCTCCGGCGAGCCGCCGCTTGCCAAATCCCCTTCGACCACCGACCATCGTCGATCCCCTCCGCCATGGCCGGCCGGCCGCCCGCCGAACCGGCCTCCTCTCCTCTACCTCCCTCTGACCTGTGCGCCCGCCTAAATTAAAAACCCAGTTAATCCTCATTTAAAAATATGTTCCTATGACAGATGGGCCCAATACATCTAAATACCTTAATTAACCTTGCAAGTGGGCCCCCTCATCAGACTCTTTCACTATCTCCTTTTCATTGCCATGTGGGCCTACTCCTATTATTCCTTTCAAGTGGGCCCTACTCTTTTCTCTCTCCCTGTAACCTTGACAAGTGGGCCAGCCCTCACTTTCTCTCTCCCAGTCACTGACAATGGGCCCCACCTGTCAGCCCCTATTTCCAAAATAAATCCTTTCCCAACAAATTCAAATAAACCTTTTCTTTTTCCAGAAAAATACATTAAACTTCGAAAAATCATATCTTCCAAACCGTAACTCTGATTGACCCCGTTCAAGTCTCTAAATTTTTCTAAAAATGAGATCTACCTCATGGCACTATTAGTTATTAATAATAGTATATTATTTCTAAAGTTTTGTGTATTTTTCTCTCGTTTCGTGCGTAGTCAACGCTTTGGAAATTCGTCGGACGTCGGATTTTCGTGAGGATTCAAAGACGAAGACTGAGACAAGTCACTCCTTGACCATGTTGCTCCTAAATTTAAAATATTTTGTTTGCAAAATTGCATGGTTAGTGTGCATGTTAAAATTGATCGGCCTTCGTTTGCGTGACGAACCGACGGACCTACCAATAGTTGCATAAAACCCTGTAGGTCTTTGGTATCCTATTCCTTGTCGCTCCACCTCGTGGTACCTCGGTGATCGTGCTCTCTGAGCATGGATTCCGATGGTTCCACCCACATCACTATTGTTTGACGATTGGGAAAATTTGGGTTTCCAAAGATTTTAAAAACCCGATATGCAATGTCGGCGAAATTTGTGAAAATTCGCGGTGCAAAGTGATCGCCTGTGTGGTGGCACTTCGTATTCGCATATAAGGACTGATTCTGTGGGGAATTTCATCCGAGCATCTCACAGTGCGACCACACGGGTGGAATGGCACACCCCTGGCTGAGTAACTAGTGTTCCCAGGATCGTTTTCGGTTGCTAATAAATGTGGGACTGGCTGGGTGCCAAGAGGGCGATATACCCCTGTCCCTGTGTATAGGAAATGAGTTTCTGGTACTTGGTTGAGAGAACCCATTTATAGGGTAACGTGCTATCTTGGGAAGGCTCTGGAAAGGCCTTGTCGTGAACCTCCCCACCTGATCAGTGTGGGAGTAAGCTCGCGTCGTGTGGGTAAAGCGTGCACCCTTTGCAAAGGTCTTTACAAACTGTTCGAACAGCCGTGCCTATGGTTATGGACGAATGTGAGGTGATTTCTCTAGTGCAGATTTGTTTGCCAGTGTTTGTGAAAGTGGTTTTGTGGGTTGGGAATCTTTACCAGAATCGGCCTCAGTGGCTGATGGAAGACCTGAGTGGTCTGAAACGGGGCTGTGTGATCCGGGATATCGATTGACAACATAGTTTAGGCTTCCTGAGCGGAAGCGGTGTATGTTTTGAGTTGAGATTAAGAAAGGCTCGAGGAGCCACTGAGATGAGTTATGAGATGAGATGATGTCCTGGATAGGACTAAAGTGAAAGAAAAATAATAGAGGAAAATGAGATTTCGTCCTGGAGTGGACGAAATTGAAAATAAAGTAATAGATGAGGATACAGTGGGAAGCTGCTTGAAGGTAGATCCATTGAACCGCTGTCGCGATTTGAAAGGCAATATAAGTATACCTAAGATCAATTAAAGTTCGATTCGTCTGCTCGAGTTGTTGAAAAGCAATTCGCGGACAGGATCGAGGCGAGAGCCTCCTTCCAGTCACATTAAGACAACTCACACTTAGGTTTTTCGAAAATATTTTTAAATAAAAAGGTTTGCGAAATAAACCCTAGCCTATCTTTGATAGCCTACATAACACGTTTTTCGTGACTTGCTGAGTACGTAAGTACTCAATCTATTCCTTTTCTCCCCTCATTCAGGAAGAGCGAAGTTGAAGTGAAGATTAGAGTTTCTTTCCTAATTCCAAGCCGTTACTTGTGGATTGGGTTCTCGCTGCACTGTCGTTTCGCTGCGGTTGTTCTGTTTGCAGGTTGCTTCTCATAGCTTGCCCAAAGTCGCAACTTATAAAGGTATAGTATATATATTTATTTAGCTAATTGTTGTGGTACATCTCTATTGACCGTGGATACCAGCAAGGTTTCCTGGGACTGGTACCGGTATCGCGGTTCCATGGGAGTTGGTTCACACCAGTTTCCTACAGCGCTTCCTCTCTGGTATCACTGTAGGTGATGCCAGGGGCGGGGGCGCTACATCGTGAATATTCAGTGCTCCGTTTCTCCTCTTCTACACAAATGCTTGCTCTCCTTCCTTTGTTTTCCTTTTATCGCGTGCGAACGGAGCACATGGAGAGACAGAAGTGATGCTCATAACTGTGCTTAACGACGCTTATTTTGAGAAAAGAACACGGATGCTCTGACCGCGAGTGCTCACAAGTCGACAGAAGTGAAAGCGAGACAGGAGTGGAAGCGACAGGAGGGAGAGCGATGACGCGTTGTCGTGGCACAAGACCGGGCGGTGGGGCCCGTCCGCTGCGCGCCACTTGGGCTTTGGCAAACATGCCGCAGAAGGGATGGCGGTGGCGCGTTTTGGCCACGCGGCACCCGTGGGATGGCTATGTGCCACCGTGTCGTCGGTGCACTGGTGTGGCGCGGGACCATGCTCTCGGTAGTGGCGCATAGCCATTGCATTCCACCACGCACGATGCCGTGCGACGTTGGCGCGCCACCAGCGGTCCCGCGCCACAGCGTTGCGGTACCGGTAGTGGCGCACCACCATCACACGCCACATGTATATTTCTGCTAAACTTCTTAATTTCCACACACACACACACACACACATATGTATATATATATATATATATATATATATATATATATATATATATATATATATGTAGAACTTTAAAAAATTGTATATTTTCAAATTTTTTCGTGTAACCTCTTGTATCAGAATTTACTTTTCTTTAGTTTACTGCTTATCTGGTCTGGTAATATAATGTAGTATACCAGTTTACTTTTTTCGTGGTCACCGTATCATGTATACTCTTGAATCATTTACCTGGCACACATCTCAAACAAGTCAAGCAATGCAACGTTCGGAAAACATGTATCACATGTTTTGAAAGGATTGTGCTTTACTTTGATCATTGCATAGGCATTTGTTAACTACATACTACTGATAGTTTAACCTTAATTCTTCCATTTGGCATGATTCTCTTCACCTCGCAAAGGTATTGACAGAGGGGAAATCTACTCAATATTTACATTCACATATACACGAACGTATCTTTCATTAGACACATATCAATTCTTAGCATTAAGATTAGACACATAAACAAGTGAGATAAGATTTTGTGGTTTGACCACACACTCTAAAATGATACCTATCGAAGAACGGAAGGGGTTAATTATGATAGAATCATACTATAATACTATGGGAGCATTTCAATCTAACGATACAATTTTCATAAAACGAGTGTATAAAGCTTCAAACATATTACAGTCAAACAATAGATCAATGTTGACACTACTGATAGTTTAACCTTAATTTTCCATTTGGCATGATTCTCTTCACCTCGCAAAGGTATTGACAGAGGGGAAATCTACTCAATATTTACATTCACATATACACGAGCGTATCTTTCATTAGACACATATCAATTCTTAGCATTAAGATTAGACATATATACAAGTAAGATAAGATTTTGTGGTTTGACTACACACTCTAAAATGATACCTATCGGAGAACGGAAGAGGTTAATTATGATAGAATCATACTATAATACTATGGGAGCATTTCAATCTAACGATACAATTGTCATAAAACGAGTGTATAAAGCTTCAAACACATTACAGTCAAACAATAGATCAATGTTGACATCCGGTGCATCAAGTAAAAAAGAGCAAAAATGTTACTTCTGTATTTATTATGTGTTATAAATGGGTGTCAGTGAGTTTAATTTCCCTTCTCTTAAATCTTTATGGTATTCCACAATGTCATTCTTCATTATGTTTCCTAAGTGAGGACTACACAAATATATAAGGATCATTTTGTGTCACATCCTAATTAATTTATAGGGAGTATTAGTGAAGTGTGTACTACGACACGAATGCAGTATGTCTCTCTTGCAATCTGGCAATGAACTAGCTCGATTAGAGAAAACTATACTTAGTTAGCAAAGGCAATATTAAGTTTCATAAATCAGTGTGAAACCACACGCAGATTCACATGCATGGTCAAGAAAAACTCACAATTAGCAAAAGATTTCCCCTCGAAATGCTCTAATAAAACTAAATTTTAGTACAACACGCTGGCCTCTAATTATAGCCAGGTCAAACCCAGTTGAATTATTAAAGTTTAAGCCTGATTTGATCATAGTCAAATGATGATGGTATGGATCGACGCGGTATCACAAAACTCTCACGAATTCCTAGGACAGAGGCCCCTCGTGGCCTGGAGCACTTGTCCTTGGTTGCAAATTTTTTTCATCTCCATGTCACAATCTCAATGCAAATTTGGTTCCTAGCTAGCTAGTGAAATTAAGGAAATTAAAGAGGGACATCATCAAAAGCTTCAATATTGCAGTGCGTATGTTAATTCCCATTAGTACTTGGTATTACAGTAGTAATATTATCCAGGGTGACATGCCAGTGAGTGTCCATATGCAAGTATTTATGTGATCAATCAAGTTTGCATCAAGGAGAGATGATATGCCATCGAATTGAGCATCCCCTTGGAATTTAGATTTCTTTTATTTTTCTTTCAATTACGGCACACACTCACCATTACACACACCGCACGCGAATAAACCCTTTAAAACAGGCTCAAAGAGACATGAACGAGTGGTGAAATCCTTGACCTATAAGTTTCCTACTAACTCATTTCTCGAAAACATGATGTCCAAGAATACAGTCAAATATCAAAATCTTAAATCATGCATAGATATAAAAATTCAAAAAAAATATTTCGGTAGATTCGTTATAAAAACTTTTTATATAGTTATATTTTTTATTTTTATAAACATATAGTTACAGAAAATAACGAGAAAACAATTGCATTGAAAACTATATCAATGTCCAAAATGTCATCCTTTTGAAAGTGGAGGTAGTAATAAAATCTTATTTGGAAATGTGCCCCTTATTATGTTATAAAAAAAATCCTTATCACCTTCGGTTCACCTAGAAAAATCCACTGTCAGTTCATGAGAAAAACCGGCTATAGTACTTTTTATCAGTGATATTCCCTAGAGACAATCATATAGAGATAATTATATCCCATACTATGTTTATGGATTTATGAATAAGTGTCTCTTGAGATAGATAACTTATTATAAATCAATGAGTATGTGACTTATTCATGAGACTCTTTATGTGATATATTATTATTTTTAAATGATCAACACATATATTGATTGATGATCATTTCTCATGGATGATGATATGAAGATACCAAATCAGTAACGTGGACAGATATTAGAGAACATGTTGTTAGATAGACCCAATATGAGACACTACAGGATTTCTATATGATGTGCCATAAGTTGGTCTTAAGCAGTGTTGGTGTGATCTTATACCTGAGATTGTTATGGTTTGTATTGGCTTACTCTAGGGCTACCAAACTCTACTCTGTAACTAGGTAGTTATAAAGTAGTTTACAAGTTTGCTATGAAACATATAGTGTGATGGGAATGATCAAGATAGAATTTGCCCCTTCTAGTAAATGAGAGATATATCTCTGGGCCACTCAATATAATGGATTACGGAAGTGCATTGCCATGCCGAGTCATTGAGAAATCAATTATGAGTTTAGTAATCCATCACAGGATCAAGTGAATGATTAAGCTATTGAAAGGATGGTACACTCTCGTCTTGACCTTAATTAATATCGTGTGGCAAAGGGATTCGTACATGCATACACTACATGTTTAGCCGATTTGATCTTTATGTACACTCGGTGGTTCAATATGACTTGCTAAACACCGCTATTGACATGTGGATCGAAAATGTATTTTAGGATTGCAACCAAGTATACATGAACCTATGGGTTTGCATACTTAATGGGTTAGAACGATGTGTTTGGATAGAAATCCAAACATGGCTTAGTTCGGGATCTAAGTAGAGTTCCTAATGGGTATGCGAAGTCCAGTTAGAAGCTCTATATATTCAGGGACTAGGGGCGGTATACAGTGACAAACACAAATGTGAGAAAACCCTATCCACACCTCTTCCCACGAGCTAAACCCTTGCCACGCACGGGGCGCTAATATTTTCACACACGGCGCTCAACCCCTGGATGTGTGGATAACAGTAGAGACACTGTTGCATTGCAGTGTTGATGGATGTGGAACGTGGGAAGGTGATCGGGCGAGGAGAAGACGCTTGTGCGAGGAGTAGGAGATCGGGTTGCCGAGATCAACTACTTACTATACATCCACACGCGCTCTGTCGGATTGGGCTACTCCGACTTCACTTCCGCTGCACTGCAAGTCGAGTGGTAATGATCCATAATTCTTTACTCGCATGTTTTCCTGGTTTACGTGATAGAATTTTTTTATTCTACCATGGCCTACCCGTATTCCAACACTTTCACTATCGATTTTCTGGTGAACCGATAGTGATCCAACCAGGCGGTTTAAAGGAATATTGGCCAGCCCGAGGCTAAGACCTCAATCAATTGTACTCAATCAATCCCTCCGCCTCTCCTCCACCCACTCTTGCACGTGCCGTCGTCTTCATTGCCGCTGATGCTTCTCTAGTGGCCACGACATCTACAGGCAAAGAGGCCGAGCAAAGTCGCTGGATCGGATGACCTCGGCCTCCTGTGCAGGGGATCCGGACGGGTGGGGTGAGGATGTGAGTTGCCACCACTGCCTTTTTTTTCTCCTCTCCCTCTCTCCTAGTTGGATCCTAGCTAGATCGAGAGCTGCCGGATGTGATGTCTTCGGCCTCCCAACGGCGGCCTGAACGGTCCAGTGACCATAACGGTGGCGGCAACCGACTGTGATCGCCTACCGCCGGCTCAATAGACGATGATGGGCAGCGACGAGGATGACCAGCGATGAGGTAGAAGCGGAGGGGCGGCTCAGGTTCGTGAAGACAACGACGTTCCGGTAGGCTCCGAGCTCGATGAGGTGGTGGCCAGGGTTCGGGACGATGGGACGAAGCCGATGGCGGCAACGGCGAGGCTTGGCGTCGACACAAACGTCGGCGGGACGTGGCCGAAGGTGAGCGGCGGCGGCGGAGCTTGGGAACGACGATACGACAGTGAGAGAGGACGTAGGGAGCTCGGGGGTGGTTCAAAAAGAGGACGAGGGGGTCGGGGGCTCCCTTTATGGCGCACGAGAGGGGAGGAGGCGCTGGGGAGAGTGAATCGCGGTGGCGAAGAGCTCGGCCGCCATCAATGGCGCCGGCGAGTAAATGGATTAAATCGGGGGGTTTCCTCCCTCGGATTGAAGGGGGACTATGGAGGGAATAGATGTGGGCGTCATGGGGATTAATTCCCCCATCAATTCAAACTCTCGGCCGACGCGGAGGTGGATTGCGCGGCGGAGGTGGAGTGGCTCGGCCGGGTGGGGCAGGACGGCTAGAGGTGGGGGATGACAGGCGGGCGCTGCCTGCCAGCGGCTGGCGCGTGGCGCGGCCGAGCTAGACTGGCCCGAGCACGCGCGGGTAGGCGGGGGCGAGGCAGGCTGAGCGGGCGGCGCGCAAGGAGAGAGAGAGAGCTAGGCCGAAAGCGGCCCAAAGGGTTTTAGGGGTTTTCTTTTAGTTTTTCTTTTTATAAAATCCTGTGAAGTGTTTTTATTACCTAAAAATTAGCATTTGTGCTTTGAAAATTCTAGTAAAAATTGAGAGTGTATTTTAGAACATGGAGAATTTTAAAAAAAACCCAAAGCCAGATTGAATTTTATTCTTAAGGATTTTTATTTGTTTAAGGCTCTTTCTTTATCGTAAAATTTCTAGAAGTTAGTATTTAAGCCCAATTTATAATTAATAAGATTTCAGGGATGATCACCTGAAGCTTCGATCGGCCGCGCGCTAGCGATCATCTTCTATAATTTTGAAACAAATCGGCCGGCCGCTTGTAAGCTCCATGTCCATGGAATGCATGCATCGGGGACCTGCACCGACCTCACGTGTGCTACCAACCTGGCCAGCTACTGCTAGGCTATCTGCAAGACTGTGCTAGAAGAGGCCGGCCCAGCTGGCACAATATACTAGTAGCTAGAGAGAAGCGCAATTAACCTATCTCAATTTTCTTATAACATAGAAACTAAGTTAACTCACCTGATTAGTTTTTTTTTTTGCTAGAACCTGTTTATATTGAAGTCTTAGATTTGACACATACGTTCGTATTTATAGTTCATATTTATAGCTAATTTTTTTATACAATGTACTTGTCGACAGAAAGGCATCTGTGCGTCCGTAGTGATTTCATCATTTTCAAGATATATTGGTCTTAAGATATATCGGTGTGGTATTTACAGTGACTTCGTTAATCTTAAGATATATCGGTTTAGACTCTCAGAAGTGTTCTCATAGAAATATAAATAGGATGATGTATATAAATGTCTGTATTAGTACTTAATTATAACATAATTAACTACTAACCTTTATTGTGCATGATATCAACAGACATGGTCTTCCGTGTAATTTCGAATTTAATAGTGGGTCTTGGTAGTAAGTGACTCAACTATAGAAAATATCGGTCAAAATTGGTCTAAATCTCTTGCTCCTCTCCTATCTTATCTGCCATTCCATGTCCATACTCATTGTCCTTCCCTGCCCCGTGCTCGCCAAAATTTTTTCCTAGCTAATTGCACTCATATGCAACTATAAATTTCTGAAATTTTCAAACGTTATTTAACATTTTCCCTCAGATTTTCTGAAATATGAAGAGAGAATATGGAAGGTAAAGACCTAATATATATGTTTGTAAAAGATTTCAATAATCTTTATAAAAATCTACTAATTAATTAATGCACCTTTTGACGCAACAAATTTTAACATATCTAGGAACGACAGTCACCATAGCATGGATATATAACATTTAATCCCCAATCTATTGTAAAAAGAAATCTAGAACTACAATTCCAATTGGACCTAATAAGAAGAGAATTAGAACACCAACCCTTAATTAAGACGGGTTTTGGCTTGGGTCACCTTTTCCCTTGCACTTGATAACTCTTTCTTACAAGGAGTCCTAAATTGGGGAGGGCCGAATGGAAGTACTTCCGCCCCTGCGAAGGCAACAATCTAGAATGGAGAATGAGTGGAGACGAGCCCGGATCAAGAGATAGATGGATGAATGGTATCGATTCAAGGGTTACATATTTTTATGCATTTAGTAGCCAAATTAGCTTATCGAGTTTGAAAGATAGTTAGTATCGTAATACTAGGACCTGTTTTACCTGATAGTATATATCATAGGATCGGGATTTTTTTTGTATGATAGGGATCCTATTGTAATTTTAAAAGTGCATGTTTTTATATAGGGAGTGTCTAGATTTCAGATAACTGAAATTTTCATAAACTTCAGTCACTTTTTTCATCCCTTAGATAACAATCCAGTGGTTCTCATTACCTCTCTCTCTTTTTCCTTATAAAAAAGGTTGAACAATATATTGGAACATAAAAAATTACAAAATTACAAGAAATAAACTTACTATTCATAAAATATACAAAATTATATGAAAAAAATTCAAACTTAGATAAAAATAAAGCAAAGCCATATATAAAAACAAAATTGCAATTAAACAGAAGTAAAAATATACATTGTATACGAATACAATTTTAAGCTTAATATTGTGCAACTTTAGGTGACTGAAAATTTTCATGCGCTTGAAAACTAGCAATACCCTTCTATATATAATATTTATTATATGTCATATAAATTAAAATCTATAATATTGATTTTGAAGTAAAGGATAGGATTAGGATACAATATAAAATTAGGATATTAAATAGAATCGATATCGCTTCTTCGACTTAGTAGGATGGTATTGACAACCTAAACTGACGTAGAAGAACCAAAACGACCAACGACATCCATCATTTGACAACGGTGCAGGTCCTGCTAACCTGCGGTCTTGGTATATTCATCAGCATAATCATATAATTATCCTCTTAATTATTAGTTAATCAGGCCCTAATTCCGTTGTAGTACATTCATTAACGCAGATCTCGAGGCCTGCACGTACCTGGGGTCGGGTCAGTGTTGGAGCTAGCAAGACCTAGAGCCATCAATTAATGCATCTTGTATATATAGGGGTATATATTTATTTAGTTCGACACACGTATATGTTGCTCGTTTGCCCATGTATATATGTATATATTGTACACACGTATATTTGAAGACAACAGTACTTACTGCATACCTTAGAGAAGTGAAAGATGCTGTGGTAATTATATTAGCTGTACATACAGGCATTTATAGAGTCCATGGTGAATTTAATTTGCAAACTATATATAGTTAGAGATTGATCACTTTAAGAATTAATATAGGTGTTTGATATATCACGTAAGCGTGCATGGTAATTCCTCCCGGACACAAAAGAATGGTGTCTTGTACTTGTTAGTCAATGAGACATGAATTTGACCATGTAATTCTTTTACGTAAATCTAAAAACAATTACACAACTGTAACATTATTAAAGCTCGGGTTATCTTGGCTATTCAATTTCATATGTCCAAAACATACTCTATCCGTTTAGAAATATAGAACATCATTGTTTTTTGAAAAGTCAATATTTAAAAATTTTTACTAATAATTTAACTAAAAATTATATATGTTTAGTGTCATGTAGTATTGTCTAGATTCGTATTTTAAAATATTTTTATATGATATTAATTTTATAGTCGTTAATGATACATTATGGAAAAAAAATAGTGAAAGTATAATATTGGAGACTGTACAGAAACTTAATACGCTGACTTATATTTATAAATGGAGGGAATATATTCTAAATAATGACTATGGTCAGTGACGGATCCACCACCTCAGCTACCCCGCACAGCTACCTGGGCTGCGGTGAATGAGGAATTGAATATCGTGCTATCGTATAATTTGAAAAATAGTATTTTCATAGCAAAATGAGATTGCAACAGTTAAATTTATCCAGTCTTTAAAAATCCTTTGGCTCAGCTAGATTATGTTCAAAGTTAACTTATGTTTACTGCATGTACTCTAGAATGACATTTTTTTGACCGGAGGATATAGACCGATCACTAATTGTACTCTGACTAGCTACTGTCCAAGAATCTCTACTTGAGCAGCTGCTTATTTGGCAGCCGAGCTTTTTCTTATGTGGTTTCTCGTAGGACTTGGACACCAAGAGGTTAGGCTTAAGCTTACCGCACGAAAAACATAGAGATCACTAGTACATAATTAATTAAGTATTAACTATTATAAACATAAAAAAATTGATTTATTCAATTTTTTAAAAGGACTTCTACATAGGAATCTTTTGTAAAAAAGTACACCGTTTAGCATTTTGAGAAGTGTGTTCATAAAAATTGATAAAATAACTTAAGCTAAAAGCTGATAAGAATAATGCCCTTAGGAGAGTGCAATGATTGACGTAAAATGCTCTAAAGAGAAACAATGGCTTGATTGGTCACCATAACTTATTTGATCTGAAAACCAATTAGCTATCCCCATCCAAATTATCTTGGAGAACCTGTAGCTGGCGAGAAGGTGTAGTGTTGTGTCCGCAATATTATGATAAAGAGGGCAAACTATCTGGTGCAGCCATCCTCAGGTCGCTAACCTGTCAACTGTCCAAACTCAGTTTTGTATGACAAGCCAAATAAACAACTTGCATTTTGGAGGTGCCCATATCTTCCATATTAGAGTTTGGAAGATGCTATCCTTTGCTCCATAGAATTACATCAAATACACCGCTTTGGATGAGTATTTGTCGGATAAAGAAAATTTCTAGGTGATGTCGTCTTGAATGTCATCAATCAACTGGATGGTCTGTAGTCGTTCCCAAAGGTGAACAGATTCTTCTATTTGTGTGCCTGTATCTAGGCGTGCAATAGTGATCTCTTGAATCTATAGTAAGGCTTTAGTCTCACCGTCCTGTTTTCTTTTTTCAAATTAGGCATATACTTGGTGTGCATGTCATTAGGACTTGTTTGTTCTAGCCATGGTGACTGCCAGAATTTTACCATATTGCCATCCTCTATTGCCATCCTCTAGCTTGATCTCGGTGGTTGCGTAGAAGGGCCTGCTATTCATTTCATCACATGGCAATTCCGTGCCCACCCATGGTCGCTCTTGTGATTTCCATTGATGCCGAAGCTAGTGTAGTCAAAGTGATCTTGCAAATTTTTCTAAGTCGAGCACTCCTAGCCCGCCCAAATGAGTTGGCCAATAGGTTCGTGCCTATTTGACTTTGCACTTCCCCCCTTAAGCTTCCTCACCTCATGCCTAAAGGATTATTTTTGTCAAAACTTGTATACGGCCTTTAGAGTGCACTTGAGTGCCTAGAGTGCCGTCAAGTAATAAACTGGTGCTGTGGTGATGATGATCTTAACAAACATCATCCTTCCACCCACCATAATTAGTTCACCTTGCCATTGTGTCAAACATGCAATTGTCTAGCAACAGTTGAAAGTCAACTTGCACAATCTTGCCAGGGAGAGTGGTAGTCCCAAGTATTTAAGCTGGAAGGAGGCGATGGTCGCTGGGAAATCTAAAGAGTATGTTTTGCATGTGAGCATTTCATGTAGTGAATCGACGCTACAACATTTTTCTGCATATTGATGCATAGGCCAGTGACTTCACCAAAACTGTGAAGTATTGTTGCAAGGCTCTTAATGCCATCTGTTGTTGGGGAGAGGAAGATGGTAGTGTCGTCTGCATATAGAGTGAGGTGCGCATTCTCGCAATACACCCATTGAGGTGGATCGGGAGTCCTATCTCAGTGGCCTTAGTGAGGATTTTCTGCAGCGGATCAATAGCTAGGACAAAGGAGAGTAGAAAGTGGGTCCCCTTGCCGGAAACTGCACACAGGCAACTCCATTAAGAAGGATTCGTGAGGTGGATGGCCAGAGCAGATAAGTAATCCAATCACGCCATCATGTAGGGAAGATAATTTTTGGCATGAGATCCAGAAGATAATCCCACCGCACGGTGTCAAAAACTTTTGCGATGTCAAGTTTGAGCAATGCCAAAAACTTTCGTGATGTCAAGTTTGAGCAAGAGAGTGGGTATTTTAGTTCGGTGAAATATTCTTGCAAGGTTCTGCACATACCTAAAGTTATACTGGATGCTTTTCTTTTTCACAAAGGTGCTTTGGGCGGTTTAGATAAAAGATCCCATGCCTGGCTGCAACCGAAGGGCAAGAATATTTGGAATAATCTTGGCTAAACCATGTATGAAACTTATAGTATAGGTTGAAAATCCGCGATGCTATTATCTCCTCTTTTTTTTTTGGAATCAGAATGATGTTCCCTGAGTTTACAAGGTCAAAGTGCGCACTTCAAAGATCACAAAAGAAGCTGATCACAACCATGATGTTACTTTTTCACATGGCCTACTACCCGCCCTTGTTTTCGTCATAGGCATTGTACATGGTGCTTTCTTCATCGTGTATTCACTTTCAGGTGGAAATATTTTGTATTGGCATCATCTTTCCTTAGCAATGTGATGCATGAGGATTGACTATTCCTCGACTTCTGTATTATGGCAAGGCGCGATACTCTTTGCTTAAGTTGCTTGCACAATAGCTACTCATCTGCTGTTAGGGGCCTATTTTCTTGGGCAATGTTTAGGTGCATGATGACTTCGAGGGCCATATGGAGCTGAAATTTATTCTGATGTAGTTGGATTTTACTCCACTTTCTTAATGGCTTCATCATAACACCCAACTTGTGAAGCCTATGGAAAGGATAATAGTATCGAACTAGCTTGCTCCATAACTCCACCGAAACAAAAGACTCTAGGCCAAGGTGTGCTACCCTAGTTTGATAACATTAGAGGGCAGTGGTCAGATAAGGAGGTTCTGAGGGAATGTAGGATACGCGAGCTAAAGGTGGTAACCCACGCTTTGTTATAGTACACTCTATCTAGCTTTACAAGTGTCGGGTTTTGTTATTCATTGTTCCACATGAATTTTCTGTTTTTGCAGGTGAGTTTCCTTTAGCTCACAAATATTCAATGCATTCTTGAACTGTCCCATAAGGCGTAGGCTGAGGTTGTGGTTATTCTTATCACTGGCATGGTAGATAAGGTTGAAGTCGCCTAGAATCAACCACTGTTCCCCTACTTGTGGCATCGCTTGTTGGATCTCTAAGAGGAAAGCCAATTTTTTCTAGTCATGTGTGGGGCCATAAACTGATGTGAATCAAAAGCTACAGAGCATTCGTTTAGTATTATAGTTACAAAGATGGAGTAAGTGCCTAGAGTGACACTTTGAATAACGATATAATCATTGTTTCATAAGAGGAGGATTTCCCCTTGTGTGCCATTAGCAAGGCATTGTGTAAGATGCACATATGGTATCCTCCTAAGTAGTTTGCCGCACGTTGGTTGATGTATGTCAGCTTGGTTTCCACTAAACATGCAATGTGTCAATTTAATGAAGAGAGCGTCTTGTGGACTATCGTTTGCCATGCTTCTTTATCTAGTCCTTGTAGATTGCAACATAGAATATCAATCTTCGATTCTAGCATGGAACACAAACAGGTTGTTCGGTATTAGGGGATGCACAATACACCTAGCTTGTGCTAAGGCTAACATGCATATACGTGGACAAGGCACAAAGGAATGATGAAGGTAGAATGTCATCAATTGAAGTGAATCATGCAGTAGAAGTAGTACATCATCCAGACGATGGAGTTTTAGTAGTAACTCATCTTGTAGATGGCGTAGAAGCACTGACATGGTGAGAATGTAACAACAAAAGTACATGGGGGCTGCGGAGGAAGTAGAAATAATAGCTGACACAACGGTATTTTAGGGGTAGACATAATATTCAAATACAATCTTGTCATGGGGGCAAGTTTAAGTGGTTGATGCCTCTCCATCGAGCACTTCCTGATCTGTCCCCTTGGTGAGAGCCTTGTCTAGCTTCTAAACCTTACCATCTGTCAGCAAAAAGAGTGACTTTAGCACCATGATTGTTGATATCGGTAGTGGTTTTCGAACATTGCCATATACTCCTTGAGTGCATTCTCTATGGGTTTGAGTTCATCAAGCAGGAATACCAATTTGCAATATAGGTTCATCTGCACCATGGCCCTGACAAAGGTCGCTGGCTTGGCCTTTGTACTGAAGCATGAGCTGATCCGTCGCATAATTTCAGCTCCCTTCGCAGCCACTGCTAGGGACAGAGCATGCAACATCGACAGAAGCAATGCAGGAAACTTGGTGAAGAGACGACTGGTTGGGTCAGTGTCCAGTTGTTTGTCATGTTGCTTTGTGCCAGCATGTCCTAAGTTTTCATCAAAGCCTTAGACTCTGGTACATGCACCTCAATCCCAATTTTGAGAACTTAGCCGTGAGTCATTCTCCGGAGCATTGTTGGCCTCCATGTGGGGGGTTGCTGGAGTTAGTGTGTCCTGCAGCTTTTTAGTTATGGTGTTGGTACCCTATGTCTTTACGGCCTAACCAAGCTTAGCGTCTCTAGGTGAACAATGAGCTCTCGGGTAGAGCTCTCTGTCTTGTCCTTCACTGGTGCTGGGCACAGATGGGAGACAGGAAGTAGTAAGAGAAACAATGCAGGATTAAAACTATAAGATTCTAGAACTTGTGCATGTCAATGCCGGTGTCCACAATTGCTCTGCCAATGGCTAGGGGAGTGGCATGATTTCTGCAACATGCTTTTGGTGCTTGCAGCCATCACCTACGCGTTGTAAGGCACTTCGGTGCCTGTTGCCATCACCGGCTATACTCATCGTCGTCATTGTCTTACCACTAAGGATTCCACTGTTGGTGACCATCCATTGAGCTAGAGCACACTTTTCGATCACTAATACTTTTGTTGAATGTGGCCCCAGTCACGTGCACATGCATCACCATCACATTCATGGCCATTGTGTGTGTTGTTGTCGTCGTGGCCACCGTGCAGCAGAGTCGAGGTTGTTACTGTTAGGTCGGCTAGCACCCTATCAACCGAATCTAGCCGTCAGGTGAGTGTCCTCGTGGAGGGCTGGAAGAGGGATGCCTCTGAGCCCATCGCAAAGGGATCAATCGACACTATTGAGTAGTCCTCAATACGGTCAATGTGAATATTGACACGGTAGGTTAGCTCTCGGTTCAAAAACTCCAGGTGGTTGGTACTACTCGGCAAAATACAATCCAACATCGCCTAACCGCTTGGTAAAGATCAGCTAGACTATGTACATTGGCTATGGTTCTTGGGTTTGTCGTCAAAGCCCAAACATACAAGGTTCTGGTTTCATCATCACAACGGAGCTCGAAGCAGTGCAGTGCACATATCATGGCAATGATGGTAGGGACATCTTCAATGCAAAGCTGGACTCTAGAAACATGGCCGCACTAAAATCATGGCTCAATGCATGTCATGACCTTGTGTGAATCTCCAAATCTCGGTTATAGATCTTTCCTGTGCCATGCACCTCTTTGCAATGGTGCTTGTGTTGAAACTTTATTTGGAAATACTTTGGGTTGTGAATAGTTATGGCCACCTCAGAATAGTATAGGAGAAACTTACAACAAATGAGGTCAGCGATGTCCGTTGATGTGGTGCTTGGTGGAGAGTGTAAGGAACCACGCTACCAGTGCTCAACCTTCCCATTCACGCATCTCGCTATCGACTTCGAAGGTTGTCAAGATGATGCATGTCCTCCAATGGCCTGGTATCAGTGTCCCCAAAATAGGTGTAAGCCATGGACATGGGTGGCGATGGGCCTCCTTGTGGGAGTGGAGGCAGTGGTAGTGGACACCCGAGGATGGAGCATGGTGCTTTGGTTATAGGCTTGCTAGTGGTGGTTCGGTGAGGTAGGGCCTTACAATCGTAAGCCCGATGTCCAGAGCAATTGATGGTGAAGAAGGTGGCCGGGTCTCTGCAAGCTGGTGCTTTGTGGTCTTCTGCAAGGCAGATCGAGCATCAGCACTTTGTCCAACTAAAAGCTGGATCATTCATAGTGGAGCTTCTCTATAGAGCTTGGTGAAGCTATGAAAGATTGTAGTGTCAGAGCGTTGATTATGTGTCGCATCACATGTCAGTTCACCACTACCACTACAGGAGCACCTTTTGCCATCCTTGATTCACCTGGATCGTTGCCTCCTGCATCACAATATTGTAACTCCTCTATGTTGGGGCTGTGGAAGTGATGTGCGCGAGGACTAACATTGGTCTACAAGGGTAAGGTTAGAGGCCGAGGATCCTATTTGAATGCCACTTTGCTAAGGAGAATGAATGATAGCTATGGATTTGAGGATTGGGCATGGAATAATTTGAATTGGTTTAGCTTTAAATGTATCTAGCTTGAATAATTGGTGGTGGCTGGGAGAGAGTATAGTAGGAGGAGCAGGGTACAGTGATCGAGGGCACCAACAAAAGGGCATCTAGGGCATGCTCAGAGCCTCCTTGACTTCGTTTGTTGTTGGGTGATGCTGGCAAAATAGCACAAACCCACTCTGGATCTGGGAGGTTTTCAAAGGCCGACTATTAGAATTTGGTGAAGAGACGAGGTTTAAGGAAGGGGTGGTGAGGGGCTTGGGGGGCTCAAAGGCGGTCGTCGCTGGCCGGAGTGGTAGCAGGTCAAGGGGCGATGGCAGCGGCAGAATGGGTGAAAGGTGAGGCATGTTGGGTTATCTGAAACTATGTGGGTTTTGTGGACTTTGCTGCACTAGTTGATAGAATTGAAAGGAGGCTGACTTCCAGTGCTGCTTTTCTTTCCTATGGTGACAAGCTCGCTCTTGTAAACTTGGTCCTATCTTCCTTGCCAACCTACTATATGTGCACCCTTAAAATTCCTCAATCTGTGATTAATAGCATTGACAGAGCTAGGAATCACTGCTTATGGAGGAGCTTTGATATTAATTCGAGCAACAAGCCTTTAGCTGCTTGAGACAAATTTTGTAGACCTAAAGTCAAAGGAGGTATGGGTGTAATGAATTTGAGAATTCAAAACCAGGCTCTTTTGTTGAAGCACTTGGATAAGTTTATAATAGAAATGATCTGCCATGGGTCAAGCTTATTTGGAATAAACATTATGTTAATGTAGTGCCTTTCTTATGCCCTCCGAAACGTTCCTTGTGGTGGAAAGATGTATGCAAATTAATGGATCAATTTAGAGGCATAGCCAGATGTTCTCTGCAAGATGGTAACTCTTGTTCTTTCTTGGAATATGTTTAGTCAAATCAGCCTCTTCCATGTCATGAGTACTCAAGATTGTTTCTCTTTTTCCTCCAACAAAAATTCTTCTGTAAAGGATTTTGTTTCCACTGACTTGGATAACAATTTTCAACTACCCCTCTCTCAACAATTTGAACTGCTGCAAGATCATGATCAATGCACATATATTTGAGGAAGTGTAAGATATACATCTCACATTTCATTAGGCTCTGAAAAAAGAAAATGCACCTTCAAAGTAAAAGTTTTTAGATGGCTGCTACTGATGGATAGATTGAGCACAAGATATATGCTAGACCATAAGAACTGTGCTCTACCCGATTGTGTGTTAACTTATGTTCTCTATAATCAGGGAAAATGGAGACACTCGTAATCTCTTCTTTGAATGTCCCCTCTCAGCACCATGTTGGATGCCGATTGGAATTATGTGGGACACTACTTTGAATTTTGAAAGGATGATGAGGGAGGCTAAAAGGCAGTACCACTGCTTCATGGAGAAATTTTTGCTGGCTGCTTGGAATATCTGGAAGACAAGGAACAGCTATATATTTTTTTTTATTAAAAGCTTCCTTGTTTTTATTCTTGGAGGAGTCTCTTGAAAGGTGATCTCGTTTGCTGCTTTTTATATTAAATGAGAGAGAGAAAGACATTGTCAAAAATTGGATCTTAGGGTTGTAATTTTTGTACTCTTTCTTAAAATTTAGTAAAGTTTTAACTGTGGGCCTCCCTACTGTTAATTGGGAAAAAACTCAAATATGAATAAAAAAATTTATTAAAAGATAAAATTCCATCGATACTGTATTCCAATTTCCAATGATACAAATAATACCATGGATTTTTTCACCATTTCTTTGTGCCGTACCACATCTGTTGTGGCCAGAGTTATATGCATGACCAACCAATGAAATGCCCTCCTTTGAAAGCACAACGTACATAATTTTCTATTTAGAAATCTTCAATATGAGAGTAAAGGGTAAACAGAAAAAGGTTGTTGCAAGCTGATGGATGTGCTTGATATTGATTGAAATATTCCATCAAACTTGTGGTAAATACAAGAGATGTAATTTTTGTGGTATTATTGATTTGGAACCTATATGATGGAAACACAACAAGCAAGCCCTACCAAAAGGGGGGGGGGGGGGGGCAAATTGTAGAGGAAGAAAAAAAATTCTTATAGAATAAAAATTCATCCTAAAAGAAAAGTCCAAAATGAGGAACTCTTACCTATTGTTATAGCACGATTTTCAAAAATCAATCCAAAACATAAAACCAAGCAAAATTAGAACAATATAAAAAGTGTGAGATTTCCAAACTTTCCTTTGCATGAAGATGATCTTTATTGGATCAAAGGATCGAAGTGTTTACAGAATGGTCCAAAGCAATCCTCTCTAATCTCACAAACTTCAACCTAGATGAAAGAGCAGAGTCTAAAACCCTAATTTTTCTCTCCAAATAGGTGTCTTCCCTAATTGCTCCCCCCTTCTAGTATCTATATACCTATAACCTTCATCACCAAGTAGGACTCCTAAGTAAGACTCCTAATCCTAATAGGATTCCCTCACATTCTAATTCTTTCTTCAATCTTCCTAAGTTTGAAACCCCTCCAAATTTGACTAGGACTACCAACCCTATTAGGATTCCCTTACACATTTATTCCAACTATGTCTCCAACATTTCAAATTTGGACTCCCTCCAAATTTAACTGCTTTTTTATATACGCTCACCTCAACCATGACTTCATGTGTACCTTTTTTTATCCCAACTGTCGTGCATGACCTTCGTAATCGTTTGGACTTCATCTCCCCAAGTTTAGTCCTGATCTCATCACTGACCACGCTCCATCAACCTCAAGCAACATCTACACACGAACAACCAAGAAACTATATTCTAAGAACAAGTTTTCTTCAACTTGACTCAAATTAGCATAATAACAATATATATACGCACATAAACCACTATAAAATCATAAACCTTAAAAATCAACTTGAGGCAAGTTATTCATCACAACTTAATCATCATTATGATTTACAAAACCTATCCAAACTATGGCACATATGGATTTTTTTTCAAAAATCTTTAATATATATAAAAAACCTTAAAACTAATTAGAACTATAAGCATATGTAGTTGAAACTTGTAACACCCCCCAAAAAAATTAAAATTAGGTTTTAGTGTAGAACTTAGTCATATATAAAATGCATTTCATTCCTGCTGAAATTAATGAAGTGTGAATTTAAATTTTGTGCACACTAAATTTTCCATTTGCATTGCGACAAGGTCTTGTCAGAATTTTTATGGAAAAAGTATAAATAGGTTGTGAGTGATACACTCAATTATACCCACTACACTCTTTCCTAATAGACATTTAGTATTATATGATGGTATTCATCGGTATTTCTGTTGTGTTAGTATTGTAGGAGTCTAATTTACACAAATCAATCTTAGCCTATACAAGGTTACGTTTGCTAATTCCGGAACTAAATATACTGACCACTCTGTGAAGCCATGAATTTCACCTTCTTCTTTCTTCTTCTTCTTCTTCTGTTGCGCCGATTAGTGCTTCGAGACCACCGGCTTTAGATTAGTGCTACAAACCCCTTCTAGTGCCTAATACGATCGGGCTCTCAATTCGGGTTTTAGGTTTGGCGACCAAGAGCTTAGGTGTTCCCTTCTCTTTCACCTCTCCCCTTACATAGTGCACTGGTGGGCCTCGGGGGCCAATCCTAAATTTATCTCTAATTGGTTGTTAATGATCACAACCGACCTCTTATCTCTAATTTCTTTCTTTGTTTGCACGGGAGGGAAACCGATGGTTAGTTTAACTCCTCTATTTGTTTCGGCACCACATCGAAATGATCAACCAACATTCTCCCTTTAATCATGAGGCTAACTGATGAGTTATAAAATAGCTCCCCAAAGCAATGTGTCACAACAACATTGAACTTTATTGAGACAACAAGACTTATAGTTTATTGTGGTACTTAAATAAACTCATAACTTATCTTAGTGGGTGTTGATTGACCGTTATGCACCCTATATCCAAGATCTTAGTCAAGGTAATTACTTATCCTCATGCCGGCAACATGATCCTTAAATAAATTGGGATGTAAGCCTTTAGTGTGCTGATCCGCGAGCATAAACTTAATACTGATTTACTTAATTTGAATAGTCTGATCTGGACTCTATTTTTCATAACATGATTCTTAATGTCAATGTGTTTGGCAACTTCACTTGACTTGTTACTCGTATAGAACACTGCGACCACATTGTCATAATATATTGTAAATGGTATATCAATGTTGTCTACCACTTTCAATCCTGGGATAAAATTCCTAAGCCATATAGCCTGCCTCGTAGCGTGATAACATGCCACAAATTCTACCTGCATTGTCGATAATGAAGTTAATGTCTGTTTGGAGCTTTTCTATGAAATTGCTCCTCCTGCTAGGGTGAGGATATAACCTGAAGTGAATTTCTTAGTATCTACGCCCCCTACAAAATCTACGTCTGAATAGCCTAAGATTTCAAACTTCTCAGACTTCCTATATGTGAGCATGTAATACTTAGTTCATTGCAAATAACGCAGGACTTTTTTAACTGTCTTCCAGTGGTCTAGACCTGGATTGGACATATATCTACCAAGCATCCCGATAACAAATACCAAGTCTGGTCGCATACAGACTTGAGCGTATATTAAACTTTCGATAGCTGAAGCATACAATACCATTTTCATTATGTCTGATTCGAACTGATTCTTCGGGTTTTGGAATGATCCAAACTTACCGCCCTCAATTATTGGAGTAGGTGATGCAAAACACTTGCTCATGTTGTATCTTTGTAATACTCCGCTGATGTATGCATTCTGAGACAATCCCAATACTCCTTTAGACCTATCTCAGTGTATTTCAATACCAACATAAGATGTCTCACCGAAATCTTTCATATTGAATTTGGATGACAAGAATTCTTGTAGTAGATTCTTATCATCGCTAGCTAATAAAATATCATTCACATAGAGTACTAGTATTATAAACTTTCCACCTTTAAGCTTAACATAAATGTAGTTGTCTACCTCGTTTTCTTTAAATCTGAATTTCTTAATAATTTTATCAAATTTCACATCCCATTGTTGGGACGCTTGCTTAAGTCCACAAATGGATCTCTCAAGTTTGCACGCTAAATGCTCCTTTCCTTCCATAACAAAACCTTCCGGTTGTACCATGTAGACATTTTCATTTAAATCACCATTTAGAAAAATTGCTTTTACATCTATCTGATGGAGCTGTTCTAAATCATGTAAATGCACAACTAATGCCACGTTAAATTCTGAATAAATATTTCTTAGAGACAGGAGAAAATATGTCGTTATAATCAATTCCTTTTCTTTGCCAAAAACCCTTTGCTACAAACCTTGCCTTGAACCATTTGACATTTCCTTTGGAGTCCAGCTTAGTTTTGTAGACCCATTTCCAGCCTACTGTATTGACTCCAATAGTAATTTCTAATAGATCCTAGACACTGTTATGACTCATAGACCTAAGTTTATTTTCCGTGGCTTGAAGGCACTTGGATGAATGCTTGCTCATCATAGCTTCCTTAAATGAGATAGGATTATCTATCTTGCCAATATCTTCACTCATGTAAACCTCATAATAATTAGGGATGGCAGATCTTCTCTTCCAATGTGATCTTCTTAATTGCTAAATTTTTTTATTGACCAGTTGTGTTTGAGGAGCTTCTTCATTCTATGCTACTGAAGTCTATTGAGACTCATTATCAATTTCCTAAATAGTAGGTGTAGTGCCAACTGGTCCAGAATTACCACCTTATAGTGCTACATTCTGAGGCACAGATTGAATGGTGGGAGCATTATTCTCTTGGAATTCTGGTAAAGCAATATTTGTCTGAATCTTCTCAAGATTAATTTCCCTTTTCTCTGAGCTTTCCTGACCCCGATTTTCTAAGAAGACAGTGTGTCTTGCTTCCACAAACTTAGTGACACAGTCTAGACAATGAAATCGGTATCCCTTAGATCTTTCTGGATATTCGATGAAACGATAGCTTACAATCTTAGGATCTAATTTATTCAAATGTGAGTTGAATATTCTGGCTTTTGCACGAGAGCCCCACACACGTAAATAATTCAAAGTCGGCTTTCTTCCGGTCCATAACTCATAAGGTGTTTTAGGCACTGGTTTGCTGGGTACTTCGTTAATTATATGGGCAACTGTTTTTAGTGCTTCAATCCACAACTTTTTTGATAGAGCAGAATGACTAAGAATGATCCGTACCATGTCCATAAGTGTACGGTTGCATCACTCTGCCACTTCATCTTCTTGAGGTTCTCCAGGCATGGAATATTGGGCTACTATCCCATGTTGCTGAAGGTATTGGGCAAATGGACCAGGTATTTGCCCAAATGGAGCATGTTTCCCATAGTATTCACCACCACGATCCGATCTCACAACCTTAGTTTTTGCATTGTGCTGATTTTCCACTTTAGCTTTAAATATGTTAAATTCCTCAAGTGATTCGGAATGATTTCTTATGGGGTGAACATAACCATAACGGAAAAAATCATCTGTGAATGTAATGAACGAGTCAAAACCATCCATTAATGTCACTAGGAATGGTCCACAAATATCAGTGTGAATAATTTCTAAAGGACTGGAACTCCAAGTGGCTCCCTTCTTAATTGTCTTAGCGAATTTTTCCTTAATACAGTGTAAACACTGATCTGAATCTGAAAAATCTAAGGGGAGGAGTTTGTGTTCCTTAATGAGATGTTCTATTCCCCCTAGAAATGTGGCCTAAACGACAATGTCATAATTTTGACGACATCTCTATTTTATCATTATAGGCATTCACAATATTCATCAAAGAATCATCCAGAGATAGTCGTTAGAGCTTGTCTTGCACGAATGCTAGACCAATAACCTTATTATTAAATTGAATATATCATGTTCTCTTACTAAAATGACAGTCATAACGAGTAGCTGTTAATACATTAAGAGAAATAAGTTTCCTCTTAATAGAGGGAACAAATAAAACATCTAATAATAAAAGATCGAAGCCGCTTGGAAGTCTAAGTGATTTCTCCAACGGCTCTAACTTCGATCTGTGCTCCATCAGCTACTCTAGGTTTGCTCCCTTCTTCTTAGTGTCTCAACGGTATTGAAAATCCTGCCAATGAATTCGCAACATGCATAGTGGGCATCTGAGTCAATCCAGCAAGTATCTTGGGAAATTCAACATAAAGAGATTCAATCGACATTAGAAATTTATGTCAATTTCATGCGTACCGTGCTTGATTAATCACGCCTTATACTTTGAGCAGTTCTTTTGCCAGTGTCCTTCTTCTTTGCAGAACTTGCAAATGTTGTTTCCTGGCACGTAGGCACCAATTGAGGCATGACCTTGAGGTTTTGAAGAGTTGGCCTTGTTCCCTCCTTACTGATGGGGGGTGTCTGGCTTGCTCTTCTTGGAGTTAGAACCTTGACCTTGATAGTACTTTCTCTTACCCTTACCCTTAGAAGATTTGAGGAGGTTGAGCTTATCCTTAAGTTTTGTTTTTCAACTTTCTGACGCTCTTCTTCCTTGACTGAGAGGGAGGTCAACTTCTATATGGTTCATTTGTCGTTATGAGTATTGTAATGAGTCTTAAATGGATCAAAATCTAAGTTGAGAGAGTTCATGATAAAATGGACAAGAATACCATCTGATATGGACATACACATTTCCATATGGTTCATCTCTAAAATGTGCTTCCTGATGCCTTTCTTGCCATCATATTGGCTAGAAACCGTTTTCATAATTAGTGTACTAGCATAAGTCTTGATGAAGATTTAATGTTTTCCCCAATATTTGCTAGGAATGTCTTAACGTCTTGAGAGTCAGTGATCCCTCCTATGATTGACGGAGATATGTTACTCTTGACGTACATGAGTGACATCCTATTGCTCTTCTCCCAAGCGACTAGTTTTTCATCATAGGCGCAACATCCTCTCTGATGGCTAGATCATAGTCCAGCATCACTAAGTTCAGAGGCACCACATTTTTCCACTTAGTAAAGTTTGTTCCATCAAGTGGTTCAACATGCCTGAGTTGTCCCATAGTTGAAAAATAATTAAACAAATATTAGTAACATTATGTAATTAATTTACGTTGGCAAAATTAATCATATACTAATTAATTGAGTTTCTAAATCAAGTCTTCGTTGGTAGAAAAGATTTAGAAAGAAAATAATTTACACTAGAATTTATTCTATAATTTTCCTTAATTATATCACCGTTAGGCAGAAAATAATCGAGGAACTAATAGTCATAATAATTTCGACATGAATTTATAAATAACATTGGTCAAAAAATAAATTCACATCACTAAATCATCTAGTTAAATTTCCCATTGGTTCCATTTAACTAGAAATAACTTAATTTTGCGAAATAAAGCCCACATAATTTTTCTGCAATTTTTAGTAGCCAAGAAGGTACTCAAATGAATTTCTGAAATTGATAAACTAATTAAAAATAACTTAAGGCCGAGAAATTAGTTTCGGCTTGTTTTTGCCGAGCCAGCTTGGCACTGTTTGCCCTGTAGGTGCACACCCGCTCTCGCGGCGGCCCAGTCGACAGTGCCAACCCGGCCTAATTGGAGCGATGGCCATGGTGGCCCACTACAACCTGCAGGCCCACGAGCAGGAGATGGCCTCAGCTTGAGTGGAGCGAGAGCGGCCTAGGAGACCTATCGGGACCCAAACTAGGACCCTTTGTGTATACTGTCCTAGTCTAGGATCATGCTAGCACACACAGTTACAAAGATAATATCGCAGCCAACATCACGAAAAAATGACTAACATTATTTAATAGATTGACTATGATAAGCCTTATGGCTCCAAAGTTTACACTTATTATGCCACGAAGGGCCTAGCAAAAAGATAGAGATGCACAGCAGAAAAAAAAGATAAATGCATAGAAACTCCATCAACTTGACACAGGTAATCAACTGGGGCACATGACTTAAGCATCGTCTTCTTCGACGAACTCCTCAGGAAACAACACATACTTCTCCTCTGGATTTGGGTGAATTGCAAGGTTAGTACATGGAATACTTAGCAAGTGCATGAAAATATGCATATGCACAGGCTGAGAATGAAAGGCAATGGCTATTTTGCATAACACAGCAGTTGCATTTAAAATAGTTTAAAATAGATATTTCAACACAGTTATAAATAACTTAAGTTTCCCAACCAATCATCCAACCAAAATGGGGTACTGCAACCATACTGCTATCACATTAATTCACTTAGCACACAGATTCTTCCCAAAAGTAAAAGTTTCCATAAAACTACCTGTCATGTGAAATCCCCGAGCATGTCCATAACCATGGACGCGGCTGTTCGAATATATTGATTTAACACTCTGCAAAGGTTGTATAACTTTATCCACAACATATGTCATCCTTTTGACAACCAATGCATATTGTCACACTACACTTTGTGTGTGGCCAAGGAATCTGTAACAAGGCTTTTTAGAAACCTCGCCTTGACAATGTCTTCTCCCATGGGACGCCTTTTCCCCAAACAATAGGAAAGTCCCTATGGTGCTAACGAAAACCTACTCTAACCACTAGGGCCGGCAGTGCCAAAACTTATAATCCTACTAGGCTAGGTCCTTCCCATTAGGATATGTGGTTGTATGGTGGGGCTCAGTTCAATGGTGCACAAAGTAAAATCCTTAATTGATGGGGGCAACTTGCCAACATCTCTAGTAGCGCATAGCTTTAAGTAGGAGACCGAGAGCACGTAGTTGGCTCTTGAGTAGCTACGGAACACACAACATATGATAAGGGCCCACACAGTGCCTTACCACCTACCTAGGATTACAAAGAACCATCCATCACCCTAGTCGAAATTATTTTTACCTACTAGTTCATTACTATACGGTGCAACACATGCTATCGGGAGGATAGTATATAGTCACACAATTCATATAAAAACAACGATAAATATATCATTAATCAAAATTATGTTTTCTTTAAAAACAATTTAAGTAGGGCTAAGCATAGCTACTCTACCCTGAGTTGAGTCCTAAAGTTCAACTCATAAAATAAAGCTAGGGTGACAAGGTATCACATATAATCAATAATAATCAAGGCATAAAATGATAGCAAATAGGTCATACTACCTGAAATGATTTGCAAAAAAATAATGCATGGTTTCAAACAAAGCAATTTGCAAACTGGGATCAACCAAAGGGTGCACTTGCCTTGCTCAAGCAATGTTCCTGCTCTGCGTCTTCTGCAGCGACGAACTACTCCTCGGCACCAACATCTACAGGTTCGTAAACGACAAACAAACAAACAAATAGAATGGCAAGCTAAATAACATCAAATGAAACAATAAAGTGAGCCATGCGGTAGAGCTCGATTTTAGAAAAATTTAGAAAGAAGAACAAGTCGAATCAGAGTTCAGATGGAAAAGATATGACCTCCGAAAAATTGAACCAGAGAAAATCAGAAAAGAAAAAGAAAAGGAACATTCTCAAGAATATTCCCTAGATTTTTAAATAGAAAAGGATTATTTTAAACTGGCTGACAAGTGGGGTCCACTGTCAGTGACAGGTGTGGTGGAGTCGGTCCCCGGACCGAGAGAGAAGGGGGTGGTGGTCTTGGTGACATGGAAGGTCATGTGGCAACACACTGGCCCACAATGATGATGTGGCGGATGACATGGAAAGCTAGGGCTGACGTGTTGACTGATCAGGTTACGGAGATCCGACGGCCTAGGTCTGATCGGAAAGATTGGGTGGCTGAGATGCGTCGGTGTACTGGGCAGTGGGACCCGCATGTCATACTCAGGGGAGGACTCACTGGTGGGACCCACACGTCGGTGACTAGGGGGAGGGCAAGCACCCGCGCGCAACGTTGGCGCAACGTGACAAGGCAGGGAACCTGACGGTGAGGTTTGACGGCTACGGTGACTGGGGGCAACGGCGGCGGAGGGCGGCGCCGGTTAAGAGAGAATGAGGTGAAGCCGAGGGGCGATGGCCTCTGGGATGGCGGCGGGTTCCGGGATGACAGCTTGACGGCGAAGCCCGACAGGCAAAGACGGTACGCCGGAGGTGGGGAAGGAAGACACAAAAGGGAGGGTGGCTTCAGCCTTGAGACTCATCGACGGCAAGTGGAGCTTGTGACAATGTTGGCAACAACGTGACGCGGCATGTGGCGCGGTGAGGTAGGGAACCTGGCAGCAAGGTTCGACGACGTCGGCGACCGGCGGCAACGGTGACCGGCGGCGACGATGGCGGAGGGCGGCATTGGTTAAGGGAGAAGGAGGTGAAGCTGAGGGGTGACGACCTCTGGGATGGCGGTGAGCTCTAGGACAACGGTGAAGCCCAACGGGTGGAGATGGTGCACCAGAGGTGGGAAAGGAAGAGAACGAAGAGAGGGTGGTTTCGGCCTTGAGACTCACTGGCGATAGGATGAGCTTGTGATGGCACTGGCGACTTATTGGTCACCTGGAGATCGGGAGCTTGAATACTCGGCGATGGTGGCGGAAGCTTGCAGTGGTGGCGGCGCTTTGCTTTGGCTATGGTGCGACTGTGACTCGAATTCGACGACTAGAGCTAGGGCTAGGAGAGAGTAAAAGGGGAAGCAGCTGCTTTTATATGGGAGAGAAGAGACCAGTGGTAGCATGGGACGGAGTCTGACAGTGGCACGAGAAGAGAGACCAGAGGTGCACAACAAAATTCCTTTGGCGGCACGACTGCGATGACGGAGTGGGCCAGGTCGTGCCGAGACAGTAGTGGTAAAGCAGGCCAGGTCGGAGTAGCTTGGTCTTTGGGGGTGCCTGGGCCAAGGCGGTGCAAAGGAAAGGAGCATCATTGGGCTGGCTCGGGACTCTGCTGACCAAAGGAAGAAAAAAGAGGGAGGAAGAAGAAACAAAAAATAAGGAAATAGGGAAAGTAAAATGGAAGAAAAGAAAAGGAAAAAAGGCAGGGGTTTTCTAGAAAAATTCCAAATTTGGAGAATTTGGAATTTTTGGGAATTTTAGGAAATAAAGAATTATGGATATTTCTAGAAAATTTAGGAAATTAGGGAATTTTGATATTCATAGGAATTTAGGAATATTGGAATTTGGATATTTTTTGGAACTTTAGGAATATTTCTTGGAGATTGGAAATTTGGGAAAATTCGAATATGGTGGAAACAAAAATAGGAATTGAGCTCCACTTCACAATTAACCAAATTAAATCCAAATAAATCCCAACAAACTCCAATTAAATAGCGAACAATTAAAATAGTGGCATAGTTAATTCATTTAGCCAAATTAAATCCATTTTTATATACGAAATTTTAATTAAGCTATTTTAGGCAACAAACCAAATATGAATTTTCGCAATTTCTGACTAGACCAAAGCGGCGAAAAACAGGACGTGGCACCTTCATAGCCTATTCTACGCCTTTGGCCCAACGGCGATGATGGACCCAGGAGGACTGTCAGATCTGATGAACGGTTAGATTTGCTCCCAAATCGGCCGAGGCGCCGCTCATTGGATTTGAATCGGATAGCTACAATTTGGTCTCTCTAGATTAAAACAAAACAGCTGTGAGCAAATCCCTAACCCTAATTCCTCACTCTCTCCCCCCTAACCTGATCCACTTCTCCTCTCCGACAAGTGGCAAGCGAGAGCGGAATGGTGAAGTAGTGATGAAATCCGGCAAGGCGATGACGGCGGCACGCATGGATCAATGCCGTGCAGAGCCCACCTATCATCACGACGACGGTTTGCTTGAAACTCGCGTAGGTCCATGTCATGCGGGACCGGTATGAAGTTGTGGCGGCGAATGGAGCTGATGCTGCCACAGTCATGAGAAGACAATGGCACTGAGGCGTCAAGGTAGAGCCGAGCGGCTCTCAACTTCGTACAGGTCGATGCCACCGTGGCCGAGGCCATTTTGGGGCTCTTCTTGCATGAGTCAATGCCATGCAAGGCTCTAAGGGCAGTGAGCTCCAATCAGGTAAGTAATTTTTCCCAATTTGAAGTTCGCACATCTGAATTGGGGATTTTGAAACTTAGGGTTTTTGAGTTGGGATTTTCGGGAATTTCAATTTGCACATCTGATTTGGGGATTTTGAAACTTAGGGTTTTTAAGTTGGGATTTTTGGGAATTTCAATTTGGTTTACCCCAATTTATCCTCTCGTGAGCAGATTTGTCGAGAAAACTGGGAGATATCATTTTGTTTTACCCCTAGCTTCCTCTTCTAAAATTTAATCGAAGCCAGTCTTAGGGTTCCTGAGTTAGGAATTGGGGATTTCAATATGTTTTACCCCAAATCCACTATTTTGAGTCTTATTTGCATCTGAATTGAACAATTGAACCCTAATCCAAAAAATAAATGACTTAAATATAAACTAATTTGCTCTGATTTGCATCATGCCGAACAAAAGAAAATTAATCTAGACATAATGGCTTCACTGATGGGATGTGGGAACATGAAGCTAAGCTTAGGCTCTGATACCACAATGTAGGAGTCTAATTTACACAAATCAATCTTAGCCTATACATGGTCACCTTTGCTGATTGCGGAACTAAATAAACAGACCACTCTGTGAAGTCATGAATTTCGCCTTCTTATTTGTTGTTGTTGTTGTTCTTCTTCTGTTGCGCCGATTAGTGCTTGGAGATCGCCGGCTTTAGATTAGCACTACGAACCCCTTCCTGTGCCTAATACGATCAGGCTCTCAATTAGGGTTTTAGGTTTGGCAACCAAAAGCTTAGGCGTCCCCTTCTCCGTCACCTCTCCCCTTATATAGCGCACTGGTGAGCCTCGGGGGGCCAATCCCAAATTTATCTCTAATCGGTTTGTTATCGATCACAACAAACCTGTTATCTCTAATTTATATAGGATCTTAATTGGCCATAGGATTTACATATGAGTTTTCCGTTGATAAGCTTCTTGATGGTAGACTCTGAGATAGTGAGATGTCTGAGTTGTTTGGCTTCATGACTCCTGAGTATGGATGGCAAGGTGAACACAATGCATGAAGAGGCCTGGAGTGGTTCACCACGACAAGGAGAGATTGGTTTTTGATAATATGATTAAAAGTTCTCTAAAGAAATTAACATGGAGTGGTTGACGAGATTTAGTTTGGTACAAACCGTAAAACTGAAACAGCTGATTAACACGTATGAGTTTCATAAATATTTCTTATGCATTCCTAAAAACAGTTTAGCATACATCAATCTGGGGAACATTAATTTCAGCCCCAAATGGAGCATGCTTACATATCCTTCTTAGAACTTCAAAAAAAAATCACTTCATCTCGTGCCTAATGCAATCAAAGAACTGGAAAGAATTGAGTTGAAGAGCTAGGTTGCTTTGCACAGTTGCTGTACTACTGAGCATGCATGCATCAACTTCCCCTAATTTGGTACACAATTTGTTTAGCTAGCTGATGAGTAATTTTCTCCACAGATCACCAATGAAACTCACCGTTTACTGCCTGATCATCTAGGTGAACCATGCTGCTTTTATAGTGAGCACAAGACACCACCACTGCAGCCCGATCGAGCAAGTGTTCATGTATACAAATGTTATCACATTCGTAGCCTGAACTCCAAACCCTAAAACTAGAATAACCAAATCCTGGCATCAACCAGGAGCAGCAAGAATCACTCATCAAGACAACACCAACCCCAAGTGCTTAATCAAACATAACTATACATAATCTATCCGGGTGTATATTAATTAATTCATTAATAATTAAATTATGTCGGTGTTATGTCCTAGGTGATCGCAATTAACCATGTTACTTATGCTTTTCCCCTGACACTGTTTTCACGCTGTAGCATTTGTTAATCTGTGGAGGTCAAACCTTGCCTCCGATCGAGCATGTATATGCACCGCCCTGCTCACGCATAATGTAAATAATCGAATATTTCTGGTCCAATTATTAATTTTTGCTAGGCGAATAATAGTTTCTCGTTCAATATTATTCTTGAAGTTTACCTCGCAAATCATATCTCTCATCCGATTTTGTTGATTTTAACATATTTTTGCGCTTGAATTTGAGCTTTTCTTAATCTCCATGACATAGCGTAGTAGAATTATTCATCCTACTTTTGCACTGGTGGAATTCATATGTATCCAATTTATTATGAGTAAATTGCGTGAGATAATTAATACTGATGGCACAAAATCTCAACGATAAGTCAATAACATTGGTACAGTGATCTCTCCTGAAAGACAGATACTAGAATTAGACTTTTGCCCATCCACCGACGCCTCTAGCATTTAGAGAACGAAGAAAACTAAACAAAAACTAATTTGGAAATTTCATGTCATCACTACCATTTCATAAACAACTAACTAATTATTGAAGCATAAGAGCTAGGTCATCATATGACAGCCGCGTCGCCAAATTTACTAATCACCACCGTCGCAGACCCAGATCATGCCTGCTTACCAGCGTGCAAGTCAACCCTACCCTAGCTAGCTGCTAGCAGCGACATGAGATGACACGCAGATATCTCTGAATAAATAGGCATTGCAAACGAGACCCTGATGCTTGGCAGAGAGAGACTACTTGTTAATGCAGCTTTTGACCGCCACTGGATTCTAAACGAAGCTACTAATGCTTGCCTGATTAGTTTTTCTGCTGATTGATCAGGGACAGCGTGAGGCTCATGTGACGGATCTTGATTCTTGAGGAGGACGCACGAGCTGAGAAAATGGGACGGCAAAACGAACCCTAACCCTAACGTTCGGCGGTGAGCTAGCTAGCTAGCTCATGCTTATATGAGCAAACGGATCCAGAGGCGGAATATTTCACGTAAATTGATTATAATACTTATAATTTAAGTAGATATAACCTTAAGAATATTCAAGATATCCATTGACAACAATAATGAGCATACAATAGATTTTGTACCTCTTCACTAGTAAATCTCGGCAGCGATCTATATATGAGTCTATTATATATGCCGTTTGTGGAATTGATACTAATAAACATGGGTTATTAGTGCCTTTTTTTTTGTACCAGCTGTGAATCCAGCACCTATATATGTGGGGTTTGCAACCAGCACCTATCCACCTTGTTAGGCGGTAAGCTCATATATGAGCATCAACGATAGATCTAGAGGCATAGAAGTGACACGTGGAACCAGTAACCATGGGCTAGTTTTGATGGTATGCCTAGAAAATTATAATTTTGGAATTGCTTACAAATTAAGTATAACATTTCCATTGGCAGCGAGCTAGGCACTTTGGTTCGAAAGTTCTTCATCACTGGCAGGCCTCATTAGTCACCATTAGAAAAATGAACCCCTCATGTTATATTAGGCATGCAGTAAGCTCATATATGAACGTTAGCAACGGATCTAGAGACAGAGTGGTAACATGTGGAATCACCCCCATGGGTTGGTCTGATCAGTGACTCAGTTAGGAAATTAAAATTTTTGAGCTACTTACAAACTTAATAGAAATAGCCTTAATTTTGAAGGTGTCCATTGGCGACAGGCATGCACTGAGTTCAGATGCTCATCGCTAGCAAACGTGTGGTAGCCACTGAAGGTTTCCACAAAAGAAAGGTTGAATCTTTCGATTGAGTTACCTTTGGCTGGTACCAAAATATAGGTATTTGTTAATACAAAATAATATAGGCATCCATGCATGGTTCAAATTAAGCTATGTCATAGAATTATATTACATGATAAATCACTGCTATGAAACTACTATTACGTGAATCTTGGATGATATGAAATATAGATAGGGCGCCTGTTAGCTACGAAGTAGCAATGAATGGGGTTTTCTGTCTTTGTTTTCTAAAAGGTGACTACCAAGAAGTTATATCTATATAAAGAGAGATTACTATTTGCTGATTACCAAGATGTAGGTCAATGGAAAGTACAAGTCCAGCTAGTATGTGAACAGGATATTCTACCCCCAGTGGTTTGGATGCTTTGGTCTGACTTTGGTATACGCTGGTGCATGCTTTGCTGATTGTTTTAAGGGAAATAGCAGAGTTTCTCTAATTTTAATCACCCAAATGCAGTCATTGTCAATTCTATATAAAAGGAACAGAATAGTTTTTTTTTCAGTTATTCAGCTCTGCTCTTAATTTTGTGAGAAAAGTACAAAGTGGTTTCTTAGTTTGAGAGGCTAACCAATAATTACGTCAAGTAATAGCATCAAATGTGCTGAAAGTCCTAGGGTCGGATTTTCCTCGTCCAAAGTCCAAGATCTACAGTAGTCAAGGACAATGACCACAACAAAATTTGAATATAAAAAGAACCTTAACCGTTTTCCTCTAGTGTTCATTTTGAACAAAAAGAAACTTCAAAAGTTCAGATATACACAATGCTGCTAGTGGCTAAGCGAGTCTGTTTTACCCAGGGTGTTTGGAAGACGAAGATCTGCCTACGTATTTGATAGGATCCACCTCAAATCCAAAGTTTTTAATTTAAACTGTTTCAAACTTTTTTTTAGATAGAGAGAGGAACTGTTTCAAACGCTTAGCAGAAGCATAATTTGCTGTATAAGTTCAACCAGCCCAGGCAAAGTTGGACCTAGCACAGCAGTAAAATGGGCCATGTTTGCCAGAGAGACAGGCCTACTAAACAGAGGCAGATAAAAGCCCAAGAAATCATATCAATGATGGGCTTTCGGTTTTTACACCCTTAATTCCATGGCAATTGGCACAATCCCATGCCAAATACGGCACAATAAATATATCATACTTAGCATTGTTGTGTAAGAATTGTAAGGGTCAATTAGTAACATAATGACAAACACAGATTGGCCTGGATGGGCTGGGCTCTGATAGGTTTGCATGGTCTCTCTTTGATGCTGGGAAGTCATTCCTTTGGAGTTCCTGATTACAGTATATCTTTTCTTGTTTTAAAATTAACTAAGATGTATATGTTTTCTTTTCCTTTTTATGGTGAGATGAATATATTTTCATACATGTGCAAATAGAACATTGTGTCTGAATAATATGTTTAAGCAATATGTTTATCATTTGATGCTTTTATTTTATTTTTTAAAATAAAAAACCCTCCAACTTATACTTCGGGCAACCATTTTGATCTGGCCGTCATAAATTCAGGAGGGAGTTGTGTTACTTCTAAAACATTGTAAAAAGGGTAGATTTGATAATATTTGGCAAATTTTTGTATCAGCATTGTGTGTGTAATTAAACCTGGGCACTTGGGTTTCTGCATTGACAAAAATTCCGCAAGCTTAACTGTCAGTCAAAAACAGTAATCATTAGCATAACCAGGTCTTTTCTTTTGTTTCTGTTTCTAACCAGAAGCAGAGGCAGCAGCTAAACAGTTCATACTCCTGTATCACAACAAGAGATTCTTGTCCAGTTTACAAGCAGACAAAATCTTTTTCAGCTTTGTACACACACAGAGGATGGAGTCAGGTCATGGGCCATTTCCCATTCATTAACTGAACCATTAATCAGGGGCCCTAGCTTGTGATATATATGAGACTAGGATTATTATTATTATCATTGTGGGGATGCCTCTCTCTGGGACCTTTTTGATGGGTCGCTTTGTGCATTCACTCCCCTCCAGCTGCCCCAAATTGAAAGCATGGCCTGCAGCTGGAGGAGGAGAAGATCACCTTGCTGCATTGCTGATGATGATGATGCTCCTCTATCTGATCTGATGATGGTTTGCTACTCCCTCCAGTCATAAAAACTTATCGTTTTTGATGTTGAAAACGGTAATTTAAATACAATTTTGATCAGTAATGTTTATAGGAAAAACAATTAAAAACCTAAGAAAATTAAATATCATAAAATTACTTTTCAAGGAAAACCTCTAATTATAAATCTATGCAATATAAATATTAAGCTTGACCTGGAACATATCCAAAACTAGCCATCATTTATAAGAGTGAGCGATAAACAGAGATTGGCAGAGAGATTAGGATGGACTGATGACAAGGCAGCACCACCAGAAACAATTAGTTAAGCCTAGATCTGTGTTTAATTTCCTTCGACTGTTAGATGGTATATTACTGTACCATTAGTGAGCGTGTGTGGTCAGGTACTGGGCATCAATCTTGTGGGGGCCCACCGGCCGGGGAGAGTGGGCCCTACCTAGCTCCCTGTGTGAAAAATATCGGCAGCTATTTTTGAGTTTCATCCACATTGGCTGGCCGGCTAACTTAAGGCTTGTGCTTGTGAAAAGAATGTAACTGGCCACGGGAATTTGAAACAGACTTTTAATTCAGATTTTTATTGTGATGAATTTTACCGACATGATTTTGTGTGCTTAAGTAGACTGCATAGTCTCCATCTTTTTGTCGAGAAACCATCTTTTATCTAGAGACACTTATTCATACGGAATTGTAATAAGGTAAATGGAAGTTATCTTTATGTAATCTTTGTTGCAATATCATCGCATGTTATGATTTTTTTTAGAAAATAGATTAAACTTGATCTCCTCATCCAAACCGGTTGTACACAGCCAAATCACCTCTTATGAGTTGTGGCAACAAAATTAGTGCAGCGCCACTGCGCCACCCATATGTTTAGCTTTTTCAAGGTGACCTACCAATGATAAACCTAGTCTAGGAAACATACAAACTCCCAAAAGAAGAACTGCTTTTGCAATCTATAAACCTAGTATACATTTATTTTACAAGTGATAAAAAAGGAAAAAAAAGAAAGACTTCCTCCCAGGTAAGCTAGGACAAGTACTAGCGACTTGATTAATGCCATTCATGTGAACATAGAGAAAAAACACAGAAGACTAATGGAAATATCCAGTACACCCTAATTATTGGCTCTACATGAGTTTCTTTCTAAATTCAAAGGAAAAACAAGTACTCCCAATGGAAAAACTCATTGCATTAATTTGTTGGTACTGTTTTTCTGTGTCTAGATGCGAAAGAAATTTTGTTGGCCCTATGTGCAAGCTAGATACATGTAACACACCAAGAATTCTCTGTTGAATCGCTCTCTCTGTTTGGTAGCCACAACTTGATGCATGCACAATTTTTTATCAAGGAATTTATATAGTGGAGGACCACAAGAGAAATGATCAGCTCTGGTTGAGGGCTATCTAGCTGAAGTATGCACTTATGCCCACCATGGCTTCTTCCTCAAATGTCACAAGTTACAAGCACTTCACATTATGTTGTCCCCACCACTTTTCCTGTACTTTTTTCTTGTGTGTGTGTGTGTGTGTATGAACCCACCATTTTCCTTGATGATTGGAAATAAGAAAGTATGGAACAGTGAGGATATGGAAAGGGCCAATCCTTTCCTTTGGTCCTCATTTATTCCATTAGAAAGTTTGTCTAGTCCGGGTGCCCCCCTTGGGCAATGCAGGATAGCTGCAAAGCTCCCACTAATTCACATGTGAATATGTAAATGCATGGGCATGCAAACAAGTTTGCTGGCTGGCTTCAGGGCAATCCTCATCCATTCTTTAGATTATTCCAGCCCCTCACTTGGTTTTGGATCATCATGATTGTATAGCCACTAACTAGCCTTTTGGTCATCTTTTCTGTGTGTATGATTGTACCTTAGCTTTTATTGTTCAATATGGACGTTTGAATCAACATCCACCAAGAAAATGACAAAACACATGTGTGTGGTCAAATTTTGTTTGGTGTCATCCTCTAATTTGCTTGGTTGTTTCGTTCAGGTCCTTTTTTCGTGTCTTCAAACATTATATGACGGTCATGTCCTTAATTGGTTAACTGAACGAAAAGCTATAAATGTGGAGCAGTGTCACAGAAAGACACATAAATTTGGTAAATTAGGAAACTATATTTCTATAAGAATAATTTATGTGCAACTACAGATAGTTTGATCAAACTACAATCTAATATTTGTTCCGATGACAAAAACTCCATGTGTCATTTGTTTTGTAATATTTGATAATTTTGACTAGCAATTGCTTTTGTTTCTCCATTGATATCTTTTAAATTGTTTTATTGCGATAAGAGGGATTTATATGTTTATATTTATCATGTAATTAACATAATTCAGTAATATGACATATTTTCAATACTTATAAGTTTATTTATAAAATAAGAGCGTTCAAAATTATCAAGTATTATGAAACAGAGGAAGTATATGACATTTTATAATGCATACAGTCAAACCTCAAAATCTTAAACCTGTAGCATATAAAAAAATATTAAGATATAATATTTGAAAATGACACTAGTTGGATTAGTTTATCATGATAGATACTTTCAGTTAGTTACATTTTTAATAATTATTATAAATATATAATTAGAAAAAATAATGATCAAATATGACATGAGAGAATGTAAGGAAAAATTGAGCAAAAACATTTTCATTGAAAAATCTATTACAAACTGACATTATTTAATGGATTCAAGGTCCAAGAAATTTACTTCAACCTGATATTGTTACCTTCCCATCTTACGACCCGAGCTCTACCTCAATTAATTGTCTGGTTGATTGTTTTCTTTTTGTCGATGTCGTTATGCACTTTCATCAGTAATACAATCAATCTAACTCACGATGTATCATTATCGGTCCTCACAATCCTCAATTAGAAATATGGCTTCTGGAGTTAACAATTTGGTTTTGGATTGATGGGACTTTCTCGGGCATCTTGATGTGGTTAAAGTCATGCAATGGTAGTTAACCGAAAAGACTTTGGGTAAAAGAAAGTGGAAGTGGGTGGAAGACAAAACGAAGCGACATGAGGACATCATTTTACCCTCCAAATCAACACACGTCCCTGTAAAATATCTGCATAAATTTGTGTGTGCCAGATAATGATGCTTTCCTCCTCACTTTAGGGCAACTTGCTATTACTTGTGATCACTTCTTCAGGTTCCTTTTAGACATCAAGTAGCTGATAAGGCACCTAAGTGGAACAAATAAAAGCAGGCATCATTACCTGGTAACTGAATCTACATTTCTCCTCTCTCTCTCTCTCTCTCTCTTTTTCTTCTTCTCATTTTAAGATGAGCATACAGTAGTGCTGTAGTGCCACTACAAGTTGGTAGTACAACTTCTGGGGCCTGTAGTTGCATTTGTTTTCCACTGGTGAAAGAAGCTTTTTGAGGTATCCAAAAGGAACTTTATCATTAGGGAGCATGACCAATTGTATACTAGCTTTGCAAGCCAACCTTTTGGAAAGCACACTCCACTGCCCACTAGATGTTCTTTCTACTCCACTGTTTCTGGCCTTTTTGAGTGACACTTGAGACATTCCTGCCATGATTGATGCATCAAATTCCCAAGGAAAATTCTCATAAAAAGCAGCTAGCTAGCACCCTCCCGTCCACCCTCAGAAAGTGTTTGGGTGGAGTCTTAGGTGCCAAAGGGGATTTTAATTGGGGATCCTGTCAAAGGCCTCTTCTTCCATTTGCCTACTTTTTGTTTGTTTTTATTAGATAATACATTTTTTGAACTCTCCATTTGCTTGCTTTTGCATATCAAAGATGGGATGACTTTTATATGTTGCTTCAAGCATGGCCTACAATTATAATAAAAAGGGCCAGCAATTTGTAGAATATACAGAACTAGTAATAATTGACTGGAGAGTTTTCCCCAGGAGTTAGCTTTTGTAAGGACCATATTCCTAAATTTGAAGCATAAATGGTTACTTATTTGCCCCTATAAAATACGCATGATCCCTTATATGCCCATGATGAGTCACTAGACCCACATGTCATTGAGAGAATAAAGGGACAAAGCATTGAGTTAACTTTCAGAGACAACTAAGGATTTTATCCTATAAAAAACTCTGATGTTCTACAAGGCGGGAAGGCACTAAGAACCATGCATTTTCAGGAATGACCATTAGAAAATACTTTTTCTAATGTTTTCATGCTATATATGTCTGTTGTCATTTTTTATGTCATGCTATGACTTCTAGAGAAGTGGATACAAGGTAATAAGTTTATAGGATAATTATTTTTGACATGAAATATTTGAGCTAATTTGATCTATTACCATAGCAAAATTTTAGAAGTTGGAAAATGCCATTGCATAAATTATATGGTATCAAATACAATCACAGACAAGAAAGCATCAGTGATATAGTTGTAAAGTTGTAGGTGCATGACTCCATTTAGCAGGATTTAAATGCTAGTATCAAAAATATTACACACACGCAGCTGCGGAGCCAGGGGGCGAGGGGAAGCGTGGCCACCGCCAAGAGTCCCCAGCCTGAGGATCAGCTGATTGAGTTAATTATCTGATGGATTTAGTGTATTAGGCCTCCTCCCACGTAGTGAACCATTAAAGTAGCATCCATGCGTGAGATTTCGACCTTTGACTCTATTGTTGCGCACCAGTTTGCAGCTGAATGAGCCTAAAGGACCCATAAGGGTAAAGGTGCTAACTTTTTGGTTGTTTATCTGTTCTAGTCCATCGCAAATTTCTGAAACTTTGGATATGCAAAGGATTTTTTTATGTTTTCAAACTACCAAACCAAATGTTTTGAAGGCTTGAATTTAATCTATTTTTATTATTACACTATTATTTTTATGATTGTTTTCGCTCATCAAGCCCCCCCCCTCCCCCTCATATCTAAATCAAAGCTCTGCCACTACACACGCTCGAATGGGCTTTTGATATGATTTTTGTTAAAAAAAACCGACACTGATATAAATCTCGGTAGCCAAACGCAGAAGAATACCATGAAAGATCTAAACATGATGATGATACCGAGTTACGATGCTTGTTAACGAGGTTCAGTCAAAGCGTACATTCATAGGACACTAATTGCATCTGTTTTTCTATGATCCAACATAATTACAGTGTATCCGGGTATCTACAACCCTTGACCAGCTAGGTCGTACACCTATGGTACAATGCAGTTATAACCAATAGTGTCTCTCTATTTAAGACAGAGCCTAGGATAAAAGTTCGACTCTACTTATATCCTAACACCTATTACAACTCGAAGTTCTACTTTATAACCGTCTTTGTACATTTATTTAATACAAACCCTAAGAAACTCTACCTTACCGAATATGCCATGCCAACCTAAATTTATTCCTTGCACGAACTTTCGTGTACCTAGGCTTGAGTTAGTTTCTTTTTTGCCGCTCATGCGAGCCACCCGACAAGCCTACACTAGGCTCGCCGCCATAAAGAGAGATTCTGCCATACATGTAACTTCTTCTTTTGGAGTGCACCTACAACAATGTTTCACCTTCACTTCTATTATCAAAGTCGTCTTGTTAAGCGAAATTGAATTCACTCTTAACTGACACATACCCGAAAGTCTGAAGAACAAGTTCACCTTCATCTCCATCTTGGCTCTGATTTTATGTACTCCACATCCCGATAAACATGTTCACCTTCATCTCCATCTTGACTTTGATTGTATCTATTCCATTCCAGATAACAACGTCATCACCAAATACACAAAACTGAAATCACCCGATTGATATGAAGGGAAATTTTCTTCCTTGGCGCCTTATGAACCAAACTAACAGATTCAACATCCGTTCTTTCGCAGACTTGATCTAAGCCCATGATACTTTAAGAAGTTCAGTGTTACCTTGAATCCTATACTACTAAACAGTTCTGTTGACACATCTTGTCAACTCACAATTTGACTAGTCTGTTGCCACTAATCATCTCGCCAACTGACTCAGTGTCTCCACCAAGTCATACACCACTACTACGAAAATCATTTCCAGAGGCGAGCAAACAGGATTTATGCAATCGGGCCGCTGGCCCGCCTCTACCAAGAGGCCTGCACAAATGGCGCTATACACAGGCAAGTAAAAGGCCACCTACGGAAATACTTTCCACAAGCGGGCCACATAAAAAGCCCACCTGTGGAAAGGGTTTCCACAGGCGACGAAGTAAAGAGGCCCGCCTGAGAAAATAATTTCCGTAGGTGGACCACTTAATAGGCCCGCTTGTGGAAAAGCTTTCCGCAGGTGCATCATCAAAGATGCCCGCTAGGTGGCATGCCTACGTCGGCCGCCTCTGGAAAATGTTTCCAGAGGCACAAATTTGGTGTTTTGTCCGCCTGTGGAAAGTTTTGAATTTTTCCTGCCAATACTGAAATTTTTCACACCTATTTTTTTAATTTTTATATGTAATTCTTTCATATACTTATTATATAATTGTATACATATGAGACATATTTATCATCATCACATCAAATAATTACAACAATATTTATGTATATAATTGAATTCTATTACACATGTATAGATACCATTATTTCATGCACCATGTACTTATAGATAGATCATCATTTCATGTACATATATATACATAAAATAATATTGTTTCATCGTGCACACATGATAATGATCACTAGTAAGTACTTAAATTAAATGCCTCTCCCACTCGGAAAGAGTTTTAATATTTTCATCCATGACAAGTATCCATTGATGGTTGAAGAACCGCCCACGCTTATGAAAGCATTCGTACTGAATGAAACGGCACATGTCGCGAGGAATGTTCTCAATCTACTTATCTTCTAGTGCCTCGTCGTAACGAAATATTGATAATTACACAAGAAGAGAATTGTATTATGTATAATAATATATATGATCACAAAAATATAAATAGGTGAGAATCGGAGTACATACGTCTTCGCAATGCGTATTGTACCTCCCGTTGGCCCTCAGGAACTCGCACACATAATATCCGCCTAGGATGCTACCTTTTGGTTGCTTGTGACACTTCATATAATTAAAGCACGAAATTAGATAACACACATAAATTAGTTGTTCAATCCTTAAACTATACTTATTTCAAGGTAGAAAGTGGAGATATAGATTGTATGTATTACAGGAAATTTTGTACGGACGAACATCTTCATCCTTACTTTCTATTCATCGCCCTCGTTGATGTAAAATTTGTATGCACTGTTCAAACAATTAAATTGACATATATATATATATATATATGTATATATATATATATATATGTATATATATATATATATATGTATATATGTATATATATATATATATATGTATATATGTATATATATATATATGTATATATATATATATATGTAATTATATATTGATGCTTACATATGTACGAGGAATAAATTTTGATATAGTATATTTTCTTACTTATTGATAATTTGTATGAATTCCTTATATGTCTTCTTCTCCTTGTCGACTAGGTCGAGGACCATCATGCTGGCAAACTTCTGATAAAACAATATACAAGAATAATTACACAACTTATTCACGAATCGAGCAATATATATATATAATACAACTATAATTAAAACCAATATTATTCATACTTCGGAATTAAAAATCATTCATCCATCCATATAATTAAAAAAAAATTATTCATGAAAATAATTGATACACATATTTACTAATTAATTCATTCATGGAGTGTCATTGCCATAATCTAAAAAATTCATTTGTTGATATATGGGAGGAAAAAAAGGGTGAAAATTCATCCATCAAAGATTCATTAGCAAAATTCTAATACTCCCATCAAATTATAAACAAAATTCTAATCCATCAGTTCATCAACTTAATTCATTCTCCATTCATCCATCCATCATCCATCCATTCATCATCAATTCATCATCAAATCCATTCATCAAATCCATTAATCCATCCATTAATCATCAATTCATTATACATCCATTCAAAGATTGATTGAGAAGATATATACTCACAAGCACGACGGTGGAATATTGAGATGGCGTGGCCTCAGCGGTAGCGGGCTCAACGCGCGGAGGCGAGCTTGGTGGCGCGCGGCAGGCTCGGTGGAGGCGGGAGACGACAAGATGAGGCGCGGGCTCACCGGCGGTGGGCTCAGCGGGAGACGGAGGAGACAAGGAGTCGAGGGCTCGGCGGTGGCAGGCTCGGTAGAGCTGGAGAGCTCGGCGCGCGCGGCATCGGGCAGCGGCCGGTTAAGGGCGCTCCTGCGAGAGAAGGTGGCGACGAGCTTGTTAGCATTGGTGAGGAGGTGGCATTGGCGAGGGGCAGAGCAGCTTGGCGGCACTAGCTAGGGCGTCAGATGACTTAGAAATTTTTCGGCCTCCGCGAGCGTGGTTTTTTAGGGGTAGCTCCTTTCGTAGGCGGGCCACATAGGTGCCCGAGCCCGCCTGCGAAAAGGGTTTCCACAGGTGAGCGCTTAGGGAGCCCACCTTTGTAAACCTTTATCGCAAGCGGGTGCTTATGTGGCCACCCTGCGTAAACGTTTTTCACAGGCAGGCCCTTAGGGAGCCCACCTGTGTAAATGTTTTTCGTAGGCGGACCCTTATGAAGCCGCCTGTGAAAATGATTTCCAGCTATTAGTCTAATACATGGAAATTAAAATTAAACAATTTCTTGATAACTTGGGAATCGTAATATAAAATTAGTTCTTATACTTAGAAATTGAAATTAAAATTAGCTCTTAGTGTGATTATCAGTCGAATTTCGATGAATTATGATAAATCCTACTAGATTTTATAGATTAGCACATGTCGGTACGGTCGATAACCCAGCTGAACCGGGCAAAAGAATCTGTACTTCCGCATGGCGTTAGGCTTAGGAAGCAAGTCCATCTACAAAGCTAATTTTATTGATTTAAAAGATATTCCTTGCTATTACCAATTTCATTAACACATATGCTGAAATAATTATTTCTCAAATTTACTTAGTAATACAAATAGTATATCTTTTTTATAAAATATATATTAATCATTGTACAAATGAACAAAAGATCTAATATTTTTTGGTCCAAATACACTAGATCTACTCTTCTTCAATATTGGAGATCGAGTTGGTCAAAATAGATCTATTCTGTATCTGCCATAATGTAAATATTCACAAACTAGATCTAGACTAGCTAGATCTAATTTATTATGAGTAGATCAATATAATTAAGTGATTTTAATCTAACTAATTAAGTTCTCTAATTGAATTTGCAATAGATTTGATCTATTTGAGCTCTAAATTTTTAGAAATATATTCATGTCCAATATATGTACTATGGCAAATTTAACTAAAAATAAACAAAAAAATAAATTGATTCTTAGAAATAATACTAGAAGTGGCAAGCTCTTACCTTAGAAAGCCAAAATCAACAAGAAATCCAAGGGCAAAACCTTGCCCTCTCAATTTTGAAAGGTTTTGGCTGAGAGAGGGAGAGAGCTGCTCTTTGCCTGTTTGAAGAGCAGCTCTTTCTTAGGGAAGATGATGGCACTTATAGGTGCCTTTCCACAGGCAGGTGTAACGGCCCTCTCACGTTAACCCGTACAGGTTAATAGAGGAGGAACACCACTACCTATAATACCTGTACCAGTCCTAGGAGACTAGCTGGTACATACAGGACATTGGTGGATCATTGCCAAACCTGCTTTATTTAATATGCATAGTCCTTACATAAGTTGCAGTCTTGGACAGAACCGAGACATGCAACCATACATTACAAAAGTAAGCAGCGGAAAAACACGGATAGACCTATACCCACAAGCAAGGCTTGGGACCTAGATTGAAACTCTAAAACTCTTCGTGCTCGACTTGGTCCTGATAATACTGGCTGAGGGTGGGGTCTTCATCTTCATAAACTTCTGAGAGAAAGTAAGCAAGGGTGAGTACACAAGGTACTCAGCAAGTCACGAAAATTAGGTGGCATGCAAGGCTTAGCAAGGAAGGTTAGGGTTATTTTTCAAAAGTGGTTTTCAAAGATTTTGTGGCTTTACAAATCTAAGTGTGCTCTTTGAGTTGTCGGAAAGAAGCTCACGCTTCAATCCATTCCGTGAATTGCTTTGCAACAACTCACCTCAGTTAAGTTAGTCGGGAAGAGACTCGCGTCTCAACCCATTCCACAAGTCTAAGACTTGTCACAATTTCCGATTCGGAGCGTACCATCCTCTAGTACCTCCATTAGGTGGATTCTTTATTTTAAACTTGTCACTTAACTCAGACAACTCAACTATGGTGTCATCCAACACCCCTGGTCACACAGGCCCGTTTTAGGCCACACAAGCCATCCATCAGTCACACAGACCGATTCTGGTAACGGTTCCCAACCCGCAAAACAATTGCACAGATATTTATAAAATAAGATCTACGCTAGAGGAATCACTTCACATTCGCCCGTAACCATAGGCACGGCTGTTCGAACAGTTTATAGACCTTTGCAAAGGGTGCACGCTTTTCTCACATGACGCGGGCTTACTCCCACATTGGCTAAGCGGGGAGGTTCGCGACAAGGCCTTTCCAGAGCCTTCCCAGGATAGCACGTTGCCCTATAAATGTGTTCTTTCAACCAAGTTCCAGGAACTCATTTCCTGTACTCAGGGACGGGGGTATATCGCCCTCTTGGCACCTAACCGCTCCCACATTTATTAGCAACTGAAAGCGATCCTGGGAACACTAGTTACTTGGCTAGGGGTGTCCCATTCCACCCATGTGGTCGCACTGTTATATGCTCAGTGCCATTCCTCAAGGAAACGGTCCTTAATGTCACGTGAAGTCAGAGCCACACAGGCAACGACGACTCATGACCATATTTTGTAAAGCTATTTTATTTCGCAAATACTCGACCAAGGGTGTCGAGGTTTAAAATTATTTTATTTAAAACCCTGGTTTTTCCCATCATCATATTTTTAGTTTAGATAAAATGGGGTCATCGATATTCGTACTCAAGTACGAATATCAAGATGACAGGGCTACAAAGGACAGGGTAACAATTTATTTAAGGAGGGTAAAATGCAGCAAATAGGTTAGGCCTGACGGATTTGATTTCGAATTGCGGCCGATAACAGTCATGTTCCTAATTATGCAAGTTTTAGGAATTAAAATAAAAATTTTTAAATCATGGGTCCAATATGGTCAAGGGTGACTTAACTTGCTCGAGGTCTTGTGAGTCTTCAACAAAAACTTCCTTCGATGACTCCTCGGAAACGGTTTCTACGCGTCGCAAAAAGAAAACAGGCAAAAACACTAAGAATCAGAACCTATCTCATACAACTAATAGTGCCAGTGCGTAGATCTCATTTTTAGAAAAATTTTGAGAGTTGAATAGGCTCAAACGGAGTTAAGGTTTGAAAGTTATGAATTTTCAAAATTTGAGTCATTTTCTTAGAATTAAAAAGGATTTAAAATTATTTAAGGAAAGAAAAAGAATAAAAAGAAAATAAAAGAGTCCAGAGGCTGACAGGTGGGGCCCTGTTGTCAGGAGAGAGAGAGACTGGGACTGACATGTGGGGCCAGCAAAACAGTGAGGAAGAGAAAGGATGGGGGACTGACGAGTAGGGCTGGTTTGTCAGAAGAGAGAGAGAGAGTGGTCGCTGACACATGGGCCCGGTGGGTGGTGGGACCAGGCCCTGGAGACGGGCCACGCCAGCCGACGTGGCGCGCCGCGTGGCAGGCCACATCGGCAAGGGTCGCCAGAGCTGACCGCGACGGAAGATCGACGGCCGACAGTCGCCGGAGTCGATCTCGCCGGCGGCGACGAACCACGGCGGGCGGCCGATGGCTACGGGATGCGGAGACGATGGCGAATCAAGTGAACAGTTCGGATTGGATGGATAGGCGGTGGAGGAGGGCTAGCGGTGGGGCTCAGTACCGGCGGCGGCGGCGGAGAGGAGATGGTCGTCCCCGGTGACCATTAGGACGGCGGAAAGGCTCGGGTTAGGATGGTTTGAGTGCGGTATCTCGTGAGGAAGGGAAAGAAGGGAGTTAATTGCGCTCTACCTCCGTCAATGGCTAGAATCAGAATGGCGGCGATGGCGAACGGCGGCAATGGAAATTGGGCATTTTCGATTTAGGGGCTAATTGACGACGGTGAGGGACGGAGAAGCTTCACGGCGGCTCAAGGAACTTAGCGGCGGCGGTGGCTTGGTCTGCGGTGGTCGGGAATGGCAGCGGCACTTGGGTCTGAGAGTGGCGGAGAGAGGCTCGGTGGCGAGGCGGTCTCGGCTTGGTTTCTTGGTGGCCAGAGGAGGAGGGGCGTTGCCCTATTTATAGAGGAGCTCGAGAGCTAGCAGACGACGGACTGAGGCGGTGGCACAGGGAGATAAGCTCGAGCTCGGCCGACGAACTTGTCCATGGCACGGCTCACTATGGATGGCGCATGCGCGGCAGAGGTGAAAAATGGGGATGGGAGGTGATGGCGAAGCGACGGGACAGTAGGCTCATGTGTGCGCATTGACTTCCGAGGCTCGGTGTTGAGGAAAAAGCTGCGGCGGCCATGGCGTCCTTGACTCTGGTGCTCGGGATGAAGTGATGGTGCGGATTTCTCACCGGGCGATGGGATGGCGGAGGTTGACGAAGGTGTCCCGCACATTTTAAGGCGCCGACCAGGCGGCATGGGCACGAACAGAGAGAGAGAACCGAGAGAGCTCGAGAGAGATCGAGAGAAGAGAGAGAAGGCGAGCGAGCGGCGGGAGGAGGAAGACGACACTGTCGTCGGGGCTGACATGCGGGGCCAAGCGGCAGAGACGATCTCGACCGTCCACGCGTGAACATCGGGCGGCCGAGAGCGAGGGCAGAGGCGGGGTCGCCGACATTCGGGGCCCACGGGATTTTTAATCCACGCGCGGCCGCGGCTGGGCCGAGTGGGCCGCGGAGGGAAGGAGGCTGGTGTCACACCCTGAGTTTAGCCACACAAAAACTTTACCGGAGAAAAATACCTAAGAAAAGGAATTTTAAAATGGCTAGAGAAATTAATTGATGGTGTAAAATGCAAGACAATAAATTATCGTGGCGGGGAATATTTTTCTTGTATTCTCTGTGCCAAAATACATTAACTGGATTTTTAGTGGAATTTACAGAGCACAGGAACTATTTTTAATAAATCAAATACGCTTATCGGAATTAACATCGTCCTGGAAATCTTTTTCCTTTTCTTTCCCTTCTGTTTGCTCGGTTTCCTCTTTTTCTCCATCGCCGGGCCGCCGGCCCAGCACCGCGCCGCAGGCCGGGTCCTTTTTTTTTTCCTCCCCGGCCTTTTCCTCCTCGCGCCCGCACCCTGTGCCCGTGCCCGCGCCATCGCCCTCGTGCCCGTGCCCGCGTGCTCGTGCCCGTGCCCTCTCCCTTGCCCGCGCCCCCGCTCCCGCGCGCTTGCGCCCGCGCCCGCAGTCGTGCTCGCGCCCGCGCCCGCGCCCACGCACCTCCCGCTGACAGGCCGGGCCCGCCTGTCAGCATCATCTTCCTCCTCCGTCCGAATCGGGCGGAGGGGAAACTCCCCGGGGCCGTCCGATCCGGCGCCGCCTCCTGCCTCATCCTCCCGCACTCGCACTCATTCAAACGGTCGCAGACCGAGTCCGCCCCACTCCCCCGAGTTCCCCGGCGTCCACGTCCCCTCTCTCCCGAGAATCTCGCACACGATCTCCACGCCGTGACCCACTCACTCGTGCGCGTTTGGAGCCGTTCGGCCTCGATCTCTCCCGGCCGACTGTATATAAACCATCTCCACCCTCTCCTCCATCTTTTCCCCAACACGCCGAGCTTTCCAGTGCCCCAGAACCCGTCGCCACCGCGCACCCGAGCTCCACCGTCTTTCGCCGCTTCCGGTCGCCGCTCGCCGCCGTTCCGGACGCCGCCAGGCGACTCCGCCACCGCCTGCACCTCCGCCGCGCCGCGCCGCATCTCGGCCGCCACTCCATGGAAGCCGAAGCTCGCCGGACCGCCTCGCCCGCGCGCACGGTGAGTATCGGCCTTCCACCTCCTTTCCGGCCGGTGATTCCTGCCGCGCCGTGTCTCCATTCTCCACTCTAACTCCTCTCCCGTCCTCCTCATCCTCCAGGACACCTCGGCAGCCGCCTCTCGCCCGTTCCCCGCCGTCGGAGCTCCGTCGCCGACGTCGTCCCGAGGCCGCCGCCGCCTTTTCGTCGCCACCGTCGTCTTCACGCCGTCGCTCGCCGTCGCGAGCCGCCGGTGAGAACCCCCTCCGTTTTCCCGTTCATTTCCGCCCCTCCGTGTGGTCGTCGCCGCGTCGGGTGGTTGCCGCCGGCGACCATCGGGTCGCGTGCGCGCCGCCGCCTCCCGCTCGGGACGGCTGGCTTCGGCCGCCGCTCCCCGGGGCCGTCCGATCTGCCGGGTGGCAGATCGGGGCCGCCCGCTTGCTCGCCCGCGTGGTTGCCCGCGGTGGCGCCACGTGGTGCGCTCGCCTCTGTGCGCCGTCGCCTCCCTCTCCGGTGACGTTTTTTTTTAATCGGTTAATGCGCAATAAATCGTCTGGTTAATTATATTTACACTAAAAATAGCAGTAAAACTTCAATAAATCATAACTATTTCATGCGAACTCGGATTAAGTCCATTCAAATTTCATTAAATCCAAAAAAATGCCGAGAATCCATTAATAATACTTTCAGCCCATGTTTGACGACCCCATGTACTGTTTTTAATTGTTTGTTGTAGAATCCGACGCCGGTAATCCTCCTACGTATTTCGAGATCGTAGCCGAATACCTTGAGCCGGAGCAAGGCAAGTCGCACTGTTACCTTGATCACTTTGTACCTATTTTTCGCTAAATTGCTTTGTTTGCTCAAATAAACTGCATCATTTCTATGTTTCATGTGGGTGGATCATTACCTATACAATGTTAGGACTCAACCATAGCTTTGAAACCTGATTCCTTGTCACCTGGGTAATAATATGAGTAGATTATAATCCCTAGGATGCTTAGCCATGCTTAGCAACATAGCTCACCTGGGAATTAAATAATGTCTTTTTATATGATTCGACTCAATGTCGGAAAAATGGAACCTTGGTTAGGCTGTTGTTAAATTCCTAAAATTTTGACCTAAATGGTGGGCTGTGGGTGTATGGTTTTGCTTGTCACACCCATGGCAATTAAGGACCGGTTCGCGGGAACCACTTGGGCAACTTCCCGTACTTGCCACAAGCCAGCGTGGGCAACGGCTGGGCTTGAAGCGTTTCTTCTCCCTCTCCTAGGCACCGAAGAAGAGGGTGGAAGAGATGGAGTTGGGTCGGCCCGGGGTAGGGTTGATCGGCTGCCGGATTCACCGTGGCGCAAGGGGGGTAGCCTGGCCAATATGGCGTGCCCTGTCGGCAGGTGCAACCTCAGCGTGGTGTGGATGGTTAGGGAGGGGTTGTGTGAACGGTCCTGTCACAGCCTCGCACGGGACATCGTGGTGATGTACTGGCACACGGGAACGTGTGTGGGGGCTGTGTCTTGTGGGTACAGTTGTACACCTCTGATCAGAGTAAAACTATTCGAATAGCCGCGCCCGCGGTAATGGGCACATTGGCCAAGACTCTCCGTGATTAGTCTCACCCTAGATAATTAATCCTGTTTTATCAAACTGGTGTGTGGAAGGTGTGAGTCCGGTCGACGTGGTTGAGTTGACCGGGGGTGACTGGTTAGCGTGGTTTAACGCTAATCGGTGGAGACTGGTGAGTGTGGTGTAACTCTCATCAGTTACGCCTGGTGGTCGTGGTTTAACTTCCATCAGCGCGGCCTGGTCAACGTGGTTTAGCGTTGGTCGGGAAAAACTGGTCAGCGTGGTACGTTGTCCGGTGGTGACTGGTTAACGTGGTGTAGCGTTAATCAGTGGAGTCCGGGTAACGTGGTGTAACGGTACCCGGAGGTGTCTGGTGAACGTGGTGTAGCGTTCATCAGTGGAGACTGGTTGACGTGGTTTAGCGTCAATCAGTTGGGAATGGTTGGGCCTGGTTAACGTGGTGTAACGTTAATCAGGGGTGAATTAATATTGTTAATTAAATCAACTTTTCAATGTTTGCGAACTACTCCTTTTTGCAACTGCTTTTCCGCAAATAAACCCTATCCCATCTTTGTACCCTGTGCATATGCATATTTGTGGGTGTGATTTGTTGAGTACTGTGGGTGGTACTCAGCCTTGCTCCAATTTTCCCCCCAGTGTTGGAGGACGTGTCAGATGAAGATCATCCTGAGGAATAGGCTGGCTCCGCCGTCAAGGTGCCTGTGGGAATGGAATCGGCTGCTTGGCCAGATGTTTATAGACTCCGTTTTACCTTTTTTCGCTGCATTTATGTAATTTACAGTTTACTCTGTTTGTAAGACACTCTGTATGGCAACTTGGTTTGTGTACCCTGGCTTTCCTGGGCAGGGATTTATTACACATTAATGTTCAGAATTTCGGTGCGAATTTCTGGGCGTTACAGCTGGAAGGAAGGGATGGCGGCCCGGCATGCACAGTGACCTTTAATATTTTTCCAGGAATTTTTTTAATTGGTTTTGAGGATTTAAAATTTGGGAATTGATTTTGAATTGGGTTTTAAAATTTTTAGGAAAAAAATTAGGGAATTTTGCAGAGGCTCTAGGGCTAATGTTTGGAGAAAATTTTTCAGATCACACTAGGCACAAAATTCCAAACTCAACTAAAGAGCCATTTTGAATTTAGATTTTTATTTAAAAGAGTTTTAACACAAAATAAAAATGCAACCATTACAAACCTACCCCCCCAAAGAGAATCTCGACCCGAGATTCGGAAGCTAAGCGAACAACTCAGGGTATTCTACATGAAGGTGGTCTTCTCGTTCCCAAGTGGCTTCATCCTCTAAGTGATTGCTCCATTGTACTTTGTAAAATTTGGTCGAGGTTCTTCACGTGCGTCTCTCGGCTTCCCCTAGGATGCGGATTGGTCGTTCTTCATACATCAGGTTCTTGTTTAGCTTGATGCCTTCGAGGGAAACTTGTTCTTCGGGTACACGAAGGCACTTCTTCAACTGAGAGACATGGAATACGTTGTGTACATCTACAAGTTGATTGGGCAATTGTATTTGGTAGGCAACTTCTCCTCGTCGAGCAGTGATAGGGTAGGGACCTATAAATCTAGGGGCCAACTTTCCTACCATGCCGAATCTCTTCATACCATGCAACGGGGATACCCTAAGGTATACGTGGTCTCCGATTTTGAATTCTAGGTTACGGCGTCGGTTGTCGGTGTAACTTTTCTATCGGGATTGGGCGACTTTCAAGTGTTCCCTTATTACTTTTACTTTTTCTTCTGCGTCCTTTAGGAGGTCAGGTCCAAATATTTGTTTTTCCCCCACATCGGTCCAACAGAGTGGGGTACGACACTTGCGTCCATATAGTGCCTCATTTGGGGCCATCTTGATGCTGGCTTGGTAGCTATTATTATAAGAGAATTCGGCGTAGGGTAGGCAAAGGTCCCATGTCCCTATGAAGTCTAGGGCACATGCTCTTAACATGTCTTCCAGAATCTGGTTTACTCTTTCGGTTTGACCGTCTGTTTGAGGGTGATACGCAGTACTGAAGTTGAGATGGGTTCCTAGGGCTTCATGTAGTCGTTCCCAAAATCTTGATGTAAACTGGGTATGTTGATCTGAGACGATCTTTTTGGAAACTCCATGCTGGCATACTATTCTGGTCATATACAATTCTGCTACTTTCTTTCCTGTGTAGGTGGTCTTAACGGGTATGAAGTGGGCTACCTTGGTAAGTCGATCTACGACCACCTAGATTGAGTCGTACCCGTTGGGCATCCTAGGTAGGCTAGTTATAAAGTCCATTCCGATTTCTTCCCACTTCTATTTGGGAATTTTCAAGGGTTTTAATAGTCCGGTGGGTTTCTGGTGTTTCGCTTTCACCCTTTGGCAAATATTGCACATGGCGACATATTCGGCGACATCTCGCTTCATCCCGGATCACCAATAATGCTATTTAAGATCCTGGTACATCTTCGTACTGCCAGGATGTATGGAGTACACGGACTCGTGGGCTTCCTTGAGGATAAGATTCCTTAGTTCCTTGTTGTTGGGCACACATATTCTCTTTGCACTCCATAGGGTTCCTTGTCCATCTATCGAGAATCCAAGGGCCTTGTCTTTAGGGATATTCTCCTTAATGGCCTTGATTTCTTTATCTTCTTTCTGGGCTTCTCGAATTAGACTTTCTAGGGTAGGTTGGACTACCAGAGTGGCGAGGGTTTCTTTGTTTACCATGGTCAGTCGGAATTTCCTGAGCTCATGGCATATTTCAGATCGAGGCGGTTGCACCAAGGTGGGGTTGCAATAGCTTTTCCGACTCAGTGCATCGGCCACTACATTGGCCTTTCTGGGGTGGTAGTGTATTCCTAGGCCGTAATCCTTCAGTAGTTCTAGCCATCATCTTTGTCGTAAGTTGAGCTCAGTCTGGATGAATATGTATTTTAGACTTTTATGATCGGTGTATACTTCACACCGATTGCCGATCAAGTAGTGCCGCCATATCTTTAGGGCATGTATTACGGCGGCAAGTTCCAAGTCGTGAGTTGGGTAGTTCATCTCGTGTGGCCGCAACTGTCTAGAGGCATAGGTGTTAACGCCAAAATTTGGCACGGCTCATATCAGATTCGGTAAAGATAGAAGCTATATCAACCGGAGGAAATTAATCCAGAAGAAACCGGATTTGAGAAGGAATCGTGAAGACCACGTTATGGCAGTTATTTATCTTATCTATTAGATAGTTTTATCTTTTAGGAAACCTGATCTCTTGTTCGATCAGGTCTGTTAGTTTTCCTTTTCTAGTTAGGAAAGTCTTGTTCCGTGTCCTATAAGGACTCATGTAACTCGGGGTATAAATACGTACGCTCGGGCACCTTGTAAACTATCCACACAGATCAATCAAATTCGGCGCATCGCCACCCTTTCGACGGGTTCTTGCTTCTCGAGCGGGGCTGCATCGGTTAGGTCCGAACTCCTGCGAGAGGGTAAGACTCGTCACCCCTTACCCAGGTGTATCTGCCCTGTCTACGGCTGCATCGGTTCGGTCCGACCTCTTAGGCCGATCAGGTATACCACATCACACGTGCGTAGATTTTATCAGCTTACTGGGAGTAGCTTATCGTCAGTTTGTGCTGCATCGGTTGGGTCCGACCTACTAAACTGTCGCGATAAGTTGTTCCTGCTAGGTTGATGGTTTTTGCGCAAGCGTCTTATCGGAATGTATAGCCGGTAAGTTATCTTATTACATCACAGTTGCATTAGGTCTATCGGCTTATTGAGGTTCCTTTACTATTATCGATCTGTGCTGCATCAGTTAGGTCTGAACTACTAGATCGATAATAATAGATTTATCCTTGTCGAGCCGATCGGTGTATATGCGACGTTCTATCGGAGTGCTTAGCCGATAGGTTATCTTTTTATAAAGCCGACTGTATTATCCTTACTGTTTGTCATCTATATTATCATCGGTTTCCTAGCCGATGCACATGTGTTTCTTCGGCAGTCGGCTAGTTTACTATTCTGCCTATCTATTTTATCATCGGCTTCTAGCCGATGCACATGTTATACTGACAGCTTATCTACTTGCTTATAGCGTTATCGGTTTCCTAGCCGATACACAGGTGCCATCGGCCATCGGCTACAAGGAGCCTACATCAGTCCGTATCGGCCGATAGCCGATGTGCAGTTGCTGCTGACCCGGGCACGAGCACAGGCGAGGACCCGGGAGCGAGAACCCGAGCACGAGACCCGGGCGCGAGTACAGGCGAGGGCCCGGGCACGAGCATAGCGGGATCGGCTGGAAGAAATCCGTATCGGCTTACTGGCCGATTGGATCAGTAATCAAATTTCTTCATCTCCTTGTCAATTGCGGGGTCAAATTGACTGGCACGCCTACGAACCTCAAATATTTTAGGACCTGCACTGGAGCTAAGCAGATCTCCCAGGCCTTCGCGTGTCACTAGACGCCGAACCAGATCGTCAGCATGTTTTTGGCACACCCGGCGGTTTTCGGCGTCAGCACGTTTTTGGCACGCCCGGTGGGACCCGATCTTCATATCATCACAATATATCCTATCGGCTGAATCAACACGTTTTTGACCCGGTGGGACTAGAACTTCAACATGGCTGGAAAGGAGGTCAGCACAAATAATGTGATCTTAGTCACAATGGAAGATTTGACCGAAGAACAAAGACAACAAGTGGAGCAGAACATTGCTGAATTTCAGAAGTTTTGTCTGGAATCCTTCGGTATGACAGATCAAGGGCCGATTCAAAAGTCCCAATTTCCAAAGCCTGTTCTAATTGGGGAATCGAGCCATACATCGCCTTCAAGTTCACAGAAGCAACTTCAAGACATGGTTGATGAAGCAGTTCATTGCGCATTGACCGATCAATCTGGGATATTGGTGAACACATTACAGAGCTTGATCATGAAGGCGGTGGAGCCGATTCAAATACCCGGGGGGCAACAAGATGGGATTCCTCAAGGATATCAAACTGCGTACTATGGGGGACATCAACAGAGTTATCCAGAAGCTGTTCCTGAGTACAATTATCAGAGAGAATATCAGAATCAGAATCAGCTACCAACTCCACCTCTGCATTATCATGTCGAAAATCCAGGAGAAAAAGGTTTGACAGCAAGAATCACAGAGGTGATGAGAGAACAATTCGGTTTAAGACCGAAAGAGGAAACATTTATGTATCGGCATCCATATCCAGATTGGTTTGATAGAGTTCCGTTGCCACGTACCAGACTTCTCCAAATTCTCAGGGCAAGATGATGTATCTACAGTGGAACATGTCAGCCGATTCTTGGCTCAATGTGGAGAGGCATCGGCTGTAGAAGCTTTGAGAGTTAGACTCTTCCCGTTATCGTTATCCGGATCGGCCTTTACATGGTTTTCTTCATTGCCACCTAACTCAGTTTGAAGTTGGGCCGATCTGGAAAAGCAATTCCACAAGTATTTCTTTATGGGAAGTCAGGAGATGAGTTTGATAGACTTAACATCGGTAATACAGAAGCCGGAGGAATCAGTCGCAGAATATATCCAGCGGTTTCGTAATGTTAGAAGCCGATGTTATAGTTTAAGTCTGGATGATGCACAGCTGGCCGAATTAGCATTCCAAGGTTTGTTGGCTCCGATCAAGGAAAGATTTTCATTAGAAGACTTTGAGAGCCTAGCACACCTAGTACAGAAGGTATCGGTTCATGAAAGCCGATTTCAGGAGGCCAGGAAGGAATGATGAGGCCCGAACAGAAGAATTTCGAAGTTTGATAACAAACTCCGAAATTGGGGGGCATGTGTTAACGCCAAAATTTGGCACGGCTCATATCAGATTCGGTAAAGATAGAAGCTATATCAACCGGAGGAAATTAATCCAGAAGAAACCAGATTTGAGAAGGAATCGTGAAGACCACGTTATGGCAGTTATTTATCTTATCTATTAGATAGTTTTATCTTTTAGGAAACCTGATCTCTTGTTCGATCAGGTCTGTTAGTTTTCCTTTTCTAGTTAGGAAAGTCCTGTTCTGTGTCCTATAAGGACTCATGTAACTCGGGGTATAAATACGTATGCCCGGGCACCTTGTAAACTATCCACACAGATCAATCAAATTCGGCGCATCGCCACCCTTTCGACGGGTTCTTGCTTCTCGAGCGGGGCTGCATCGGTTAGGTCCGAACTCCTGCGAGAGGGTAAGACTCGTCACCCCTTACCTAGGTGTATCTGCCCTGTCTACGGCTGCATCGGTTCGGTCCGACCTCTTAGGCCGATCAGGTATACCACATCACACGTGCGTAGATTTTATCAGCTTACTGGGAGTAGCTTATCGTCAGTTTGTGCTACATCGGTTGGGTCCGACCTACTAAACTATCGCGATAAGTTGTTCCTGCTAGGTTGATGGTTTTTGCGCAAGCGTCTTATCGGAATGTATAGCCGGTAAGTTATCTTATTACATCACAGTTGCATTAGGTCTATCGGCTTATTGAGGTTCCTTTACTATTATCGATCTGTGCTGCATCAGTTAGGTCTGAACTACTAGATCGATAATAATAGATTTATCCTTGTCGAGCCGATCGGTGTATATGCGACGTTATATCGAAGTGCTTAGCCGATAGGTTATCTTTTTATAAAGCCGACTATATTATCCTTACTGTTTATCATCTATATTATCATCGGTTTCCTAGCCGATGCACATGTGTTTCTTCGGCAGTCGGCTAGTTTACTATTCTGCCTATCTATTTTATCATCGGCTTCTAGCCGATGCACATGTTATACTGACAGCTTATCTACTTGCTTATAGCGTTATCGGTTTCCTAGCCGATACACAGGTGCCATCGGCCATCGGCTATAAGGAGCCTACATCAGTCCGTATCGGCCGATAGCCGATGTGCAGTTGCTGCTGACCCGGGCACGAGCACAAGCGAGGACCCGGGAGCGAGAACCCGAGCACGAGACCCGGGCGCGAGTACAGGCGAGGGCCCGGGCACGAGCATAGCGGCGATCGGCTGGAAGAAATCCGTATCGGCTTACTGGCCGATTGGATCAGTAATCAAATTTCTTCATCTCCTTGTCAATTGCGGGGTCAAATTGACTGGCACGCCTACGAACCTCAAATATTTTAGGACCTGCACTGGAGCTAAGCAGATCTCCCAGGCCTTCGCGTGTCACTAGATGCCGAACCAGATCGTCAGCAAGCTTTTTGGCACACCCGGCGGTTTTCGGCGTCAACAATAGGCTACTACTTTTCCTTCTTGCATTAGTACGCATCCGAGCCCTTGCCGAGAGGCCTCACAATATATTTCGAAATCCTTCTGGATATCAAGCAAGGTTAGGACAGGGACAGTGGTCAACCTTCTCTTTAGTTCTCGGAAGCTTTTCTCGCAAGCTTCTGTCTATTCAAACTTCTTTTCCTTCTTTAGTAACTCGGTCATAGGCTTTGCTATCTTAGAGAATCCTTCGATAAATCTTCGGTAGTATCCGGCTAAACCTAAAAAGCTTCTGATTTCGGTGACCGAGGCTAGGGATTTCCAAGCAAGGACGGTTTTGATCTTACTTGGGTCTACTTCTACTCCTTGGGGTGAGATGACGTGCCCTAGAAAAGCCACTCGATTCAGCCAGAACTCGCACTTCGAGAATTTGGCATACAACTGGTGTTCTCTTAATTTCCCTAAGACCAGTCTTAGGTGCTCGGCATGTTCTTGCTCGTCCTTGGAGTAGTTGAGGATATCATCTATAAACACTACGACGGACTTGTCGAGATACTCCATGAATATCTTATTCATTAGGTTCATAAAGTATGCTGGGGCATTGGTGAGTCCGAACGACATAACAGTATACTCGTAAGGCCATATCTTGTGGAGAAGGCAGTTTTGGGTATATATTGTGGCCTAATCTTCAATTGATGGTATATGGTTCTCAAATCTATTTTAGAGAACATGGCAGCTCCTTTGAGTTGATCAAACAAGTCGTCGATCCGAGGTAACGGGTACTTGCTCTTTATGGTTACCTCATTCAAGGCTCGATAATCTACGCACATCCATTGAGTTCCATCCTTTTTCTTAACCAGGAGCACTGGGGCTCCCCATGGGGATGTGCTTGGTCTGACGAAACCTTTAGCCTCTAATTCTTCTATTTGTTTCTTAACTTCGGCCATTCTTGTGGCCATTGTAGGTCGCTTGGATATGGGTGCGGATTCCTGGTGCCAATTCAATGGAAACTCTATTCCTGATCTAGCGCATCCCAGGATTCTCAGGACACATCAGTACTCACTTACGACTGCACATTTCCAAGCTGGTACCTGAACTAGTTAGAATTGGTCGGCCTTTGATTTCTTAAGGGGTAACTTTACTTCTGCCTTGCGTTCTTGTTAGCGTATGTTTATCAGCACAGTCTATTTGGCCTTGTGTTCACCAACAATCCATGCCGAGATCAAGTCTATATTCTTGGGATCTAGCGATATGGGCTGGCTAGAATTGTGAACCCTTCTATTTCCAGTTACTTTTGGGCACGATTAGATCCACTATCTCCCTTCTCCTGATGTCGATCATTGGTACCCTCAAGTCCTCGGGTTTCCCAAGCATCTTGTCACAGAGCCTGCAGATAACGAATGGGAAGCCTCCGAATCAAACAAAATGACTGCGGTATGGATTAAGGAGAAACATACCCATGCCACATCTGCCTCCTGAACGGTATCTGCCTGATGGGTTCACTCGCCCCTTCCAAAGGCCGGAGTCTACGAAAGCTTCCCGTGACTTGGGAGTAGTCCCTTCTGTACAGTGCCAGGATCCCTAGCAATACTGACTTGGATCTGTTGTGCAAGTACCCTCCTGCTCTGAGGCAGTCACTTGCATAATGTCTTAGTGTACAGCATAGCACCTCTATTCCAGTAAATTAGCAGGGTTTTTGGTGGATTGTTGGGCAGGGTTACTTGCACCTGGAGACCTGAGGTGAAACTACTTGGTCGAGTTGTGTGGTAATTGGTGGCGGGCATGCCTCCCAGTGGGTCGACAGTATGGTGGACAGCCGGACATACTGGGTTGCTGAGTTATTCTCGGTCATTGCCCACCATGAGGTTAAATCCGGAATGAGCCATCTTTCTTTCGATAGTCGTCGACTTCCTTGCGAGGTCGTCCTCCACCATCAACGCCTCCCGCTTCATCATTGCTGGAACGTTGTGGGAAATGGTGACTTTTAAGCCTGAATTCATATATCCCTACTATCATTCCTTTAAGGAAGCGCTGATCTTCTTTTTAATCCGTGGTTACCTCTTCGTAGCATACCCCACCATATCCTCATTGCAAATCGCTCCACAACTCGTTTCATGCTTAATCGGATCCTTGCTTGCGAGTTGCCAAACTCAACTTTCCTTCATATCCATAACGCTCTATCTAGCACACGTAGGTTGCCCCAAAAGCCAAGTTGTGAACTCATCCCAGCGTGCATACGAAATCGCGAGGAACCTCATGCGCAGCTCCTAATCTACACCGCCGTGGCTCGATAGTTATCCCCACAATCTGCCCGCTGCGTCCCTTAGTCTGGTGTCCGTGATTAGTCTTTCTCGATGCGCAGCCTCCACTATTCAATCAAGTCTTAAGCTTACCCTTATTTCTAATGTCTTGAAAGCCAGAATCATTCGGCTTTCTATGGAATCAATGGTTTACGACAAATCAGGTGTTTGATTGGCAGAACTCCGTGGTAATACGGCTCCTTCATTCGGTGAGCTGTGGACGGCTTGCAGGAGGATCTCATGTTAGAAGAAGAAGACCAAATACCGCCAACTCTGAGCTATATTTGTTAGTCGCGGTCTACCCAAGCTTATCCATAGTGGAACAGCGACCGCTAATCCTTCCGCTACCAAACTACAAAACACAGCGCCAAAGCCGAGCCAAGAAACGACCAGGCACAAAAAATAGTGAGACATGAGTCTCATGATTTTCTTCGCAGAGCCCTGTTCTGATCTTGTCTGGTTAATTTCCTCGGTTTCCCAACTCACTACATTGAATCTCTCCAAATCACTCAATATCGGAGCACTGTGAGATACGTCTTTCCAGTCCGTTTAGTCTGCGCCAACACCATCATAAAGAAAGAAGAAGAGGAAATAAATAGAAAGAGAAACGACCAAGTAAAGAGACAGAACAAAGAAAGAAACAACCACAAGACACACAAACTTATTTATAAAACCAAATAATGCTATTATTATACATAATACCCAAGGAGAAAAAAGTGCAAGCGAGATAAAACAAAAAGAAAAACAACGAAAAACCGAGGAGTAGCAAATGGACTGGACACACACCTCACAAGATACAACCAAACACCATACAAAACAACACACGCACTACTCGCCATGACTAGTAGTTGGCGATGATACAAAAATATCTAGCAGCGACCGCAATAACATCCTGCGTTGCATACCACTACATCTACCTCCTGCCCTATAGCATCCCAACCCAGCCACAAAAAGACCCGAATCAGAGACTCCTCGCCCTTCCTCGGACAGGACGCAAGGACCGCGTGCAAAAATGACAAGACAGAACGGCAAAAAACCGAAAAAACCAAAATAAGGATACAGCAAAAAATCAACCACCTGAACAGTGAGAGATGGGCTGCGGCCTAAGCGTAGCTAAGAAAGCCAGGTCCTGAACGGGCAATATCGCGCAATAGAAAGTACTAAACACTGTGCAAGTACTCAAACGCGCCAATCATCAGCGTCGTGATCTGAGTGGCAAATCACAAGATGCTAGAACGGCGGAGTCGGGAACTCTGCGGAACTGGCCGAGAAACCTACCATATCCCTCACGTGGGGTCAGGAAAATCGGAGAGAAGAGCGGCAATCAAGGAGATGCGGGATGCGAGAGAAAAACGATGTAGTCTCGCAAGGCGAGTGGTAGCTGCTCGCCTCGAACACGCTGACAGGATGCCTCTAAGAGTCGACACTAGCATACTGGTGAAAGTCCAAGGCTAGGTGGTCATATCTACAAAACGAGTGTCACAGAAAGAGATGACTCACAGAGCAGCTGTGCAAGGACATAAAACGATACTATGGACCAGATACCACTAACTCCCCGGTGGGAAGAAGGCGAAAACGAGAAAAATCACAGAGAAAAAGAAACAAAAAAGTAACTGATCTAGAAAAAACGACGACAAAAAACAAAAAATCGGCCGTGTAAGGCCCATGTCCTGGTAGGCGAAGCGGGAAGTGTAGCCGCAACCCCATCATGAAAATGTGACGGCTAACTCGCAGCGAAAGAGGCCATGAACGAGTGAGGAAGGAACTAAAGGTGCACGTAACGACGAACGGGCAGTCCCGCCAAAAAGGATAACGTGCATGTGAAACTGTCTTTTGTAACTATGTGGATGGAGTATCCGAAGGTAGTGAAGCCAAGTCTAGGAAGAATCTCGACGAAGCCGACCCTGAGCCTTCACCCATAGAGATGAGCTAACTAGCGGCCATCCTACAATTTGAAAACAAGAAAAGGGTTAGATAAAATTGTTCAAAACTCTGCTAAGGAACACAGGAAGAAGTAACAAAGATCTAAAGTTTCTGCAAATAGTTTCAGAACATATCGTCCTTAGGGCCTTCCTAATGTGTGAAGGGTTCGTTCCTAGTGGACCAAACCTAACGAACTCTGATACACACCTCTGTAATAAGCCCCTCTCCCGAGAACCCAAAACTACACAGATATAAGAGAACAGAGGAACGCCATTACTGAGCTAAATAACCATACCAGTCCCAGAAACCAGCTACGTACATACAGGACATTAGGTGGATCATTGCCAAACCCATGCTTTATTAATATACATAGTCCTCACATAAGTTGTAGCCTTAGACAAACCCGAGACATTGCAACGATACATTACAAAAAGATAAGCTACAGCAGAAAACAACAACAAAACGAGATAGACCCTATACCCACAAGCCAAGGCTATCACCTAGATCGAAACCCTAAAACTCTTAACAAGCGTACTCGACTTGGCTCCTGGATAAATACTGGCAACTGAGGTGGGTCTTCATCTTCATAAAACTCTAAGAGAAAGTAAGCAAGACAGGCTGAAAGTACACGACTAACAGTACTCAGCAAGTCACTTTAAATTAGGTGGCCATGCAAAGCTTAGCAAGCAGAAGGTTAGAGTTATTATTCTCAAAAAAATGGTTTTCAAAGATAATTTATGCTTACAAATCTAAGTTGCTCTTTGACTTGGTCAGGAAAAAGCCCACGCATTCAAATCCAATCCGTGAGATGCTATTGCAACAACTCACCTCAATAAGTTAGTCAGAAGAGACTCGCTCTCAACCCATCCACACAAAGTCTGAATCTTGTCACTATTTTCGATTCAAGCGTAACCATCCTCTAGACCTCCATTTTAGTGATTCTTTATTTTAACTGTCACTTAACTCAGACAACCCAAACTATCGGTAAGTTCATCCAACAGGCTTGCTCAGATCACACAGCCCGTATTCAGGCCACACAGGCCATCCAATTAGTCACACAGACTGATTCTGGTAATGTTCCCAACCCGCAAAACAATTAGTCGCACAGATATTATACAAATAAGATACTACGCTAGAGAATCACTTCACATCGCCAATGTAACCATGCGCACGCCTGTTCAAACAGTAATGATAGACCTTTGCAAAGGACTGCACGCTTTTCTCACACGATGCGAGCTTACTCCCACACTGGCTAAGCGGGGAGCGTTCGCGACAAGCCTTTCCAGAAGCCTTTCGCGTAACAAGATAGCACGATTAGCCCTATAAATCGAGTTCTTTCAACCCAAGTACCAGAACTCATTCCCGTACTCTATAAGGAGACGGATATATCAGCTCTTCTTTCACCCAACCGCCTCACAATTTATTAGCAAACCAAAAGCAGATTCGAGGAACCCACTAGTAACTTGCCAGGGTGTCCCATATCCACCGTATCACGCAGGCGTTTATAATGCTCAAGTGCCATTCCTCAAGGAAACGTCCTTAATGTCACGTGACAGTCAGAGCCCACAGGCAGCACGACTAATGACCATATTTGTAAGCTATTTTATTTCGTAAATACATTGACCAAGGCGTGTTAAAATCATTTATTTAAACCCTGGTCTTCCATCGTCAATTTTAGTTTAATACAAATGTTATCATATTCGTACTCAAGTTCGAATATCAAGATACAGGCTACAAGAAGGCCAGGCACACAACTATTTTCAAGGAGCGTAAAATGCCACAAAATAGGTGAGCCTTCACGTGTATTCAGTTTTGAATCGCGCCGAAACACTTCGTGTTCCTAAATTTTGCAAGTTTTAGGACATAAATAAAAAATTTAAACAATGGTCCCATATGTCAGGACTTCCTTGCTGAGTCTTTGCGATCTCACAAAAAAACTTCATTCGGCGACTCCTCGAAACGTTTCTACACTCGCAAAAAGAAAGCAGGCAAAAATACAAGAATAAGAACCTATCATCATACAACTATAGTTCCAGTCCGTAATCTCATTTTTAGAAAAATTTTGAATTGAATGGCCTCAAACAGAGTGCACTCGTTAAAAGTTATGAATTTTCAAAGTTGATCATTTTTCTCTGGAATTTAAAAGATTTAAAATATTTAAGGAAAGAAAGGAATAAAAAGAAAATAAAAGAGTCCAGATGCACAAGTGGGCCCTGTTATCAAGAAAGAGAGACACTAGACCTGACATGGGGCCGGCAAAAAACTGAGGAAAGAAGGGATGGGGACACTGACCAAGTGCGGCCAGATTTTCAGAAGAAAGAGATGATGTCGCTGACACTTGGACCTGTGTCATGCTAGGGAAGTGACTGGCCCTGAGGTGCCACCCAGCCGACGCGCGAATGCCGCTGCACGGCACCAGGGGGGGCCAATCCATGGGTCGCCGAAGCTGACCCGGACGGCGCAATCGACGGCCCCACGTCGCCGGAGTACGCATCTCGCCGGTGGTAGCGAACACGCACGGTCGACGGCTACCGATCCGGAACCGATGGCGAATCAAGTAACGTTCAATTGGATGATAGCGGTGAGGAGTGCTAGCACGGGGCTTACATCCGCAGCGCGAGCCACAAGCCGCGGCAGGGCGCTGCGGCGGACGTAGTGGATGCATTGCCGGTGACATGTAGGACAGTGGAAAGCCGGTAGCATAAGGTATTGAGATCGGTATTCGCAAAGAAGGTAAAGAAGGGATTATTGTCTCTACCTCCGTCAATGCCTGGCTAATAGAACAATGTAGCGATGGTGGATAGTGATGATGAAATTGGGCCGTTTTCAGTTTAGGCTAATACGACGTGACGGCGAAAGCTTCCCGGCACTCAAGGAACTTAGCGGCGGCGGGGTTAGTCTACGGGGCGGGAAATGCCATGGTGCGCTATGCTCAAGGTGCGGGATGAAGCTCATGACAGAGTGGTCCTCGGCTTGTTCTTGGCGCGGTAGAGAGGTGATCCGAACGGGGCCAATCTATCTGTCAAGGTAGATAACTATGTTTTGATGGAACGCGACACACATCCGGCTCTCAAATCAATAACCTCCGATCCTTGAGCAACCTTGCACCAACGACATCTCTGTTATCACACCGTGTCACAAATTCGGAACCTCGCCAAGAAGCTAATCGCTGCCAGCCGAAACGAAGAAGAACAACAAGCAGTATATCCCAAAAGTACGCAACATTTACACAAAATTTGAAACAAATGCCAAAGAATGAATGATTAAAGCACTCGAAGTTGACACACCAAAAGACACACTATGATCGAAGACAATATCTAAAGCAAACCAACCTAATCATGAACAACAGCTACTGAATATATAGGCTAAGGTCTCAATCCCCTGATGCCCCTCACGGCTCTAAGACATACACGCCCCAATGACCTAAAAAACGTGAGCACACCCTGCTAATTCTGATGTGACTTGTTCTCGACATTCCTTTACTCTGTGCGAATTGATGTCATACCAAAGCCATGGTTACTTATGGAATATTAATCTTTCATCCACTGCATATGTGATCGTCAAAAACGGATCCGTATCATCTTAGTTGCATCCGTTTTACCGCAGCTGTACCTAAAGCTAGCAGACTCTAAACTCGAGTGGACTAGCCTACGCTTTCTTGTGTTCCTTCGTTCTTCTTGCCTCCAACCTCTCCCAAATACTCATATCCTCTCCAATGTCCTAAGCAACTAACATAATTATAGTAGCAATCTATTCTCAAAACATGAAAAGGATCGCTTAAAGAACAGCGCACCTCTAGATATTAATTTCGCATTTGACGCGTTCATTACCTTGCTAACGGTGAGGATCAGCGGTGTATCCGACAGAGTTATGCCTCATCAAGGGTCGCTGCTGCTATTTATAGAGAGTTCAAGAGCTACCGACGACTGAGACGTGTTAATGGACAGAGATAAGCTCCTGAAGCTCGTGCCAACGAGATCGTCCATGGCGCGCCACTATGGAGGGCTCACACATGCAAGTCAAAGATGGGGAAGAGATGTGAGCGAAGCCGACAGAGACAGTCAGCTCGTGCGGTGCGATTGACTTACTGAGCTCGGCGTTAGGAAAAGCACATGCTGGGCCATGCTCTTAGCTCGTCACTCGGAGAAGTTATGATGACCGATTCCGCGAGCACGGGGACACAAGTGCACGAAGCGTCCTGCGCGTTTTAGCGTCCGACCAGCGGCATGGCACCAACAGAAGAGAGAACGAGAGAGAGGCTCAACAAGAGATCGAGAGAGAAGAAGCGCAGAAAGGAAGCCAGCGAGCGCGGAGAGAACACACTTCTTCGGGTGACATCGGGCAGCGCAGAAGACATCAATACGACAATAACACACTGGCGAGCAGTCGCGGCCCTGGACCGAGATGAGGGCAGAGGCAGTCGCCGACATACGCCCCCTGGGATTTTAAACCACTGCGCGGCCCGCTGTGCCGAGCTGGCCGCGGAGGGGAGAACCGGAAGAAGGAGGCGGACCCGGCATGCATAGTGACTTTTAATATCTTTTCAGGAACTCGTTTTAATGTTTTGAAATTATTAGAATTATAATATGACTATAGGGGACATATAATAATTAGGAAAGGTTAGCGAAAAAATATAAAACGTTCTAGCTATTTTGGAGAAAATTTTTCAGATCTACACTAGCATAATCCAACCCAAGTAAAGACCATTGGAATTTAATTTATTTAAAATAGTTTAACACAAAAGAAAACTACAACCATTACAACAGCCTCTAAGTGCCGCCTGTGTAAATCTTTGTTGTGGGCCCACGCTTACCTATCACAGGTGCACCCCTTATAGCCCGAAAGGAAGATATTCGAACGAGGCATCGACGAAAACTATTTTGTAGTATGGACCTGACTTGCCCACCACATGCCGCCTACACATGCCACTTGTTAGAGCGAGCCTGCCCACCACTATGGCCATCTAGGTCTCACCGACCTCAAGCCCAAATGGACGATAACTTTAGGTTCTGCGGCCTACAAAAATCTAAAATAACTAGCCCAATTGGTGAGGACCTGCCGCCTCTTAATTATGGCTCCTCCATGATCAATTACTTGATGTGGACTAAATCCAATAATTTTAGTGATCTAGGATTTGCTGCTAGTACTCCCATTTTGGCATGTTTAGATAGCGCAATGGCACGTATCGCCTACCATTGCTGTAGGTTGCCGCCCCCAGAACCGCGCAAAAAACTCGACAATTAGCATCCAATTTGAATTCAAAAATTTTGAATCTCCGCGTGATACAAGTTACCGCTGATAACACCCGTCCCCCGGTAACCGGGAAGCTGAAAGAAAATATGTAAAAAAAGAACATATAAAATTCTAGAAAATTATAGAAAATTAAGGAAAATTTTAGATATTTATGAGAAAAAATAATGTAATACGCATAATTTGTTTTTTGCATAACCCTTCCTATATTTTTTATACTTAAACAAAGAAGAAATTAATCCTAACCCATCTCTCTTTTTTTTAATTTCGATGGAGCTCTAAAATATCAAGTAAACTTCAATAATCTTTAAAAACTTTGTTCACCAGATAGCAATAAAATCAGGATTACTAGCTGTGTAGAATTTTTTTAATTTTTTCTTTTTAAAAAATTAATTATGAACAAAATTCATCAAACCTTACCGTGTGGTTACTCTTTACTAAACTAACCCTGTGAATCGTGGTTACTGTAGTAAGACGAACCCTGGTGTAATGTATTGTGATGTGTTTAGAATTTATTAGGAGGCACATTTACGACGTGTTCACGTTTAGTATCGCTTAATAGTATGTGCTCCGGTATTACATCTTCCAGTCAATAATTTAAAAAAAAATACCGTCAGTAGACCATCGGGAAAAAAAAATCAACCAGCACAGAAATGCTGCAGTACCATCTGATTAGAACATTTTTTTACTTAATCGCTAAACAAACATTTTCATCCAAATTCTGCAAAGATGATCATTTTGTCCGACCTTCTTTCTTCTTCCTTTTCTTTTATTTTTGTGTTATTGTATTCTAACATCCATTTTATCCGTTCTTCTCAATTCTTCTACAATGTTCTTCATGCCACGTGCCATACAAAAACAATGCATTTATTTGTCTCCTTCATTGGCAAAACAGACACATAAGCATACACAATGCATGACTTGCAAGTGATTTCATCTCCCACGTCATTCACGCCTCCAGTCAGCTTCTGGTTGCCCCGCAGAGCTCCCCGTCCCTGCTCAGAGGCACAGAGCCTCAGCTTTGGAACTAGTCCGGATTGTGCGCCGGGGCACACCTGCTACCACGTTGCGCCCGAGCGTGTGTTCACAAGTGGCTTCGTTCCATATGCACAGTAACCAGCCAACCCCTTCCTCCTCCCCTCGGCGACGGCGGCCAAACAAAAGAGGCGGTGCGGTGGACAGGATTTAGGAAGAGAAAGAGCGCGGTAAAGGGGGAGAGCAGAGGGGCCTACCACCGGCGCCACATAGAGGTGGGCCGTTCTGACCAGATCCAGCCTTGGAGGCCTCGGAGCTCGCCGGCCGTGCAGCCTCGATCTGTCCCGGTCGATCCACCGCCTAGGGAACTCGATTCGCTGCAGAGGGGAGCTCCCGATCTACTCGAGGAGACAAGGAGGAGAAGAAGGTTCGGGAGAGAGAGAGAGGAGGAGGGGGAGGCGAGGACAGCTAGTAGGGAGTACCCGGCGGCGGTGGGGAAAGGGGAGGAAGCGGAGCGGCCGGCGGTGGAAGGTGAGAAAGAGGATCGATTTCAATCTAGAGGTGGAGGGATTTATAATTTTTTTCTGGATTTAGGGTGCTCTGTGTAAAATTTTATACTTTCACATAAATTGAAGAAATATGAGGGCTAAAATAGAAAGTGCCAAGGGCTGAAATGAAAAACTAAAGCCACCTCTAGAGGCACTTTGCATTGGGAGAAAAGCAGATTTTAAACATGTGGTATCATCCTATATGGCGGCCACATAGCATCTGAGGTGACTTCTAGGAGTGGCTTGCATTGTGGATGCCCTAACAGGGCAGGGCATGGCGTTCTCTGCCTATGATCGGCGGCACAGGAGAGACAATGACCATACAAAATGGAATGGTGGGATCGTGGGGATTCTATTTGGTGTAATTTTATGAAAGTTTGAGCATGGCTTCCATTACGGATGATGAAAGATATGCATAAAGCTTAAGTAATTACTCTCTCCGTCTCAAAATAAAAAACTTAGTATTAAATATGACATATTCTAGTACTACGAATTTAGACAAAGGGCTACGAATTTGGATAGCCCTCTGTCCAGATTCATAGTACTAGGATGTATCACATCTAGTACTAAATTTTTGTATTGTGAGACGGAGGGAGTAGAAAACAATGAACCATAAATAGTGATTAGGCAATATAATTAACGTGGCATCAGAGTAGAGATACTATTTAGGGAATATAGTGGGGCTCTTTTTCTTGGCGCAGCTGTAGAGGTGTGATGAAGATAAAGATGTGCTACGCACGGTATGCCATATTCTTGAAACTACAGGGATACAAATTTTCGTCAATTATGAATATAGATTTAGCAAAAGACTTTGCTTTTAATATTTTCATGTAATCAATGTTGGTTTTGTTATGTGGTGACGTTTAGCTTTTATACCATCTTTATGTGGTGCTAGCTTCAATGCCGAACTTTTGGACGTAATGTGGAAATATTTCTATTATCTAAAAAAATAGATGGTGCCTGCAGGTGGTTCTGCTCCCATGCACGTAATGTGGCTTTAAGCAGAAAGTTTGGAGGAGAGACGAGGAAAATTATTAGGCTAGCATTTCTTTTTCTAGTCCTTTTATTCTCTCTTAATACAACGAAAATGGTGGATATGGATAGAAAATTTAATAGCAATGGTATTCTCCACAACATTTCATTATTGCGATGGCATTTAGATGCTCAACCTCTTTGCAATGGCACTTTTTAACATTGTTTTTTTTTTGTGAGGGCATCAACAAATTTTCTCAAATTTTTTTGGAAGAAAAAAAATTTGCTTCTCATGTATTTTCTCAAAAAAGTATATCCTTGCTTCTAAGTTGATATATGAAAAAGGATATTGTATACTTAGAAATGACAACATATTTGAACCTATTATTGTTAATTGTTTTATTACTATTGCTAGTTAGTTGTTCCCGTAAGTCATGTGCTTGAAAGATTTTTATAGCTGGTGTCCTACTAACATACATATAAATGACTAAAGTTCTTTTGTAAAGTGCAACAATAAATCAGTTGCCGACAAGACATAGTTGAACTAATGGCTACTAAAATGACAACACCAAGAACTTTTTTGTTTTTATTTTTTAAATAAAGTACAAGGGGAGAATAACAAGGTGAGAGATCACCAACAAGTCCACAAGGGGAAGTACCTTTTAGAGCAAATAGTCATGGTGCCTTGAATTTGGACAGATGAGGTCCTTTTTGGTGGTCAGAAATGGGCATCATAAAATAATAATGCAATTGGCGCCCTTGATTCGTCAACGATCAGGAAAAGGGAGATGTGATGAGTTCAGGAGCATACTCCTGTGTAATATTCAAATCCACCACTACCAATAGAGTTATATGTAAAGAACTATGCATATGTGTGCTAGGGCATTAATTTGTTCTGTTGTGATGGCTTTCTGATATTCTTCTTTTGTGTTTTATGACTGAATAGCTAGTCATTGATTATTTATGATAATTATTCATGTGTACAAACGAAGGAATTTATGAACATGGATTTAAAACAGTATCACAAGAAATTCATATATATAGAAGTTTTTACAAAAATTTCATTATTTAGAAGTTCGAAAAGCATATGCATTAATCTATTCATCCATACATCAAAAATGAATGGGCCAGGATTGGTGTCGACATAGCATATAGCAGACCGAAGATAACCCAAGATTTTAGGTTAATCGTGAATATATCATAGTAGCTGATGTTTAACATGGGGAGCGGTGAGCAAAAATAAAACTACAAAGCACATTGGCAATACTATAGTTCTCTTTAAAAGATCAATTTGTGCAAAATTGAATAGAACACTTGTGAGTGCGTGCGTGTTCCTTTTAGATGTGTCAATTCAATCATCAAACTCATAACCTACACAATATAAGCACACGCGTATACATGTCGAATGCTCACACGTGTACTCGTAATACTCCTAACACACGGCCCAATACCAAGACATCTGGCCAGAAGACCAACTTCTTTGCATGTTCTCTTTTATGTTCTTGTGCCCACGTTTATCAGTTTGCTATTTGTTAACCTCCAAATTTGATAGTAGTTTAGATTTAAAGCATGTTCAAACTAAATTTAAAAAAGATCATAGTCTTCATGTACGCTAAGGCTGGTTCGACTGTAGGTGTCCAAACGGTCCGACCATAGGTGTCTGGACGGTCTGACCTTTAGCCTTGAGTCATAATCTAGTTTTGGTATTTCTTGTATTTTCTTACTTGAGGCTAGGGTTTTTCGAGTCCTAGTTAATTTCTAAACCAAATAGAATATGGAGAAGGCTCTGTAGACACAAGACCACCATTCCTATAAATATAGGGGGGCCAATGCCGATTGTAAAAACAACCAATTAATCGTTAAACTCAATCTATTACCCATACCCTCTACATTCTACATCTCTCTTCTTCTTTCTTCCTATATCCCACATCAATTCATCTTTAATCCTCCAATTGCTCATTGTCTCTTGTCTCTATGATGTTTGATGACGTCCTAGCTGGCGTGCCGAGCCTAGAACAAACCGGCACACGTTCACCCTAACAGGGTCCCTCCTGGGTGATCGTTTGGTAGTATCTACCACCTGTGGTGGCACGTCTTCGAGTGCCATTGTGAGTTGCACACAAGGTGCTCACATGTGTCTTGGCGCGTTTTGGTGTCAACACACTTTTTGACGACTCTAGTGGAGAACGATTTTAGTTGCTATAGCCGAATCTCTACTTCTCCACCATGGGCTCTCGGACCGAGCTTGATTAAGACAATATCATGGCGGCAGATTATAGAGAGTTGTTGGAAGTCAATCGCCAAGCGTTTGAAACTTGCGTTGAAGATCTGCAGTGAAAGATGGTTTTATGTTACTGAAAGATGAGGCAAGGCATCATCAAATAAGAGGAATTCATGTTGCCTGTCTATGACACATCTAAGGTAACAACCGGTTCTAGCAATGCCCCTGTTCTTGCATCTGAAGTTGCTCAAATAGTAGATGGTGCTGTTATTGCTACTTTAAATACTCGGTCTAAATCATTTAGTTCTACCTTTGAGAAAACCCTAGATACTTGCATGAATGAACTAGAGAATCGGCTAAGTAGCCAATTGCTAGGTGGTGCGTCAACTTTATATAATAGCGAGTATGTTCATGTTGTTTCATCGGCTTACAATATATGACCAGTATGTGTATAACAAGATTGGCCGATAAAAATACCTACAATCCCCTCAATACGGTAGAACCTAGATTCACCCCTACGGCACAGTACGCTGGTTAGACCGGAGGTAGTGACCGGTCCAACCGGAGGGGCACTACCGGTCAGACCGCAGCCGGTGAGTATTTTAGGATCGGCTCCTACATCGGTCGTTCCTAGTAATCATATGAATGATACACGTCCAAAACCAAAAAGTCTTCAAGATGAGATTGTAGAAGCTTTCAATAATGTCTCTGGTATAGACAATAGACCCAAAAAAGCTTTGGCTTAAGAAAGCCAAGCTAAAGATGCTAAGATCTCACAAAAGGCTGAGTCTGATCGTCCCCATGACAATATAGTTGATAAAGTTATGTCTTCTGACGATAAGATGATTGATGTGTGTACAGCCAAATGGGTTTGGATCTCTAATTCTAAACCACTCATTTGCTCTATCCTTAAGCCAGTTGTTTCTAAGAATCGGCATGAGGAAACAAAATTTACATTTGATATAGCCAAATACGATAAGATCTTTGATTACTTGCTAGAAAATAAACAAATAAAATTATCGCAAGGCCATGTCATACCGCCGTCGGAGAAATTAAAGCGCCGAGCATACTGTAAGTGGCACAACTCATATTCTCATACCACTAATGATTGCAACATATTCAAAAGACAACTTCAATTGGCAATTGATAAAGGATGATTGGAGTTTGTGGGTATACAAGCAGATGAACAACCTTTTCCTGTACACATCATTCAGTTGCAAAAGGAGAAGAGCCCTAAAGACAAAGAGGAAATCAAGATCACATTGAAGATTTCAATGCTCGGGGAATAAGGAGGCAAGCCAAAGGTTCCAAAAGATGACAAGCGACCAAAGAGATCAACATCGCCTATCAAGTAAGGTGGGAGACGAATAAGGACGGACCTTCAGTACTATCCTCCTTCTTCTTCTTTATGGTTTTACCGTTGGTATGGGCCATGGAGTTTCAATGGTACGTGGATAGCGTCTACTTATATGCAATGTTATCATCCATTATGGGCATTACCTTAGTGATCGATTTTGAATAATCAACCACACTCATCTCATAGCTGGTCGAGACAAAAAAATCGGTCACAAAAACATCAACGCAAAAAAAGGTGAAATAAGAGTAGAGGCCAAAAAAAGTGCAACAATATCTGAGCAAGATGTGGCATGTCTAAGTAAAATCATTACATCACCGCTAAACATATAGCCTTTGAAGTGTTCATGGCCGGTATTGGTGGATATCGTCCTTAGTTAGACCCCATTTGGTAGAGCTTCAGCTCTTAGATCCTTGTTCAGTGGAGCTAGAGCTCTACTAAACAGTCTAACTCCACTAAAAAATGAAGTGGAGTAGGCTAGAGCTACTCTAAAAAAATTGAACTACAAGGTGGAGCGGCCTTCGGGTAACTCCACAACTCCAGCTCTAGCTCTAAGAGTTGAGCTCTACCAAACGGGGCCTGAATCCTGTGCTTAGTGCTTTTTGGCTCACAAGTTTGCCAAAAAGACAGGGGCATGTGTTCACTCCAAATTTGACACTAGCTTGGATTTATAGTAAGTTGTTGACGCCGAAAACCCGCCGGGGGCGTCCGGCGTCTAGGAGACACGCGAAGGCCTAGGAGATTTGCTTCACTCCAGTGCAGGTCCTAAAGTCTTGAGGTTCGTAGGCGTGCCAGTCAATTTGATCCTGCAATTGACAAGAAAAAAAGATGTCAAATTCGTGAGCCAATCGGCTGGAAGCCGGCTTGGACTCATCTCATCGGCCGATGGCCGATATACACTGTAGCACTTATACATCGACTAAAAGCCGATGACGGCAAGAGCAATAACATAATAATAGACAAGTATTTAAACTAGCCGATCATCGAAGGGATACTCAAAAGTCGGCTGTAAACTTGATAAAGTAAGTAAGCAAGATATGTAAGTAAATAGATTAAATGGACTCCAGCCGATCGTGGTCAAAGTTACTGGTATCGCCGCGAAGATATTGCCCGTGCCCGTGCCCTGGTCCTTGCTTACATCTGCGCCCGAGATCTTCATCCACTGTCCGTGTCCGTGCCCGAGTTCTTACCTATGCTCGTGCCTGGGCCCTTACCTGAGGTCGTGCCCAGGAACTTGACTGAGGTCGTGCCCGGGAACTTGCTGAGATCGTGCCCGGGAATCTGCTTGTGCTCGCACTCAGATCGGCAGAGTAAACCAATCGGCTGGCCCTTAGCCGATCGTAACAGTAATGCATGCGAGAATGTATAACAAGGCAAGCAGCATAACCGGCTATGTTTAATAAGGGATAACTTATCGGCTAAGCACTCCGATAACAACATCGCATAAAACCCATCGGCTTATTAAGAGTAGCGTTATTATTCAGTCTAGTAGATCGGACCCAACCGTTGTAGCACAGACTGATAATAATAACGAGATCTCGATAAGCCGATAGATCTGATGCGATCGTGATGCTAAAACATGATAACTTACCGGCTATGCACCCCGATAAGACGCTTGCACATAAAGTATCGACCTAGCAGGAACGATTTATCGCTAGCAGTTTAGTAGGTCGGACCTAACCGATGCAGCACAAACTGATGATAAACCGCTCCCAGTAAGCCGATACGATCTATGCATGCGTGATTTGATATACCTAATCAATCTATGAGATCAAACTGAACTGATGCAGCCATAGATAAAATAAATATATCGTGGTAAGCCGACTACCATAAACCGACTAGAATATCGGACATAACCGAGAAAGTCCTAGCCGATAGGTAGCCGGGGTGATGAGACTTACCCTCTCGCAGGAGGTCGGACCTAACCGATGCAGCCTAGCTTGAGAAGCAAGATCCCGTCGGAAGGGTGGCGATGCGCCGAAATTGTATTGATCGAGTGATAATTTACAAGGTCCCCGGACGTACGTATTTATACTCCGAGTTACACGAGTCCTTATTGGACACGGTACATGATTTCCTAATTATAACAGAAAACTCTAATAAGGCCTGACCGGACACGAGGTCAGGTTTCCTAAAGATAAACACTTGCCTAATTAATAGGTACAGTAAATAACTGCCAAACAGCGGTCTTAACAGCTCCCTCCCGGAATCGGTCTCTTCTGGATCAATTTCCGCCAGTTAACTGCAATTTCCCCTTTGACCGAATCTGACATAGGGCCTTACCAAATTTTGGTGTTAACATAAGTTCAAGCCAAATTTAGAAAAGAATCAGAGCCATCACGCCAAAGCTAGTCCGAACACAGGTGTGCAGGCAGTTCGACCTTCAGCCCTGAGTCCGAATCCAATTTTGGTATTTTTTATGTTTCCTTGCTTGAGGCTGGAGTTTTTAAGCCTAATAGGATGGGAAGAAGACCCTATAGACACAAGACCATCCCTTCTTTAAATATAGGAGGCCAAGGCCGATAGTAAAAACAGCTAATCAATCGTCAAAACCAATCTATTACCTTGTCCTCTATATTTTACATCTCTTCTTTCTTCATTGTATCCCACGTCTATTCACCTCTAATCCTCCAAACACTCGTTGTCTCTCGTCTTTATGGCATTTAAGGCTGTCCTAGCTGGCATGCTGAGTCTAGGACAAACTGGCACACGTTCACTATGACGGGTCCCTCCTAGGTGATCGTTCGACAGCATCTACCCCTGTGATGACGTGTCTTCGGGTGCCGTTGCAGATTTACTCACCTATGTTTTGGCGCTTTTTGGTGTCAACACTATTTTCAGTACATTTAATTTACATAATATGTATGGATGTGAGAAGCACACAGAAAAGTATCTGCTTGGTTTAAAGCCGTAGAAAGTGAACAAAGCAATGAAAAATATTTTTATTTGTAAAATTTTCATATCTATATTATTAGAGGGTTTTTAAAAAAAACCCTAGAATCAACTCTAAAATTACGTTAAGTTCCAATTTAACTGATATGGCAATAAACAGACAATGAGACACTAAGATTTTTTTTCTCCGTCTATTGAGATTGTTGCTTTTTTGTGTAGTTTTTTTATTTTTTATTCTAAGAATGGAAAAAACAAATTTCAATACCAGCAGGCAACCAGTCGTTAGACCAACAGCTGGTCGTGCAGTTGTATTTATTTTGGATGTCGATGTATATGCGTGCTTAATTCTTATGGCATAATAAAATTCCAGCATTTGTCTCCCCTATGTACAATTTATGGGGAAAAAAGAACTGTATGCTAGCTAGACCGTACGTGTAACTAGCAACGCAGTTTTGACTAATACAATTAAAGTACGCGATATTTCCATTCACTCACAATTATCCTGTTGAATTTTCAGCTCGACAACAGCCACGGCATTGGCGTAAACAAGAATATAATAATCTTAATAAAACGAGGCTATTTGTTGTCCCCATCTTGTACAACAACAGCTACGTGTCAGAGCCACATCGCAGACATTTTTTTCCTGCTCACGTAAATTAAATTCTCTCACTGGACCTAAAAAAATGTGCAAGTTAATTAAATATGTACACCATGTTCGTAGATGATTTTTTCGGAATCTTCATTAATTTAATTAGTTTGGTGTGTAAAAAGCAATACGCATCACACGATCTTTTTTTGCTTTGCATGGCCGGCCATGAACACAATTTTTTATTTGGATCAGTGACTTCTATCCTCAGTGTGTTATAATATATTCGCTCCGTTTTAAAATATAAGAATTTTTATATGTTTTTAAAAATAAATCTAGACAAAGATATCCAAATCTGTTTTGAAAGATACGTAAAAGTTTTTATATTTTGAAACGAAAATAGTAAGTACGGCGACACGGAGGAATAATATATACCGTCGATGTGATAAGGAAGTATATAGATCGATTATTGATGAGCTGAATAAAGTTGATAGAGAGGTGTATGTTTATCATGTAATCCCTCTTTTTCGCTGTCAACTCGTTAGGCCGAAAATTTTTATGCATATGCAGGCAGTGCGTGTGCACCATACAAAAAGAGAGTGTAATAGGCTAGCTCATGAGCTTGCTTAGTTTGCTAAACGGACGGCTCATTGCACGGTTTGCACGTCTTGTGTTCAGCACTTACTGCAGCAAGATTGTAATCCTGTTACTTAATCAATAATGCTCTCTTTCCCTCAAAAAAAATTATTGCATATGCAAGAGCTTTTTCGAAGATAGTGTTTTCTCTGGCGGATCCAAGAATTGTAAAATTATTTGCTCATAGGAAGGAATTGTATTTGCTTAGGGACCAGTATACTCCAATTATTCATAAGTAACGTTTTGGACAATGCACAATCACAAAGACACTAATTTGACTACTAAATTACTATTTTAAAACTAATAGAAAAATAGAAAAATTATAATATTTCGAAACCATTTTGACTACAAATCTAACAGTATCTCACTTTCAAAAGTTGAAACGAAATATTTTTTACGGGAAATATTTAAATAGAAATTAGTTAAAGTTTAAGAGTGTTGACTGCACCTATTACAAAACGTCACTTATCTATGACTCAAGGGAGTAATTACCATTCAAAGTGTCAATGCATATTGGAATTACTAATATCTATATATTTTATATATTTGCATTTTAAGATATGTTTTCATTGAGGTGCAAAATTGGAATTACTAAATATTTTTTATTGGCCTGCAAAATATTTTTAGGGAAAAAGGAGAAGATGGGAACCTCCATATATATCATTAATTGTACGTAATTTCAATTGAACGAGGGAAATAATTTTTGTGTGATTGTAATGTCGTGGATATATTAGTCCATCCATTAATTAGGGCTCAAATATTGCACAGGATTATGTAAATAAAAATGTGTTTTCGACATGAATCATGCATGTGAGTCTAACGGATATATCTCTGTTCTTGGTCTCTCTTTGAGCAAACATTTAGAATTCGCACCCAAGGGAGCAGTGGTCTGCACCCATAGAAAAATACAGTTTGGATGTGTTCGATAGGACGGATCAGACTACACGACAACGCTCCGGTCACAAAAGCTAATTGATTATGATAATTATATATAATTAACGGCCGTAAATAATGTAAATACCTAATGAAAGCAAAAATAAAAAGAAAGGAAAAAAAGAATGATAAAACAATGTAGAGGATACTGTGTTTTATCTTAATTCGCAAAATTATCGAAGTGCTACTAGTAATACTTACGAGGGACTACATTGGGCTTGTTGCCCGCCCAACAGCAGGCATGTTTCGTGGTGTCATAGGGCACCGTTGAATTTCTACAAACATCATTATAAATTATTGCCTTCTAATACTCTTGTATAAAGTGCATTTCAACCTATCGAGAAACAACAGATACCGAACGTGCAATACATTTCTACATTATGTTTAAAAAAATTAATTGACGAATATAAATGACACTAATACAATAGTTTCTGAGCATGCAGGGAAGCGATATAAGATATGACACAATGACATGTACCTACCTACACACTTATGACCATACGTGGTAGGATCAATTGATATTGCAAACGTATGTGCTCCTTTTTTTTTCTAAAATATAGTTAAAAATATATATTATTATATATGGCTTGTGATATCGATCGATGATCGATCACACGATCCATATGGCCAGAAATGCTTTTATATATATATATATATAAAATAAAATAAAAGATATACCTACATACACAATAGACCAACACGTGTAGGGGCTGCGGCAGCAGTTGGCTCTGGCTAGCTGGGAGATGGCCAGAAAGAGCACCGGCAACCTGCTTTTTATGGTGGTTGCAGGGGAGACGTACGCCGCCGGCCAGCAGGTGCACCCGCCTTGTAGGCTCATAAAGGGTCTTTTCTACCCAAAAACTAGCCAATGAGGCGAGGGGCTCTCCTACTTATTAATTAAGTCTTTTGCCCTTCACAACAATGTGAGTCTATTCAACAATCTTTTCCTTCACACATTGGTATCCCTCGGTCTTTCACCACCCCTTTACCGTACACCGACGATCGCTTGGGTATACGGGGCTCCGCAGGCACCCATGGTTCATCAGGCCTTCACAACTTAGTGTCTATTAGACCAATGATATTAAACTAGCTGAGCTCTGATACCAATTATAGGATCATAAAGGGTCTTTTTTACCCCAAAAGTTAGCAATGAGAGTAGGGGCTCCCCCATTTATCAACTAGGTCCCTTGTCCTTCTACAACAATGTGGGACTATTCACCAATGTTGTTAGATCATGTATGATATATGTGATGAATAATTGGCAAAAAGATTGTTGTTTGGACTAATATGGATCAAGTTGGGACAAACTTGTTTCCGGGAATATGTTTTCTTTGTCTTTAATGTGCAAGCGAAGCTAGGAGGTGATCGTGGTTAGTGACGAGGGACCAAGACTAGGATGAGACTTTTGAGGTCAAAGTCGGCCAGGAGATGTCATTAGATGGTCGTGCTCTAGCTGGGCGCTTGGAGATGATGGATGATGTGGAACAGTGAAGTTCTACGCAAATTTAGTCTATGGTGTTTGGGCATCATGGAAGTGGACCGGCTAGTGGGCCGGTGAATTTGTTCATAGTTGATTATGGGTTTTGTATGTCCATGGGTTAATTGGGCCATATTGAGCCAAGTCAAATATTTTTGGGCTCTCTCTACTCTCTATTGTATGGCATTGTAGCATCATGTTTCTTTGGTATTTGGAGTCTCTTGAGTATTAGGGTGATTAGTTCGGTGTTCAAGTGATATTAGAATAACTTTTATATTATTGTTATAATTCTGCTACGTATTTGTTTCTTGTGGTTTGAAAAAGAGACCGACGATCATTCACACCCCTCTGATCGATGCCATCCTGGTCATACAAGTGGTATCAGAGCCTTGTTTATTCTTGTTTTGATCTTAATCGATGTTGAGTGTTTGCCATGGCGTCTGATAGATTTTCAACAAAATCTCATGTTTTCGATGGTGTTGATTTTGAAGATTAGAAATCTAGAATGCAATCTTACATTGTCTCAGAGCTATGATATTTAGGAAAAAGTTTCTATTGCTTATAATATCCCTGATGAAATTGATAACACAAATAAGGTTGATTTTAAAAATAATTGCAAAGCTCACAATATAACTTTGAGAGGTGTTTCTCGTTCTGATTTTGATCGGATTTCTCATCCTAAAACCGCACATGAGATGTGGAATGCCCTTACTGCTTATCATCAGGGCTTCTCCACAATCAAGGAAGTGCGTAGGGATGTTTACAAAAAGGAATACATGAGGTTTGAGATAAAACCTGGTGAAGCTTTGGTTGATTACTTTGCACGGTTTAACAAAATTCTTAGCAACCTTGATGTTGTTGATAGTGCATATGATGCTACATATACTCAATCTGAAATTGCTAGGTATTTATTGAGGAGTCTTAATATGTCTGTTTGGGAAATGAAAGTTACTTCGATTCAAGAGTCTGTTGATATGGGTACACTTACATTGGGATATCTTTATTTGAAGTTAAAAACTCATGAGCTTAATGTTTTTTCTCGCAAAACTAGTTTTAAATCCATGGATTTGGCTTCTTCCTCTGATTCTTCTTTGCAGGGTTCTTCATTTTCATTATCTGCTTTAAACGCCATGTCCGATAACCAACTTGAGCAAATTTCTGAGTAGGACTTGGCTTTGGTTACTAACAAATTCTCTCGAGCTTTGAGCAATGTCACTTACAAGAAAAGAAGAGGTCCAATTCGATGCTTTGTGGTGAGTTGAACCACATTTGCTCCAAGTGTCCCAAGCTTAAGCTATCTTCAAAGGAGGATGATGAGAACAATGATGTAAGAAGAACTCACTTAGAGGGAAGAGAAAGAAGGAAAGTTACAAAAAAATGCTACATCAGGTCTTTGCTGCATTTGACCAAGTCAATGCAAGTGATGTTGATTCTAATAGTGAGGATGAAGATGATGGCAACAAGAACATCTCAGGAGTGTGTCTCATGGCTCAAGAAGGAACAAACTCCGACGAATATGATTACTATAGCGACGACAATGATATATACTCATTTTTTAATCCTTCACAAGACTCTTTGGAAAAGATGGTTGTTACTCTTAGTTGCAAAATCCAGAAATATGAGAAAAAGATGAGTAAACATAATCATATTATTGAGTCTCTTAATTCTGAAATTGCTAGATTGAAAGCTTTAATTCCTGATGATGATTCATGCCAATCTTGTGACTTTTACATTATGAATTTTTTTGTTTAAGAGATGTTAATGCTTCTACTTCACTTAGACTTGATGTTGAAATTGCTAAAAATAAAAGTCTTGAATCATGCTTTACAATTGGTGTTTCCATGCATACTCGTATTGTTGATGAATTGTTTGTGACGAAGAATGTTTTGAAAAAGATGAAAGTTGCTTTGTATGCTAGTTCCTTTGTTCATGTTTTATGTTTCAAAAAATTCAAACAACATAAGATTATTAGTTGCTCTTGCTTTTTGCTTAAGATGAAATTGAAAGATGCTCTTGGTAGAGTTGAACATGTACAAAACGATATGCTCACTCATGAAGTACTTTCTTGTTCCAATTTCCATAAACAAAAGAGTGTTGCTAAATCTTGTGATAGTTGTGTTTTTTGTCTAATGAGGTAGCTTATTTAAAATGCTCATTACAACGCTTTTCTGGTGGTAAAAAGAAACTCAACATGATTTTGGATACATCTAAAGTGAGCACACACAATAGAGGGTTAGGTTTTGATGCACATGATTACTTTACAAATCACCAACCTACTGTTTTGAGTGTCACTAATAGTGGTGAGATTTTAACAAATCTTGAACCAAAGAAAACCATTTTTAAATCTGTCGGCATTTTGTCAAACCTTTCTACAACGAATGAAATTGCTTCCACTTCAAAACCAAAACCACATGTGAAGTATAGTTGTACTCATTGTGGTAAGGATGTACATTTGGTGCAATTCTATTTAGACTTGCTAGAAAGCAGAAAAAGTAGGGAAATTGCTTTTGCTAAGAGTAAATGGCAGAAATCAACTTCTGGTTTGAGCAGGGAGGTTAGACCGGTGGCTCAATACCGTGCTGACCAGTAATGCCCTATTTTGGTGAAAGGTAAAGGGGGTAATGGTTTTGTTCGTGCATATATGCCTACTTGTGCTTCTGATTATGTGTCTCAGTACCGGATACCTAAATTTCTTTTATCTAACCCTAGTACTAAGGTCTCGACATCTTCTTGTGTGTAGGTTTTGAAGGTGAGAAAGGACAATGTGTGGATTGTTAACTCCGGTTATTTGTGACACATGACTGGTGATAAGAACTGGTTTTCCTCCCTCACACCCACATCTCGAACAGAATCAATCACGTTTGGGGATGCTTCTACAAGTGTCGTTCTCGCCAAAGGTACAGTGAAGGTAAATAATAATTTTATATTGAAGGATATGGCTCTTGTTGATAATCTGAAATACAACTTGCCTTTTGTCTCAAATTGTTGATGAGGACCTTTGTCTCAAATTGTTGATGAGGACCTTGAGGTGAGTTTTAAAAAATCTGGAAGTAAAGTTCTTGATTCTTCTGGAAATCTTGTGTTTGGCATTTCTTGATATGGAAGGGCTTTTACGGCTGAAATTGATTCTTCTACTTCTTTTGAGATTAAGTATCTAGTTGCCTAGTTTTCTAAGGATTTATTCTTTTGTCATCGTAGACTTGGGCATGTTGGCTTTGGTCATCTTACTATATAGTTAGTGGCTTAGATCTTATTTGTGGTTTGCCCAAGCTCACCGGTGATTGTGATTTGGTTTGCTCTTCTTATTGACATGCGAAGATAGTTGCTTCTTCACATGCTCCTATTGTTTCTATGATGACTGATGCACTAGGACAACTTCTACATATGGATACCATTCGTCCTACTCGAGTGCAATCGGTTGGAGAAAAGTGGTATGTTTTGGTTGTTGTGGATGATTTTTCTAGGTATTCTTGGGTTTTCTTTGTGGTATCCAATGATGTAGATTTTGATCACTTTAGTAGCTTATTTCTCGATTGTCTGTTGAACTCCTTGGGGCACTTACAATTATCACTTTAGGCATTTAAAAATGCTTCTATTGAACAATTTTGTGCTGAAAAAGGTTTTGAACATCAATTTTTTTCCTCGGGTTCCTCAACAAAACAGTGTTGTTGAGAGGAAAAAATCACACTTTGGTTGCGATGGCTAGGACTATGCTTGATGAATATCATACTCCTAGAAAGTTTTGGGCTGAAGCTACTTCTAGTGCTTCCTACATTTCTAATCGTGTTTTCTTGAGATCTAAACTTTCAAAGACTTTTTATGAGCTACGTTTTGGACATAGACCCAGAGTTTCTCACTTGTGTGTTTTTGGGTGTAAATGTTTTATTTTGAAAGGTAGAAATTTGGATAAATTTAAAGCTAGATTAACTGATGGAATATTGCTTGGTTATCCTACTCATTCTTGTGGTTATCATGTACTTGTTTTAGAAACTAACAAAATTATTAAGACTTGCGAAGTCACTTTCGATGAGGCTAGTCCTGGTACTAGACCTGAAATTGCAGGTACATTGTCACAGGTTCAGGGGGAGGATAAAAGTATTTTTGTGGAAGAAATTGATGATGAAGAGGAGGTTGAGGTGGTTGTCTAACTGACGTTACTCCACTTGTTAGATCAGTGGATGAAGTCCAGTTAGACCGAATAGGGAGAGCTGATGCTTCTACAAGTGGTGTTGGTCCTCTAGGAGCTTCTACTTCAACTTCACAAGTTGTAGAATGTGAAATTTCAACTGATGCCACTACTCCAATGCACATTCAATGTCGACATCCTCTGGAACAAATCATTGGTGATCTCAAAGATCGTGTCACACGGTCTATGGTTATACCTTCTAAATTTTATACTCACTTTGCTTTTATTGCTTCTTTTGAACCCAAAGATGTTACTCATGTACTATCTGATGAATTGTGGGTCAATGCCATGCATGAAGAACTTAAGAATTTTGAAAGAAACAAAGTTTGGAACTTAGTTGAACCTTCTTCAGGTCATAACATAATTGGAACTAAATGGGTTTTCAAAAATAAGCAAAATGAGGATAGATTAATTGTCAGGAACAAGGCTAGGCTTGTTGCTCAAGGTTTTTCTCAAGTAAACGGGTTGGATTTTGATGAAACTTTTGCTACTGTTGCTAAAATTGAAGCTATTAGACTTCTTTTGACTTTTGTTGCATCTAAAGGTTTTAGATTGTATCAAATAGATGTTAATAGTGCATTTATAAATGGCTTTATTGAGGAGAAAGTGTATGTTAGACAATCACCCGGTTTTAAAAATCCTAAATTTCCCAACCATGTTTTTAAATTGGCAAAAGCTTTGTATGGTTGAAACAAGCTCCTAGAGCATGGTATGATAGACTAAAAAACTTTTTGCTTGTGAAAGGTTTTCAAATAGGAAAAATAGATAAAACTCTCTTTGTTGTTACGCATGGTAATGATCAACCTTTTATTCTGATTTATGTCGATGATATCATCTTTGGTTATTCATCTCACATTTTGGTTGCCCTAGTTTTCTGACACTATGAGAAAAAATTTTGGGATGAGTATGATGGGAGAGTCGATTTACTTTTTGGGATTACAAATCAAGCAAACATCAGATGGTACGTTTGTTCACCTAAGTACACCAAGGATCTTCTACGATGTTTCGAGATGGAGAATTGCAAGCCAATATCTACACCAATGGGACCTACTGTTGTTCTAGATCCGGATGAAGATGGTGAACCTATTGATCAAAAAGAATATTAATGTATGATTGGTTCATTGTTTACCTCACTGCTTCAAGGCTGGACATACAATCTGCTGTGTGTTTGTGCGCTCGATTTCAAGCTTTTCCTCGTGCTTCACATCATCAAGTCGTCAAATGCATACTCAGATATTTATAATACACTCTTGAATATGGCATTTAGTATTCTACGTCTTCTTGTATTAGCTTAAGAGTTTTTTCTGATGTTGATTTTGAAGGTTGTACAATTGATAGGAAAAGTACAAGTGATACACGTCATTTTTGTTACTTCTCTTGTTGCATGGTTTTCTAGAAAACAATCAAATGTCGCACAATCTACTGCTGAATCTAAATATGTTGCTGCTGCTGGTTGTTCTTCATAAACTCTTTGGATTATTTCTACTCTTAAGGATTATGGAGTTAATTTTGACAAAGCTCTAATCTTTTGTGATAACACTAGTGGTATTAACATTGCTAAGAACCCTGCGCAATATTCTAGGACTAAGCACATTGATATTAGATTTCACTTTCTAATACATCATGTTGAGAAGGGTGATATTGTGCTTCAATTTGTTGATACCAAGTGGCAATTGGCGGATATTTTCATGAAACCTTTGGATTCTTCTCGCTTTGCTTTTCTTCGTGGAGAATTGGGGGTTGTTTATGTAACATACTAGAATTTTGAATTTCTGAAATTCAACTGAAGTAAATTAATAAAAATCTCTTGAAGGTAAAATTTTTAGAGTTTCCTACAAGGAATCAAAATAAGAGGTAGATTGACTAGAGTAAATCTTAAAAGGGTATGCTAAAGCTTTTATAGTTGAATTTTCAATTTACTCAAAAACTTACCCTAGGTCAAAATATGACAATATGAAAGAATAAAAAACAGGGCTCAGAAATCCATAATAAAAATCTTTAAAAACCTTTTGGGTCAAATAAAAAATGGAAGTAATTCATCTAATTATGCATAAGAATTTTTTATCGAGTTAAAAATGCTTTAGATTTTCTTGCAAAGAAATTTTAAGAATTAATTTAAAAAAATAGAAAATATAATATGCCTAAAAGTGTATAAATAAAAGTCATGACATGAAAATGTGGCAATAAATAAATTCATCATCATTCCATGTGAATGCTTTCTTTTGGTTGTTTTTGGCTTTTAAAGTGCATTTTCATAATAGGGAGCATATGCATTGAATAGGCTAGGGAAATTCCAAAACTAATTGGTTTAACATAAAATCATGGAAAAATTCCTATAAGCACGGTACAACACATTGAGTCTAATTTAAATTTTTCTTGATTTTATCACTTCAATAAGTACTTCAATAAAATTTTTTAATGCAGCAAAACTAGAAAAATAGCTAAAATAAATTGCTTAGTTCTTATTTTCACTAAATAAAAATAAAAATATTCTTGGAATGCCCTTTTACCAAAATGTGTACCATGATGTACCCCACAACAAGAAAATTTGGCCTAATTTTATTCTTGAATAAAACACATAAAATGATAAGTGCAAAGCCCTAAGGAATTAAATGGACTGCAGAAAACTGTGTCACTATACCTGTTTCATCTTTTTGCCACATTAAAAATATAAGGCCTCTGGCTTTGGAACTTTGCAGGCTAGTAGAACATATATCCATCTGCACGTAAAAATTTTGCCAACCCTAGAAACCCTCTGTAGATCGGTGAAACCATCAGTGCAAGTCAGCTAGCTAGCACAGCTTTCCACACTTTGTTTTTAGGGGATTCCTCTCTCTTCTTCATTGCCATGTGGACCCCACAGACCCCTGGACCCATCTGCCAGCCAGAGAAACCGCTCTAGCTCAGCTCCTCTGCCTGGAACATGCCACAACCTCCTCCACTTGTCGACACCATCTAGTGACACCCCAAACTATTAAACTGTATTTGGTAGTTCATCTATCACGTGCTCTCTTTCCTTATCCTCCCGATCCTACTTCTATAAATTGGTTCAGCGGTTATGGAAGGATGAGGCTTATATATGTATTATTCCGTGATCAATACAATCATCGCATTGAGTCTAATCTCCTAACATGGTATCAGACTTCCGATCCATCGCTTCTGCTCCCTAACCGGCTGGCGCTCCTTCTCCCTATGCGCCGACCCACCTCTCCTGGGCGGCCATGTCATCCGCCGCCTCCTCCCATTGATCCCCTCGTGCAGCCGCTCTTAACACGGCTGCCGATGCCATCACGGACGCCGTCTGCACTGCGTTCACGCCCCCAGGCAGCCTCTAGATCGACTCTTCAACCGTGACCGGCATCGCCGAGTCCGTGACGACGAAGGCCAGCAACGCCGCCCATGAGGCCCTCTTTGCTGTCCTCACCACATTGCTTCCGCTAGCTTTGGGCCCCAGCACATCTTCTCCATCTACGCCGGTTGTCGATGTCAACCCCATGACCGCCACCGTGCCATCCATGTCGGCCGACCTCGCCGCCCTCTTTGCCTCCCTGCACCCTGCTGCCCTGACAGCCCACTTCCCCATGCCGAGTCCTAGCGGCGGCGGCTTCTACAGCGATGGCCTCTACACCAGCCTCGACGCCAGACCCTCTACTGGTGCCCCTGCACCTATTGGTGGCGGCGCTCCACGCCCGGCCGCCCCTTCTCTTGATGACGTTGCCTTGGATGCTCTCAATGCTAGGCAAGTGGTGTCCTTAATGTCAAAGTGCTTGTGCCAGTGACACTCGATGTCCAAGCCGCCAATTATACTCGATGGCTCATCCTTTTTCTCATGGCCCTCTGCAAGTATGCCATAACAAACCACGTACTCTCTGACGACTGCCTCCCCGATTACACCGATTGGGTTCAGATGGACTGCGTCGTCCTCAAATGGCTCTATGGCACCATCTCTGCCGATCTTCTCCAGGAGGTTCTCAACCAGCACACTATGGCTCGTCACGTCTGGAAGGGTCTCGAGCACCAGTTCCTTGGCAATCGTGAGCACTGCGCCCTTAATCTCACAATGGAGTTTCACAGTTTCCATCAAGGCGATCTTCCTGTTGCTGATTATTGCCGTGAGCTGAAGGCCATGGCTGACCAACTCGGTGATTTGGGCGAACCCGTTGGCAATAGCACCCTTGTCCTCACCGTCCTCAACGGTTTGTGCAAAAAATTCAGTCACTTAAAATCAACTATTCCCATGCAACGTCCCTTTCTGACTTTTGCCGAGGTGCGGTCCCAACTTCATCTGAAGGAACTACACGCTACACCGCGCTCGTCTACCGGCTCCTCTATCTTCCTCGTCGGCATTGCTAGTGATGGCAGCAGTGGTGCCAAACCCTCCGGTGGCTCCAACCCAGCACACTCCACCGGCTACGGTGCCGGGAACCATGATGATAACACCTCCGGGAATCAAGGCGGCGGCAATGGCAACTCCCGCAACCACCGCCGTCGCGGTGGCGGCAACTCGTAGGCCACTGGCGGCAGTGGCAAGCCCGGCAGCGACGGCCAGGCATGGCCGTCTCCCTACAACCCCTGGGCCGGCACTATTCACATGTGGCATGGCCAATTGGGCCGCGGTCTTCTTGGCCCACGTCTCGCTGCACCTCTCTTTGTAGGAGCCGCTGTCACCGGCCCTCCTAGCGGCCTGCCTCCCGTGGGCCTTCTGCAGCAACAGTCGGCCTACTCCAGCACATGGACGCTTCCTAGCCCAGGCGGCGCAGTACTAGCCCCCGACGCTGGTCGGGCCGCCCCAACTCAACTGGTTTGGCGGTGCTCCATCACAATGGGACCAAGCGTCTCTCGTCGGCTCCTTCAACACCACGACGCTGCCCCAACCTGCTGCAAATGAATGGTACGAGGGCACTAGTGCCACTACACACATGACCTCAGATGCCGGCACCCTCTCCTTTCCCCATCTTCCTACCTCCCACTCTCCCTCACACATCGTCATCGGTAACGGTTCCACTATTCCCATCTCCTCCATAGGGCACTCTCACATTCATCATAACAACCGCTCCTTCACTCTTTGAGATATCCTTTGTGTTGGACCCGGGTTTGACCCCAAACCCTATGTGTGTACCGTGCTAGTCTCACGATCAATTGCTAGCACACACATTCAACATTGACATCATAATCCATACATCACAGGTTCAGCTCACAGCAGTCCAAACATAAGTCGTACAAGAGTCTAGACTTAGCGATTACATAGAGGCCGATCGGCCAAATAGAACAACAAAATAACAAAGAGTTCAACAGCGGAAACAAGATAATATAGGCACCAAAAACCAGCAAGTGTGCCTCTGCCTGCCCACAGGCAACCAACCGGTAAGCCCTAGTAAGCACCGTCGTCGTCGTCTCCAAAACCCGCTGCATAGAAGTACCCGATTGTTGGGTCCCCCTCAATCATCTCTAAAAAAAAGAAGTCACACAAGCGTGTGTGAGTACAATACGTACTCTGCAAGACTTTTAGTGTTTGCAATGGTATTCCATAATATGCAAAGATAAACAAGGAATGGTTCAGGTCCTGCACTTTGCATAAATCATAATATACATAGCGAAAACATTGCGGTTTTGCAACGAAATTTTCGTAAATCAAGCTAGCACAGAAAATCAAGTATATAAGCATCGACACCAAGTGTTTCCAACCATCTAGACTCCTGGCACATGCCAGCCAACCGTGGCAACACGCTGCCACAACCAGCCCAGCGAACTCCCCATTCGCACCGTGATTTTCCCCCAAAACAGTTCCCAAAATTTAAATCTACTACGGTGGAGAATTTCCCAAATCATCCATAACCGAGGACATGGCTATTCGAATAGTTTTAACTCTCGAGAGTGTGTACAACTGTACCCACATGACAAGGACAACATGAGCTACCACACAGGAGGCTCACACCATCAATGACAAAGCCTTTCTATCGTTGACCTAGCAATATCCCGCGCTTATGATCTATCCCTAGGGAGTTGGTAGGCCTCCCAAAACCCCAAGGCTCACACGATGTGCTGGTCACCCTTGAACAATAATCAAGGTACCTTCGGGCCATGGACAAAAACCATAACCCGCACTAACCCAATGTCAACAATAATGACCTACAACTACCACCGGTGGGTCTATTGCTAGGTATCAATATTATACTGAGCCAGGGACTCCCCATAAGAGCCACATGTGGTTTGTACTATGTTTCTTGGTTCTAGCTACACCATAGAATCGGTCCTTAGCGACCCGGGCGAGACAACCACCTAATCGGTACCACAAACAAGGCACCAAACACTACATCCACTCACCCAAGTCAAAAGCATGTTTTCAATTTTTGTTTTCCACCAAGAGCACAGGGGAATTACCCACTGTTCATTTCCATAATTTCACAAACACTTCATTTTCCCAACATCCCAAAATCAAGTAACAAGCCGCATTGATTAATTAGCAAACTAAGCATACCTATTGACATCCTCCCAACCACATGAACCCAAATTTTCAGTGGCAACATAAGTGACAAGGAATTCATGATACTCAAGTAACAAGGACAAGGCATATGCAACAAGAGGTTAACTACCCAAGAATCCCACACATTTCTAAGTAAAACATCGCATGCATAATAGTTTGCAATCAATATAGTTTGTAAGTTTGAAATATAGGAGCAATTGATCAAGGGGGTGCTTGCCTTGCTCCTAGACTTCATGGTACTCCTCTGATTCCTCCTCAACTGGGTCAGCAACGTCGGGTTCTACGAGAATACTAAACGAATGCAATGAAAACAACGGCAAAATTTAACAATATAGGAAGTACAAATATTTTTGCAGAATATGGAAGTGCATGATTTTAGATGAATTGAGGAAAAAGAATCGCTTGAATCCGAGTTCGTATGAGGGAGATACGGCTAAACGAAGTCTGCTCTGTCCTAAAATCGAAAATAATTGAGAAACAGCGTTTTCGCTCGACCGAACTGCTGAAACGGCTGAAAACATTCTACCGACTTAACGGGTGGTCTATTTGGGACGTTTTTGGTTCTAGGGGCATTTTTATGGTACGAAACCTACATGTGTGCTGCTGTGAACCTAAGGACAACTCCCAAAAGTGGATATACTCCAACTCGCTAGGATAATAATCGCACACGCTCACATGTCACTAAAACGGCCTAACACGTGAAATCCACCGGGCGTGAAGTTTTAATCTAAGGCATTTGGGGGCGTGGAGGGTTTCTAGGGCCTAGGGGTCACTGGATGTATGAGTGGAACCTATGGGAAGGCTTCGGTAGTGGCGAACGCCTCGGTCCAAAAACGATGTCTTCGCACGCGCAAACTACACGTCTTCGCACGTTAACGACAACCGGCAAAATCGGGAATTCAACAGCAGCTGCTCTACTCGTGGTTTTATCCCGTTCTAATGCTAGTGGGGCCAACCTGGCTTGCATGGGGCTGATGGGGTGGCTGCCACTCACTCAAACACAAGCGCACCTAAGGTGTTTGGTGAAAAGCCAAGCTAATGCATGGCTTGTCTACCTCTGCCCTCTCATGCTCTAGTGCATGGCTAGCGTATGCAGGGCACGTGGAAGCTCTAGGGGTCCTGCATGCAAGGTCGTAGGGCTCTACTACATGCGGCCATGCTCCGATTGAGCCTCATCCACACATGTGGCCACGGTGGTGACGCTTGGGTGGATGGCAAAACAATGGCATGACAGGCCAAGCCAAGGACGTGGGGAGAACTAGTGGCCTCCCAGGAATAAAAAGAAAGCACATGCAGAAACAGGAGCTCACCGAAGAGTACGGGCGGTGAGGTGCAACGTTGAGGCGATGGTCGGCTCGGCGGCAGGGTTGCTCATGATGGAGGCTGCAGACAAGCACTGTGATGAGTTCAATGAGTGAAGGGAAGATGGTGATATAGCCAGGACAGCGCTAACTCACCAGGGCGCAGTTTAGCGGCTGCAAGATCACGGCGGCACCCGGTCGGCGTCGCAAAACACGATGGGGCTGCGGTGGTGCCTGCTGCTTGCCGAGGGCAAAAACGGAGTTAGGTCGGGCAGGAACACATGGTGACACAGTTGAGACAAGGTGAAACTCACCGGAGCTCCCAGACAGAAGGCGTGTGCTCGCCGGCGCCGTGGGCGGCACCTCACGTTCCCGGTGAACCAAGGGGCAATCCCCTAGGTCCTTGGGTGCGTGAGAAAGAGGGCGAGCTGGGGAGGCAGGAGGACATGGACTTGGTTAAAAAGGAATGCAGGGAAGGGAGAGGAGAGGGGAGGGGCGCTGCTCTGCTCCACGGTCTCGCGATGGTGTGTGCGCGGGCAAGCGTGTAGCAGACAGATGGGACAGGGCAGGGCGTTGCTGAGGCTGTCGGGGGCATCTCGCGAGGTCCCAAGGCGGCTCTGCCTCTCCCTCTCATGTGGTCTGGGGCGTGCAGGGGAAGCCACCTGGTCGAGCCGCGTGGGCGGAGAGAGATCTTCGCGTGATCTCGTTTGGATGATGGAGGACAGGGGCACAAATAATAGTACCACGTATCAAAGATTCACACTTGAGGACTATCTCCAACAACAATACGATCCAAACATGAGACCCATTGGATGAATGCGCGGGCAAGGGCGCGAGCGCGGGCACGGGAGAGGGCGTGGGTAAGGGCGCGGGTGAGGGCGAGGGCGCGGACACAGGAGAGGGCGCAGGCGAGGGCGCGGGCGCGGGAGAGGGCGCGGGCACGGGAGAGGGCGCGGGCGAGGGCGCGGGCGCGGGCGCGGGAGAGGGCGCAGGCGCGGGCGCGGGAGAGGCCGCAGGCGCGGGCACGGGAGAGGGCGCGGTTGCCTCCGTTGGGTTGGGCTGGAAGCGGAAATAGAGGTGGGGCCCAACATAAAATGTGTCCAAAGGGGTTACCTACCTTGCCAAGTGGACACATTGGGTCAACAGGTCAAGAAAATAGGAGAAACCGAGTGGAAGAGGGAAAGAACTCTTCTCGAGTGAACATCACCCAGATTTTTGGTGAAGATGGTTTGATGGGCCAACTTGCTTCAAACTAAATGAAACTTGGAGGCAAGGCTGGTAGTAAGGTATGGAATTTTTAGGAATTTTTCCAGAATTTTTGGTGAAGATTAAAAATTAAGGGTCAGAGAGGGCGGTGGGAAAGGTTTATATAGATCGCACGATCTTTAACCCGTTGGCTGGAATTTTTCATGCACGAAAGATGACATGCAGTGCATGCAGATGAAAAACGATTTTATGCACCAATGAACAAAAGTGGGCTGTTACACTTTGTTCTCCCCACATCATTAAAAATTTAATTTCCATTCATCGTTTTGTCATTGACAATTGGTGTGTAGTTGAGTTTGACCCTTTTGGTTTCTCTATGAAGGATCTTCACACCAGGACTGTGATCGCCAGATTCAATAGCTCTGGTCCCCTGTACCCCCTCCATCATGCCCTGCCCTCGCCTCCGTCAGTAACTATTCTCACTGCCTGCACCCCAACCGACGTCACCTGGCACCGCCGTCTTGGTCACCTTGGCCATGACGTGCTCACTTGCCTCGCTCCTGTCATGCCTATGTCCAAAGGAGGTCTCACTGGAGTTTGCCATGCCTGCCAGCTGGGTCGTCATGTTCGCCTTCCCTTTGCTACATCCTTTAGTAGGGCTTCGGCCAATTTGGACTTAATTCATTGTGATTTGAGGACATCTCCTGTCGTTAGCATTTCCGGTTTCAAATATTATCTTATCATTCTAGATGATTCTTCTCACTTTGTTTGGACCTTTCTGCTTCGCTTCAAGTTAGATTCTTTTTCCACTTTGTCACACTTCTTTGCCTTTCTGAAAACTCAATTTGTAGCTACCATCCATAGTGTCCAATGCGACAACAGCCGCGAGTTTGATAATTCCGTCGCCCGCACCTTCTTTCTCACCAACGGTGTTCACCTACGGATGTCCTGCCCTCACACATCTCCCCAAAACAGTAAAGCCGAGTGCATCCTTCGTTCTCTTAACAACATAGTTCGCTCCTTATTGTTTCAAGTCAGTCTCCCTGGTTCTTTCTGGGCCTAGGCTCTCCACACCGCCACTCACCTCATCAGCAGACAACCTACCAAAACCCTAGCCCACCACACCCATTTCTGTGGAGGCCATGGGCCCCGGGTACCTCATGATAAGCATATGGGCCACTCAGAAAGAGGATGGGTCTATCCTTGTAATTAGAGATATGATAGCACTCGGCAGACTTAACCTTGTACGATAAGGTAGATACAGTCCTAGTTGGGCAAGCTATATCTCTAGGAGGAGATCCCTTGGTCGTAGTCCGACTGGGACTCCTACTTTGTAACCCTGTCCCCCAGTATATAAGGGGAGGCAGGGCGCCCCCTGAGGGTAGATCAAGTTATACATCCTCAAAGAAAATACACCACAACTGGACGTAGGGTATTACCTCACATTGAGGGCCTGAACTAGTATAAACCCCCTGTGTTCCTTTGCAGTCCACTGAGTTTTGATTCGACGAGTAGCCCTATATTCACATTGCCGGTGTAAAACATCGACAGTTGGCGCGCCAGGTAGGGGCTTCGTGAGATCAGCCCTAACAAACTCGATGGATTCGACAACCTGTCGATGTTTTACACCGGTAATATGAATATAGGGCTACTCGTCAGATCGAAACTCGGTGGACTACAAAGGAACACAAAGAGTTTATACTGGTTCAGGCTCTCGATGTGAGGTAATACCCTACGTCCAGTTGTGGTGTATTTCCTTTGAGTATGTATGGGGGTGGTTCTGATGAACTTGATGATTCTGCCCTCAAGGGGCGCCCTGTCTCCCCTTATATACTGGGGGACAGGGTTACAAAGTAGGAGTCCCAGTCGGATTACGACCAAGGGATCTCCTTCTAGAGATATAACGCACCCGACTAGAACTGTATTTTCCCTATCATACAAGGTTAAGTCTATCGAGTTCTATCATATCTCTAATTACAAGGCTAGGCCCATCCACTGTCCTAGTGGCCCATATGCTTGTCATGAGGTACCCGGGGCCCATGGCCTCCACAGCAGCCCCTCAGACCTTCATAGTTGAGTCACAACTGATGTCGAGTGCTCATCCTCCACGGTGAAGTATTCCCGAGTGCATTGCTCCCAAGTACTCTTTGTCCGAGTGCTTCTTCTCTTGAGTCCTGCTTCATGTTAGCTGGCAGCGAGGCTATGAAGGGCTCCATGTAGAAATATGAATAATGTGCACCGAATAGGCGCACCTATTAGGTGTAGCCCCCAACTTTGTGCTTAATTGTGGAACAATTAAACACAAAGTCAAAGATCTTTAACCTTGTAGTCTTTTCCGAGTAGTGTATTATTGGTACATGAGACTCTTCGGCATCATGTCAGCCGGAATATTTTTAAGTATTTCTCGAGTAGTATATCACTCAGAAGTTAGACTCTTCAGCATCATGTCAGCTGGAATGATTTTTGCTCATGGCAATTATTGGCCAAGTACCACTTTATGGATTTCAACCCAATATGTGGTCAGGTGTACTTGAGAGATATCTGCATCTTCAATTTCAATGGAAACCAGCTTAGTGTCGCCAAGCCTTGAAGTACTACTCAGTTGTCATTAGCTTTACTCGAATGTGTAGTCTGCGCCGAGTTAGTATGTCGGAACTTAATAAAATCGTTCATTGTAAGAAAGTGTACTCGAGCAAACGTGACAGTCGAAGTAAGGCTTCATAACTGGAGTAAGACAGGCTCGTATATTATTGACAAAACACATGTAATACATGCAGCCCCCGACTTACTACTTGGTTGATACAAGCGGCGTAGTGAGTCAGAAACTGTACACATGAGAAATTATGAAGCTCAGGTATAGAAAGGACGTAGCTGTTCTATATTCCATGAGTTGCTGACAAGGGCACCGTCTTCGGTCTTCAGTCGATATGCGCCTGGCCGCGTGACCTCGGCTAGAATGAACCGCCCTTCCCAGATTGGGGATAATTTGTGCCTGTCTTTGGTGGTTTGTATTTTTTTCAAGACGAGATCCCCGACCACAAAGGCGCGGCCACGGACATTGCGATTGTGGTAGCGACGTAGGCCTTGAAGATACCTTGCCGACTAGATTGTTGCGATGTCCCTTGCTTCTTCCAACTGATCTAGCTCGACCAGTCGGGTATTGTTTGAGACGTCTTCTGAGTAAGCCCGGACTCACGGAGAGCCGAACTGTAACTCTGTCGGTAGCATAGCCTCAGCACCGTAGACCAAAAAGAAAGGGGATTGCCCTGTTGCCCGACTAACTGTGGTTCTGAGAGACCAGAGAACAGATGGGAGTTCTTGTACCCACCGGCCCGCGTATGGTTGTAGTCGGTCAAATATCCTAGCCTTGATGCCTTGTAAGACCATACCGTTGGCTCGCTCGATCTGCCCGTTGCTCTGTGAGTCCGGGCTTGATGCATAGCAGATCTTGATGCCGGAGTCTTCGTAGAAGTCTTGGAATGCGCCACCCGTGAACTGAGTACCGTTGTCGGTGATGATGCGGTTAGAGACCCCGCATCGGTATAGTATACTCATGATGAAGTCCTTTGCTCGTGCCGCTGTTATAGTTGCAACGGGTTTGGCCTCAATCCACTTGGTGAACTTGTCAACTGCGATGAATAGATGTGTGAACCCTCCTGGCGCTTTCTTGAAAGGCCCGACCATGTCGAGCCCCCATACTGCGAATGGCCAAGAAATAGGGATAGTTTGGAGTTCCTGGGCTGGGAGATTGGTTTGTCTTGCGTAGAACTAGCAACCCTCGCATTTGCGGACAATTTCTTTTTGCGTCTGTTACTGCTGTGGGCCAGAAAAATCCCTGGCGGTAAGCCTTTCCGACTAACGTCCTGGATGCGGCATGGTTGCCACATATGCCCGAGTGGATCGACTGCAGGATCTGCTTGCCTTCCTCAGTGGTGACGCAACGCATGAGGACACCGGATGCGCTCCTTCGGTACAGGTCATCTCCGACTAGTAGAAAGCTTTTGCTTCGACGCTTGATTTGTTCGGCTTGACTGCGATCATCTGGGAGTTCGTCGTCCAGGAGAAATTTGACAACAGGAGTCCGCCAGTCTTGACATATGTGTAGCACCTCATCTGTAGCCAGGGTAGGTTCGTCTCCCGACTGTTCCAGCGCCGGTTTCTTCTTGACTGATGGCTCCATAAGTTGCTCGATGAAAATTCCAATCGGAACCGCTTCTCGCTTGGATCCCATATTTGCCAGCTCGTCTGCCAACGTCATTGTATTGGCGCAGGACATGTGTTATTTCCAGCCCGTTGAACTTGTTTTCTAGCTTGTGGAACTCCTGACAGTATGCCGCCATGGTATCATCGAGACAGGTCCAGTCTTTCATGACTTGGTTCACCACGAGTTGAGAATCCCTGTGCACAACCAGTCGACGTATGCCGAGTGATATAGCAATCCGGAGCCCGTGGATAAGTGCCTCGTACTCGGCGACGTTGTGGGAAGCCGAGAAGTGGATTTGTAGAACGTACTTGAGTTTTTCGCCAGTGGGGGATGTTAATATGACTCCAACCCTGGCGCCGCCGATCCGTAGAGAAACGTTGAAGTACATTGTCCAGTACTCTAGCTTCGCTGTTGATGTAGGCAGTTGAACTTCTGTCCACTCGGCCACGAAGTCGGCTAGAGCTTGTGATTTAATTGCTGTCCGTGGCTGAAAGGTGATATCGAACGCCATCAACTCGAGTGCCCATTTAGCGATTCGGCCAGTGGCCTCGCGATTATGAAGGACATCCCCGAGTGGAAACGATGTGACCACCATGACTTGATGTGCTTGAAAATAGTGCACCAGCTTCCGGACTGTGATGAGTAGGCCATATAACAGCTTCTGGACCTGCGAATATCTCGTCTTTGAGTCAGCAAGGACCTTGCTGACAAAGTAAACTGGCCGCTGAATTTTCTGGATGTGACCCTGTTTGGATCGCTCGACCACTAGTACCGTGCTGACTACCTGAGTGGTTGCCGCTAGATATAGCATTAGCGGTTCTTGGGGCATAGGTGACGCCAACACGGGAGGTGATGTGAGAAATTGTTTAAAGTCTTCGAAGGCTTGTTGGGCGTCCGGAGTCCATTGGAAATTGTCCGCCTTTTTGAATAGCTTGAAGAAGGGCATACCCCGTTCACCTAGTCAGGAAATAAATCGGCTAAGTGCCGCCATGCAGCCTGTTAGCTTCTGGACGTCCTTTTGGTTAGCCGGGGGAGCCATGTTCATTATGGCGTTGACTTTCTCCGGGTTTGCCTCGATGCCACGATGCGAGACGATGAAGCCGAGTAATTTGCCGGATGGTACACCGAAGGCGCACTTTTCCGGGTTCAACTTCATCTTGAATCTTCGAAGATTTTGGAAGGTTTCTTCCAGGTTAGCGATCAGGTCTTCTTTGGACTTGGTCTTGATCACCACGTTGTCGACGTAGGCTTCCACGTTGCGTCCGATCTGAGTGTGCAGACACCGCTGAATTGCCCTTTGATAGGTTGCTCCAGCATTTTTCAAACTGAACGACATTGTGATGTAGCAGTATGCTCCAAACGGCGTGATGAAAGATGTCTTTAAGCAGTCTTCCTCCCTCAGGCTGATTTGATGGTATCCCGAGTAGCAGTCGAGAAAGCTGAGTAGGTCGCACCCAGCTGTGGAATCTACCACCTGATCTATCCTGGGAAGACCAAATGGGTCCTTGGGGCATGCTTTGTTGAGATCGGTGTAGTCGACGCACATGCGCCATTTACCATTGTTCTTCCGGACCAGAACTGGGTTTGCCAGCCAATCCTCCTTGATGAACCCGGCTGCGAGGAGCTTGGTGATCTCCTCCCGAATAGCATCCTTGCGGTCTTGAGCGAAGCGCCGCAGCCGTTGCTTGACTGGCTTGGCGTCTGTCTTTACATTGAGGGCGTGCTCGATCACCTCCCTTGGTATGCCCGGCATGTCGGACGATTTCCACGCAAATATGTCCTTGTTGGCTTGGAGGAAGGTGACGAGCGCGTCTTCCTATTTGGGGTTGAGTCCGGTCCCGACTAGGGCAGTCTTGGAGGGGTCGGAAGGGTCTAGGGGGATCTTCTTCGTGTCAAAGTCCGCTGAAATTCCTGACTTCGCCGCCTTTTTTGCCGGAACTGGATCTTCCTCGACTTCGGTTGTGACAGCTTGCCGAATGCTGTTGCGCCCGACTACCGCCTCTTGTGATTGAGCCAATTCGCTGCTCTCCTTGTCGCAGGTGAAGGCTTGCTTGACGTTGATGTGGAGGGAGAGGACTCCTGCTAGCCCAGGCATCTTGAGCACCATATATGTATAGTGCGGTATCGCCATAAATTTGGCGAGTGCCGGTTGTCCGAGTATTGCGTGGTATGCGGTCTCGAAGTCGTTGACCTCGAAGCAGACGTTTTCCATGCGGAAGTTATCCCGCGTGCCGAAGGTTACTGACAATGTGATCTGCCTGAGCGGAGTTGATGACAGGCCGGGAATTATCCCGTGGAAGGGCACAGTGCTCGGCCGTAATTCTGAACGAGGAATCATCATCTCGTCCAAAGTCTTGGCGAATAAGATGTTGAGCGCACTGCCTCCGTCGATGAGGGTTTTCTTCAGCCTGATATTTCTGACAACCGGGTCCAGGACGAGTGGATAGCGTCCCGGGTGTGAAACCCGATCTGGGTGATTTGCGCGGTTGAAGGTAATGGCCATCTCTGACCAGTGCAGGTACTGGGGGGTGTCCGTTGTAGAGACCGTGTTGATGTCGCACGCTGATAGCTTCTGTTTGCGCTTGGACTCGTAGGCAGACGGCCCTCCAAAGATATGGTTGAGCTCGGCTTGAGGATCTTGAAAATCGTCGGCCGAACCCTGATCTAGCTTGTCTTTGTCCTTGTCGGCGCCAGATGATGAAGCCTGCTCGGAGGCAAACTTCTTAAGCATGTAGCAGTCTTTGGCCGCGTGCTTGCCCTTGGGGTGGAAGGGGCATGGCCCGCTCATAACTTTTAGTAGTCATTATTCCGCTGGGGCCGCGACCGAGTGCGCTCCATGTTGGCCACCTCGTTGTCCGACTTCCGCTTGCGGCTGCCAGACTTGTTTTGAGATGGCTCGTTGTTGGCTTTTGCCTTCTGGTCGTTTTGTCGGGACTCCTTGTTCTCGTCGAGGGCCTCTACGACCGCTTCGGCCAAGTCAGCGTATTTGTTGGCCATGTCGAAAAGAGCTCGGACAGAGGGTGGTGGCTTCCGAGTGAATTTCGCGATGAACGGGGCGTCCTTTACTCCCTTGCAGAAGGCGGCGATGACGGCCTCGTCTCGGATCATTGGGATCTTGTTGCGCTTCTCGAAGAATCTCTTGATAAAATCTCGTAGAGACTCATTCTTCTTCTGGTGTAGTTGACATAGATCATGTTCAGAAGATGGCCTCTCGTAGGTTCCCTGAAAATTAGCGATGAACCGCTCCCTGAGTTCTCCCCAGGAACCGATCGACCACCTCGGGAGCCCTATCAGCCATGTCCTTGCTGAATCAGCTAGGGCGACCGGGAGGTAGTTAGCCATGGCCTTGCTGTCGCCCCCAGCAGCTCAAACTGCCAGGGTATATATGGTGAGCCAGGACTCGGGATTTGTTTTGCCGTCATACTTTTCGATCCCTGTGGGCTTAAAACCAGTCAGCCAGTCGACGTCCTGTAGCTCCCGTGTGAAAGCTAGAATGCCTTCGTCTTCATGAGGGCTCGGGCTTCGACCACGACGGATAAACCGCTCGTGATGGAGACCAAAGCGCTCCTTTTCGTCCTCCAATCGGCGGCACTCATCCTCTTCTCGTTCGTGGCGTCGGGCGTTGATGGTATGGCGGAGGTCATGTTGTAGGCGTACTTGGAGGTCTTGGTTGGGCCGGCGGTCATACTGGTGACGCCGCCGGTTGTCATTGCCGAGTGACGTTTGCCTGGACTCCTCGTGCGGCCGACTTGAGCCGGCCACCCGACGCCGTGCTGACGTGGATGAGCCCGCTACTGGAGATCCCTACCGATTAGTCGGTACCACGGTGTCGCCTGACTACTGTTGTTGTTGCTGGCAGGCTGCAGCCATGATCATCGCCTTGATCTTGGCGATAGTTGGGGTGGCCTGGTGATCAGGCCTGAGCTAGAGCGTGTCCAGCAGGGTTGCGGTGGCCACAACATTCTGTTGTGGCATGACGAAGACGTCATGATCGCTGACTTTAGTCTGGAGAATCTGCTGCTGAGCTGCTCGCCCAGCCTTGCGTAGCCCGTCATTGCGAGTCTCGCGGTCAGCCTCCTCCTGTTGTCGTAGTCGGCGCGCCTCCTCCTGTTGCTCCTCTAGTAGTCGGCGCACCTCAGATGGTGGTGTTGAAGCCATGAAAATCTCTCGGGACAAAAGAAGACTTGCCAGACTGGAGTCTGAGCTAGTGCTCGAACAGTTATCCGACTTAGAGTCGGACTCCGAGTAGTTTATCGGAGTAAGAACGACCCCGACCTCTCTAGATCCAATCTGAAACGACGCTTGGCCGTGTCCAAACTAAATTGCAGGAGATCGGGTCTGCTGCGCGGGATGTAAATCCGCAGCGTCGCCGAATCTGTGCAGGAGATTGACGATCTCTCCCCTTCTTGGCCCAACCCGGGCTGGCTCAAGGCCTAGCGCAAGTCTGACGCCGAAGGAGAGAGTTGTCCCAATTCTCGGCGAAGTAAAGGACTACCGTAGTAGATTGTTGAAGGAGATTGCGGCGTCCTGTGGGCCGACTGGCACAACGTTGGCTGGTTCCTTGGCCGGTTGGATTGAATCTGCTTCGGCCAAGGTGAGGTTGCCGATCTAGTCGGCGACGAAGTCGAGGCTTCCAAAGGAAATTGTGTCTCCAGGAGAGAACTTATCGCCGTCGACTCTGCTTGTTGGATCCATCGAGCTTGTAGATGTGAAACTCGCCAGAGCCCCTACCTGGCGCGCCAACTGTTGATGTTTTACACCGACAATAGAACTATAGGGCTACTCGGCAAGGGGAAACTCGGTGAATTGCAGAGGAACGCAAAGAGATTTTATACTGGTTCAGGCCCTCGATGTGAGGTAATACCCTACGTCCAGTTGTGGTGTTATTCCTCTGATGGGTTGTGTTGATCGATGATCTCCCATGCCCTCATGGGGTGCCCTGCCTCCCTTTATATACTAGGGGATAGGGGTACAAGATGAGGATCCCAGCCGGATACGGCCAAGGGATTTCCTTCTTAGAGATAGAAACTTATCCGACTAAGACTCTGTTTTCCTTATCATACAAGGCAAAGTCTGCCGGGTGATATCTTATCTCTAACTACATGATTCGGCCCATCCTCTATCCGAGTGGCCCATATGTAGGTGGTGAAGTACCCGAGGCCCATGGCCTCCATAGATATCGCAACAATCCAGTCGGCAAGGTATCTTCAAGGCTTGCGTCGCTACCACAATCGCAATGTCCGTGGCCATGCCTTTTTGGTCGGAGATCTCGTCTTGAGGAAAATACAAACCACCAAGGACAGGCACAAACTATCCCCAATCTGGGAAGGGCCATTCATTATAGCCGAGGTCACGCGGCTAGGCGCCTACCGACTGAAGACCGAAGATGGTGCCTTCATCAACAACTCATGGAACATAGAACAGCTACGTCCTTTCTATACTTGAGTTTTACATTTTTTTTTCCATGTGTACAGTTCCTCTCTGACTCACTACACCGCTTGTTTCAACCGAGTAGCGAGTCGGGGGCTGCATGTATCTTATATGCTTTGTCAATAATATACGAGCCTATTTTTACTTAAGTTACGAAGCTTCACTACGACTTTATTATGTTTGCCCGAGTATAGCTTTTTGCGGTGAACAATTTTATTAAGTTCCTATAGACTAACTCAGCGCAGACCATATAATCGAGTAAAGCTAATGACAACTAAGTAATAAAGCTTGGCGGCACTGCATGTATATTTACACATGTCCTTATAAAAGACCACAATACACCGACTGCATGACGTACTGTTTTTACAGATCCAGATCTCTGGTGATAATCTCTACAGTCGGCCTCGCCTTGGCTATCAGCTCCAGCGCCTCCTCGGGAGTCGTCTCCTCGGCAAACCCCTCCCCTATGGCTTCGACAGCTGCCCTTGGGTAGATGGACTTGGTCATAGCAAGGGTTCGGGCCACGCCGGTAATGACACGCTCATCCGAGTACCTTTTCAGGGCATTCGGTGCATCCTCAAGGCGCGCTTCCACTTGGGCGATCCTGTTGTAGCTGGTTCCCACGGGGTGAGGATCCACGAGGTCAAGGAGCCCTCTCACGGACCCGAGGAGGGCCTCCCATGACTCCTTGATGACCTTTATCTCCTCTGCGTAAGCCTGAAATTGGGTCTGGGAATTGGCTCTAGCAGCTACCCGGGTTCACTGACAAGTAAACTTTTTAAGTAAAGCTGCAGATGGAGTAATTAATGGATTGGTTAAGCTCAGTGTCAAAAGGGAGGCTTACTGTCATAGTCGGCCTCCCATCTGGATATGGTCCTCTCCAGTTCGACTTTTTCTTTCTCGAGCTTGGCATTGGCCCCTTTCAGCTCGGCCTTCTCTTGCTTAAGCTCGGTTTTGACCTTTGTCAGGTCGGCCTTGTCCTTTTCAAGCTCAACCTTGGCTTTTGTGGCCTCCTCCAGCTGGATTGCCTTCTCTGTCCGGGTCTTCAACTCGGCTTCGAGGGCTACATGATAGATTAGTCAAGAACTCGACGTTGCAGTCAAGGCACAACTGGGCAGTCGGGAACAACATAGCTGGATGAATTTACCAAGGATCTGGTCAGAAAGATACATCCTAGAGGCTTACCTCTTATCTTTTTGGCTTGGTCCCAATTTTCAGCCCTGAGCTGAGTAACGGTGTCCCTCAGCCAAGACTCCCTCTCCTGGCTACGCCCTTCTACTTCAGCCTTCAAGGCCCAGAGCTAGTCCAACTCTTGGAGCTGGGGGGCCACCCGCATCAAGACTTCACTCATTTTCTTTGAGCGATCAACAAGTTTCTACTCAGGGAAAAACAGAGCAAAACAGAGTCAGTCCTCAGATCACTCATATGAGCAAGATAATCAAGACCACAATTCGACGAAAGTCATACCTGGATCCCCTGGGACGCAGCGAGTGTTGCGTGCAGCAATCTTTCACGCTCCCTTTCCGTCGCAACCTCGTCATGCTTATAGCTCCTTGCGGTTCCATCGGGTGCTGTCTAGTGGAACGTCCGCGGGAACTTGCGAGGGGGAGCTTCGAGCCTGGGGAGGTCCGGCTTATCCGAAGGAGGAGACAACAACGACGACGATGACCAAGATGGCGATGGGCTCCTAGCCCCCAACTCGGCGGCCTCCGAGGCTTCGGGGGCTGGCTTAGGAGCTCCAGACGCGGCCTCGACAACGGGCGCTGGCTCAGGAGCTGCCGCGGCAGCTTCAACGACAGGCACCGGCTCAGGGGTTGGAGCAGTGGCTCCGGCAACCGTCCCTTGGTCAATTGGTGTCGATGGCCCTACAGTCGGGGCCGTCTCAGTTTCTGCAACTGGGACTGCCGCCGGCTCAGTAGATGCGCTCGCTAGCACAGACTCGGCTGGGGTAGGATCGACAGTGGGAGCGGCCGGCGTGGTCTCCTTGAGATCAATGTCGACCCGCCTCCTGCACAACGAATCCAACATCAAGACGTCACAATCATAAACGTGATTTTCAGAAGACACAGAATGGCCTACCTCTTGGAGAACTTGAGCTTCTGTCCAGGAGATTCAGAGGGCGGCACTGGAGGGTTGATGGCTGTTGGGCCTGAGGGCATGGCAGTTGGCAGCGGCACTTCTGTCCTAGTCGGCCCCGTTCGCGGTGTGGTCGGCTGGGGTGCTCGGGTACTCGGCGGCGCTGGGGTCGACCTTGTACTCGGCCTCGCTTGGGTTGGACTCGATGTTGTTGAGCTTGACCGCGCTGGTCCCGGTCTAGGACTTGATGGCTTGGGTGCTGTGCTGGTGGGGTCTCTTATCCTTAAGCTCATGGCTGCGGCACTCGGCCTCACAACCTTCCCCTTGCCCCGATCTGCAATGGTTTTCTTCCCCGCTCTCTCGGAGTCGGGTTGGGCGGCAGAAGGACTTCTCGGCCTCTTCTTCGATTTGGCGGCCGACAATGGGCAGGAGTCATCATCAAACTCCTTGCACCACTGCAAATAATTCAACAGTATACATCACACAATGCTGGTCCATTACAGATACGTGTCTACAAGCATTCATCACAGAAGAAAAGCAGAGGTTACCTCGGGACGAGGCCGATTTCGGTTGTAAGCCACAATGCAGCGTTCTGCGTCCTCGGTTTCAATTAACCCATTGGAGAAATAGGTGAACAAGGTCTCGGTCACTTCTTGCTGGCTGACCACCTCTCGGCTTTCTCGGTCGTGGTCATCTTTCCCTTGATAGTCCCAGCAGAACTCACTCCTCAACTTCAGCGGCTGAATGCGCCGGGTCAGGAAACGCTTGGCCACCCAAGGGCCAGTCAGGCCGGCTTCCTCAAACTTCTCCAATCTGGCCAGCAACTGATGCACCTGGACCATCTCTTCGACGGTTGGCTCCGACAACCAATTGGGCGAGATCTGTTAACGCCAAAATTTGGTGCGGTTCTTTATTAAATTTGGTTAGGGAGATATTACAGTCAATTAACAGGGATTAATCTAGAGGAAGCCGAGTTTGGGAAAGGATCGTGAAGACCACAGGAAGGCAGTTAAATATCTTATCTGTAATTAGGCAGAGATAATAATTTTTAGGAAACCTGATCTCGTGTCCGATCAGGGCTTGTTAATTTTCCTTTTATAGATAGGAAACTCCTGTTTCGTATCCGATCAGGACTGTATCAACTCGGGGTATAAATACGTATGCCCAGGGACTATGTAGATCATCAAATAGATCAATACAAACTTCGGTGCATCGCCACCCTTTTCAACGGGTTCTTGCTTCTCGAGCCGAGCTGCATCGGTTAAGTTCGACCTCCTGCGAGAGGGTAAGTCTCGTTACCCCGACTACCATATTGGCTAGGACTTCCTCGGTTAGATCCGATATTCTAGTCGGCCCATGGTAGTCGGCTTACCACGATATATCTGTTCTGTCTATGGCTACATCAGTTAGGTTTGATCTCATAGGCTGAGTAGATATATCACATCACGCGTGCATAGGTTTATCGGCTTACTGGGTGTAACTTATCATAAGTTTGTGCTGCATCGGTTAGGTCCGACCTACTAAACTGCTTGATAAGTTATTCCTGCTAGGTTGATCGGTTTTATGCAAGCGTTTTATCGGGATGTATAGCCGAAAGTTATCATATAGTTCATCACGATTGCATTAGATCTATCGGCTCATCGAGGTTCTTTTATCGTTATTAATCTGTGCTGCATCAGTTAAGTTTGACCTACTAGATTGATAACGATAGATTTATCCTTGTTAAGCCAATGGGTGTTTATGCAATGTTCTATCGGAGTGCCTAGCCGATAGTTATCTTTTATTGATTAAGGCCGATTGCGTTGTTCAACACGTTTTTGGCACGCTACACCGTTATCGGCTAATATTTTCTATCTCCTTGTTAATTGCAGGGTCAAATTGACTAGCACGCCTACGAAACTCAAATTTTAGGACCTGCACTGGAGTTAAGCAGATCTCCTAGGCCTTCGCGTGTCTTAAGGCGCCGAACCAGATCATCGGCTTGTTCTCGACGCTGCCGGTGATTTTCGGTGTCAACACGTTTTTGGCACGCCCGGTGGGACATGGAATTTTGACATGGCCGGAAAAGGGATCAAAATAGACAACGTGATCCCGATCAGCATGGAGGATCTAACAGATGAGCAGAGACAACAAGTCGAGCAAAATATGGCCAATTTTCAGAAGCTCTGTTTGGAATCTTTTGGCATGACGCAACAAGGGCTGATTTAAAAATCTCAGTTTTCAAAACAAGTTTTAGTCGGAGAATCGAGCCGTACACCACCTGAGAGTCCACCAATAAAACCCTTACAGGAGATGGTGAATGAAGCAGTACATCATGCGCTCATCAATCAATCAGGGATCCTGGTGAACACGCTGCATAACCTCATCAAGAAGGCAATGGATGGATCGATTGCTCAAGAGCCTACTCGAGGTCCTGTTTATCTCCCACCAAAGATAGAGCCAAATCAAGTTACTTATGGCCATAGAAAAGATATACCGGAAAATTTATTTTCACAGAATCAGACTGGGGGGCAACAAGATATTCCTATGGGATACCATCGAACGGCTTATTATGGGGGATATCAGCAGAATTACCCAGGAGGTGTTGCTGATTCAGGTAATTATCAGAGAGAATATCCCAGGCAGAATCGGCTACAAACTCCTCCCATACAATATCAGCAGGAAATCCCAAGGGAAGAAGACTTATCGGCAAGGGTCGCAGAAATAGTAAGAGAATAGTTTGGGATAAAACCGAAGGAGCAAACATTTATGTATCGGCATCCGTATCCAGAGTGGTTTGACAGGGTTCCATTACCACACCGATACAGAGTCCCGGATTTTTCTAAGTTTTCAGGGCAGGATAGCATATCTACAGTAGAGCACATTAGCCGATTCTTGGCACAGTGTGGAGAAGCATCGGCTGAAGAGGCTCTGAGGGTTAGATTTTTCCCCTTGTCATTGTCTGGATCAGCTTTTACATGGTTCTCCTCATTACCACCGAATTCAGTTGGGGATGGGCTGATCTAGAAAAACAATTTCACAAGTACTTCTTCACTAGAATCCATGAGATGAGGCTGACAGATTTAACATCGGTTAGGCAAAGGCCGGACGAAACGGTACCAGAATATGTCCAACGGTTTTGGGATGTAAGAAATGCCCGTGGGTGAAGGATATCGGCAAGGAGGAGCGATACGATTTTGACATTAATAAAGCCAATAAAATCTTCGATCTATTACTGTAGGAGAAACAGATACAACTCCCACCAAATCATGTAATTCCATCAGCCGAAGAACTAAAGAAGAAAAGATATTGCAAGTGGCACAGCACGATATCGCACCACACCAATGAGTGCAAAGTTTTTCGGCAACAGATTCAATCGGCTGTAGAACAGGGAAGGATCAAGTTTGAGGACAAGAAGCCGATGAAGATCGATGGACATCCATTCCCCGTGAATATGGTTTATGCGGGATCATCGATGAATCAAGCCGATGAAGGAACATATCGGGAATTTAGAAGATCTAGAATTACTTCATCGCAGCTGGTAGATAAATATTCAAGGCGCGAAGAGGAACAGTGGGCTTCGTCATACGAGAGATATAATCCACATTGGGATTGCCCGTTCTTTCAATTTTGCTGGGAACAAGGGATAAGATTGCCGTCGATCAGAGACTGTCTTGAATGCGGTGTTACAAGATCTCGGGTTTTTGAGCATGAAGGATTTTCGCGAGATCGGCCGCTTGAAAGGAGAGCATCGGTACATAGCCGATTAGGGCCGATCCATGAAGAGTTTTTTGAAGAAAATGATGAAGAGGGATTACATGGAGAACAGCAGGTCTAGAATCCTCAGTGGTGTCCTAGTGGAATATTTACGAAAAGTCAGAAAAGAAGGGCACAGTGGCTACAGCACCGAGAGCAACAGGAAGAACAACAGCGCGATCACAAGGAAGCCGATCATCATCACAAGAGGACTAAGCGGGTATGGCGCGTAAAGAAAAGTGACGATGAGGTTGATCCATCGGCTCCGATAAACATGGTCTTCTTTTTGCCTCAGGAATATAAAGCACTTTCATCTGATGAGGAAGATATTGAAGAAGTTTTTGCTCAGTTAACACTGCAACCCGATCGAGCTATATTTGATAAGCCTGAGGAATCAAAGCATCGGCATTTAAAGCCGTTATATATCAAGGGTTTTGTAAATGGGAAGCCGATGACGAAAAGAATTAATAAAATTGCTGAAAGAGTATCGAGATTGTTTTGCTTGGGAATATCATGAAATGCCAGGATTAAGCCGATCAATTGTTGAACATCGGCTTCTTATTAAATCAGGATATCGGCCATTTAAACAGGCTCCAAGGAGGTTTAAAGCGGAGTTGTATGAGCCAATCAAAGCAGAAATCACAAGATTATATGATGCAAAGTTTATAAGGCCATGCCGATATGCTGAGTGGGTTTCTAATATCGTCCCGGTGGAAAAGAAAAATGGAAATTGAGAATATGTATCGATTTCCGGGATTTGAATAAGGCTACCCCCAAGGATGAGTACCCGATGTCGATAGCGGATTTGTTGGTGGATGCAGCATCAGGCCACAAGATTATTAGCTTCATGGATGGCAATGCAGGATACAATCAAATTTTTATGGCAGAAGAAGATGTACATAAGACTGCGTTTCGATGTCCTGGAGCTATCGGTTTATATGAGTGGGTAGTAATGACATTTGGATTGAAAAGTGCCGGTGCGACATATCAGAGGGCAATGAATTATATATTTCATGATCTCATCGGCTTGTTGGTGGAAATTTACATCGATGATGTGGTAGTTAAATCTAAGAGTGATGAAAGTGATATAGCCGATTTGCGAAAAGTGCTGGAAAGGGCAAAGAAATACGGATTAAGGATGAATCCCAATAAATGTGCTTTTGGTGTATCGGCTGGGCAGTTCTTGGGTTTTATGGTTCATGAGCGAGGAATTGAAGTTAGTCAATGGAGCATCAGAGCCATTAGGAATACAAAACCACCAAGCAACAAGACAGAGCTACCGTTGTTGATCGGCAAGATTAATTTTGTAAGGAGATTCATATCGAATTTGTCAGGAAGGATTGAGCCTTTTACTCCATTGTTGAAGTTGAAAGCCAATCAAGAATTTGTGTGGGGGGTAGAACAGCAGAAGGCATTTGATGGGATTAAGAGTTATTTAAGTTTTCCACCTGTTCTGATTCCGCCGCAGAAAGGAGTGCCGTTCAAGTTATACTTATCGGCCGATGAAAAATCCATCGGATCTGTTTTAATACAAGAGTTTGAAGGCAAGGAGCGAGTCGTGTTCTATTTAAGCAGAAGGCTTTTGGATGCTGAAACAAGATATCCTGCGGTGGAAAAATTATGCCTTTGTTTATATTTCTCATGCACAAAGTTGAGGCATTACATCTTATCGGCTGAATACGCGGTGGTTTGCAAGGCCGATGTGGTAAAATACATGTTGTCGGCTCCAGTCTTAAAAGGGCGAGTTGGTAAATGGATTTTTGCCCTAATAGAGTTCGACTTGAGATATGAATCGGCTAAAGCAATCAAGGGACAGGCAATAGCCAATATGATTGTGCAGCACAGAGGGGTTCATGAAAATTATGTGGAGCCGATCCCGTGGACTTTATTTTTCGATGGATCGGTTTGCAAGCATGGATCTGGTATTGGCTTAGTCATTGTATCGCCTCGGGGGGCAAGTTTTGAGTTTGCTTTTACAATTAAACCCTATCGGACTAATAATCAAGCGGAATACGAGGCGGTATTGAAAGGACTTCAACTTTTACGGGAGATCGGGGCCGATATCATAGAGATCATCGGAGATTCATTATTAGTGATCAAACAATTGTCTGGGGAATATGAGTGCAGAGATGATGTTTTGAGATCGTATTATGAAGAATGTAGGGATTTGTTGAAGGGTTTCGTGATGGTATCGATGGGTCATATTCCTAGAGAGCAAAATTTAGAAGCCAATGATCTCGCACAAATTGCTTCGGGTTATCGGCTGAATAGACAGGTTGAAGTTGAAATAGCCGATAATGATATTCAGGATAATTGGTTATCTGCAAAATCCGTCACAATCGGTTTCTAGGAAACTTCAGTATAAAGCTACTAAATATGTGCTGATTGATGAAGAGTTAAATTATCGAACTTTTGAAGGGGTTCTGCTGAGATGCCTAAATTTGGAAGAGGCCAAAGTGGTTATGTGTGAAGTGCATATGGGTATTTGTGGAACTCATCAATCGGATCGTAAGATGAAGTGGATATTGAGAAGAGTAGGATATTTTTGGCCGACAATGTTGGAAGATTGCTTCAAATATTATAAGGGATGTCAAGATTGCCAGAAGTTTGGAAATATACAGCGATCACCAGCATCGGCTATGAATCCTATTATCAAACCATGGCCGTTCAAAGGATGGGGAATTGATATGATTGGCCAGGTTTATCCTCCGTCAAGTAAAGGGCATAAGTTCATATTGGTGGCAACAGATTATTTTACAAAGTGGGTAGAAGCGATTCCTTTGAAGAAAGTCACGTCCAAGGATGCGATTGAGTTTGTAAAGGAGCATATAATTTATCGGTTTGGAATTCCTCAGACTATAACTACCGATCAGCGGTCTATTTTTGTGTCCGATGAATTTCAACAATTTGCTGCCAGTATGGGGATTAAGTTATTGAATTCATCACCTTATTATGCTCAAGCTAATGGACAGGCAGAAGCCTCGAATAAGAGTTTGATCAAATTAATCAAGCGGAAGATTGATGAACAGCCGCGGAGATGGCATACTACATTAGCCGATTCATTATGGGCTTATCGAATGGCGTGTCATGGGTCTACTCGGGTGCCACCATATCAGTTGGTATATGGGCATGAAGCAGTTTTACCTTGGGAAACTAACATCGGCTCTAGGAGGATTTCTTTGCAAAATCAACTGACAGCCGATGATTATTATAATTTGATGACAGATGAACTTGAGGATCTGGCTCAGAATCGGTTAAGGGCACTGGAAAGGATCAAGGAAAATAAAGCTAGGGTGGCTAGGCATTATAACAAAAAGGTGGTGGATAAATCGTTCACTGAGGGAGATCTTGTGTGGAAGTTGATTTTGCCGATCGGATCCAGAGATGGTAAATTTGGAAAGTGGTCACCTAATTGGGAAGGGCCCTATCAGATTAATCGTTGTGTACCTGGCAATTCTTATATATTGGAAGATCTCGAGGGAACAGAATTTGCTAAGGCACTTAATGGGAAATACCTCAAAAGGTACTATCCTAGCGTTTGGATCAACTCCTGAATCAGCTAAATGCGTCCGATTTCTAAAACAGTTCAAAGTGAAAGTTGGTGTTGTTACATCGCCTAAAGACAGCCGATATCAATTGATATCGCCTTTAGATCAAATAAGTGAAATATTAAGTAGAGATGGAGTATGATGAGTAAATAACAGAGCTGATTAAGTTATATTACAGCGAAGTTTAATCGGCATGTTTCAGAGAACCATCAAAGTCATCAATGTTAAGATTTACAAGAATTTTTGGATTGATTCGATTGTGCGCAGACGAATTTGGTCGATCTCACTGATGGCGTGGATATCTTCTTCATCGGTCCCTGAGATAGTCTTTATGTTCTTGCGCTGATGGACAACTTGACGTACGCTGCTGTAACCTTGGCTTCTTGATCTTGTATGGCTTGTGGTAGGCCGATGAGCTGGGATTCTGTTGTTGCGATATCCTTGTGGATTTTTTCAAGCTCTACCAGCAGATCGGATTCCCTTTTCTTCAATTGATCCAATTTGGGTTGGAGTTCTTGAGGAGCAGCTAACATATTGTCAAGCTTTTTCTTTTCCGTTTGAGCTAACAGCCGATCGGTTTGGATGTCTTGGACTATCTTCTGTTGATTAGCACGATCGGCTATACGCTGCCTGAGTTTGACGAGTTGGAATTTGTGAGATTCCAGGTATGCTGTAGGAGTCAATGCAGCCACGAGCTCTTCGGACAAGTGATGCTCAATCTCTACAAATCTTGCCCGGATCGGCCCGCAATCCTCCACCAATGCGTCGATCGGGTTTTCCAGCAAACGAATGATATTCAACAAGTATTCACGAACGTCGGCTGGAAAAGATGGTTTGGTTATTGCACTGGTGGCTGTTTCTTCATCTACATCTAGGTACTTGCCGATGTTGAAGGAAAACAAATTGGCTAAGGACTGTAGGTCAACATCGGTAAAGGGATCAGTAGTGAGTTAAAATAAAGTATGGTTGTGGAGGAATTACCTGAGGCAGGGCAGGGGCAGCTTGAGGAGTGACATCGGCATCAGATGGTTGAGTAGGTTGTTCTTCAGGATGGCTGATGTCTGGCGCCGAAGTAGGAGCGGTCTCAATATCGGCTTCAGGGATAGGTGCTGGAATTGGAATGGCTGCGGAAGTCATCGGCTCGATGCTTGCAGGGATGTCAGCAGAAGGTTGAGGTTCGGGAGCCGATGACTCAAGCTGAAAATAAGATCGATAATGTGAAGATGGGAAACAGATGATAATATCAAGACTTAGCAGATACCCGCGGAGATGAAGGGGCCGATGTTGTTTCAATAGCAGGAGGCGCCACGATCACGACATCGGCACTGATTTTCTGTTTCTTTTGAGGAGGGCGAGATGCTAGCTTTTTGCGTTTTGGTCCTGTCGGTCGTGGCGCCCGGAGAAGAGCCGATGGAGGGGGAGCATCATGCCCTAGGTGTCGGTTGGCCGATGGTGGTTGGTATATAATCGGCCGGCCACTGGTGCTTGTTGTCGGTGGCTCCACATCAACATCCTGCAAGATAGGATTGTAAGAGATGATCGGAAAATGATTCAAAGATAGTGGAATATTACATCTTCATCGGATTCGACGTAGTTGGAGTTGAGGTGAGAACAGTAATGGATGGCCGATGAGTTGAATAGGTGTTTCTTCCATTCTGACCACCATGGGAAAAAAGCTTGGTATTGGCAGTGCATACCTCCACATCGGTGGCAGTGCCTAGAGAGAGGGATTCTGTTAGCATCCGTATTCGGTCGTACTCTAAAGCATTGTTTACATTGCCTCGGGCCTGGAGTTTGTCGATGAAGAACAAGCCGATGGGGAGTTGACCGAGGCCAAGCTGGCAGGAGCCAACCGTTGGGTGATAGAATTCATATGATGGTTGTGATCGGCCCTGAGAGAAGCCAGTTGGTAGGAGACGGGGAGTAATGGCCGATAGGAATATGGTCTTCGATTCATCATCGGCCAAAACGTCAAGTGGATTGAAGTTGGAGGGCATCTCAAATGATGATGCATCATCATATGCAAACCACAGTGTGGCATCCCTGGTGAAGCCATAATAAAGACCTTTGAACCATTGGCTAAGGCCGATAGGAGTCATCTTGCAGCCAGGGAGGGCCGATGTAGCTTCGCCAAAAGAGATGCATCGGCGATAGATGGATTCTTGTTCTTCTTGATGATCAGCTGGGAAAGTTTGATTAAGGAAGGTGGTCTCAGGAATTGCCTTGGATGTGTAGATGTTGAGCCATAACTGCACAAACCACCAAGGACCCCCGATATGGCTAACTAGCTGACCGGCTGATAGCTTGACTGCCACCTGATGCAGCAGCTGATAAGTGGCGCCAAGAAGATATTGCCCCAAGGGAACTTGTTTCCGATCAGCTAAACATTCTGCCAAACATTGCATATTGGTTGTTGGGCCAAGGGTTGCACCGCCGAAAACGAACCGTTCTAACCACAGATTCAGGAAAGCGACGTGTTCCCGATCATCGACTGGTCCAGTCCCTTTGTTATGGATTGATATGTACTTGGACCAACCACCGATGTTCTTTGCTTGAAGCCGATGAGTAGGCTTAAATTGGAGGTTGAGGGGATTGATTTAACTCGTTGTGTTGAGGCAGGTAAGCATGGTTACATCTATCAAAGTTGGGGTCATTGGCCCGTGTCCAAATAAGTAGGCGTTGAGGGCGTCTGACCAGAAATATGAGGCCGATGCGAGCAGAGGTTCGTTCTTCTCCATCTCGGCCAGGGAGAGATTGATGCAGTGGCCGATGTCTGCTTCGTCCCAGAGAGTTTTCTTTGTGGCCGATACTCTGATGTACCAGTTCCTCCACCCAGGAAGTTTGCTCGGCCATGATCTGAAACTGTTGGTCCAATTGTTGGCTAGCATGGCGGAGTTCTTGAAAGGGATGCGTTGAGTTTCGGCGATGATGAAATCTGTAGGGTCTTCATTACCCATCGGGCCGTGGTAGAAAAAATTTGGATAATCGGCAGCCGGGATTAAAATCTGGTTTTTAAGGTCCTACAGTGAACAAGAACACGAAGAACAGATGAAGATGGCGGCAGATTCAATCTGAGTTACGAGGCAGAGAGAGCGATCAGACAAGAAGATTACCTCTGGGACGGCGACCGCTAAAGCCATCGCGGAAGAAGAAGATGAGAGAAGATCGGAGGTTGAAGAAGAAGACCGTAGTGGTTCGCCTGGGTTCGCCGGAGTTCGTCGAGTCCGACGACCAATTGGGCGAGATCTGTTAACGCCAAAATTTGGTGCGGTTCTTTACTAAATTCGGTTAGGGAGATATTACAGTCAATTAACGGGATTAATCCAGAGGAAGCCCGAGTTTGGGAAAGGATCGTGAAGACCACAGGAAGGCAGTTAAATATCTTATCTGTAATTAGGCAGAGATAATAATTTTTAGGAAACCTGATCTCGTGTCCGATCAGGGCTTGTTAATTTTCCTTTTATAGATAGGAAACTCCTGTTTCGTATCCGATCAGGACTGTATCAACTCGGGGTATAAATACGTATGCCCGGGGACTATGTAGATCATCAAACAGATCAATACAAACTTCGGCGCATCGCCACCCTTTTCAACGGGTTCTTGCTTCTCGAGCCGGGCTGCATCGGTTAAGTTCGACCTCCTGCGAGAGGGTAAGTCTCGTTACCCCAACTACCGTATCGGCTAGGACTTCCTCGGTTAGGTCCGATATTCTAGTCGGTCTACGGTAGTCGGCTTACCACGATATATCTGTCCTGTCTACGGCTGCATCAGTTAGGTTTGATCTCATAGGCTGAGTAGATATATCATATCACGCGTGCATAGGTTTATCGGCTTACTGGGTGTAACTTATCATAAGTTTGTGCTGCATCGGTTAGGTCCGACCTACTAAACTGCGTGATAAGTTATTCCTGCTAGGTTGATCGGTTTTATGCAACCGTTTTATCGGGATGTATAGCCGAAAGTTATCATATAGTTCATCACGATTGCATTAGATCTATCGGCTCATCGAGGTTCTTTTATCGTTATTAATCTGTGCTACATCAGTTAAATTTGACCTACTAGATTGATAACGATAGATTTATCCTTGTTAAGCCGATGGGTGTTTATGCAATGTTCTATCAGAGTGCCTAGCCGATAGGTTATCTTTTATTGATTAAGGCCGATTGCGTTGTTCAACACGTTTTTGGCATGCTACACCGTTATCGGCTTTCCGGCCGATACACGTTATATCAGTAATCGGCTAGTTTATTTATTTATATTGTTATTGGTTCCTTAGTGAATGGTTTATTTATTTTATCCATCTATGCCATCATCGGCTTTCAGTTGATGTATAAGTGCTCTAGTCCACATCGGAAATCGGCTGATGAGACGAGTCCAATTCGGCTTTCAGCCGATTGGCTCATTGATCTAATATTTTCTATCTCCTTGTCAATTGCAGGGTCAAATTGACTGGCACGCCTACGAACCTCAAATTTTAGGACCTGCACTGGAGTTAAGCAGATCTCCCAGGCCTTCGCGTGTCTTAAGGCGCCGAACCAGATCATCGGCTCGTTCCCGACGCTGCCGGTGATTTTCGGTGTGAACAAGATCCTCAGGGGCTTTCCGGTGAATGTAGGCTGGGAGGGTGTCAAATCGGAATAATAAAACCACTCCTTATGCCAACCTTTCAAGGAGGACTTCAAAGGGAGACTAATTTATATCTTCTTCATCTCACTTCTCAACTGAAGGCCAGCCCCTCCAATCACCTGAACCTTATTCTTGGAGGGTTGGGGCTTGATGTGGAATAGGTGCCTGAAGAAGTTGAAGTGGGGTTCCACACCCAAATAGCACTCACAGAGAGTCACAAATATTGAGATTTGTAGGATCAAGTTGGGATTCAGATTCACCAACTCTAATCCATAAAAGTTAAGAAGACGGCGGAAGAACTCGGAAGAGGGAAGAAACAAACCCCGGTCAAAGAAAGAGGCAAAAACAATTGTTTTGCCGGATTGGGGATTTGGGACCGACTCACCCTCAGCCGAGCGCCAGCGAATGATATCGCGGCTCTGCAGCCATAGCGACTTCTCCAATCTTTACAGCTTCGACCGGCTGCAATATGAGGTCGGCCACCCTTCATCCGATGCCCCAATGAAATCTGGAACCTTCAGCATGCTCAAGGGGACAGAAAATTTGGGGGAAATGTGGTCAGGGACTTGGAATGGACAAATGGATGCAGAATCGCTCGAGCTTCAGTGGGGAGGAGCAAGCAATGGCGAACCCTAGCGGAGCGGGAAGCGAAATTTCGGCGCGGAGCTGGGAAGATGAAACGATTGGTCGCGTGGGGAAGATGAGGAATGTTTTCTCTCTCCCTCAGCCTTTATAGAGCCTGTGTCAACTAAATGGGCTTGGGCCAACACAGTCGGTGCTAGGCCATCAAGATATGAGTTCCTACAGTAGCACGCTCAATATGGGCCGCTCGCAGGCTGGGTTAAAATCGCAATGCTGATGCTACCAATAGGAATAAACAGATATGCTTCATGAAGGCCTAATTGCTAAACACACGTGTTTGGGTATCTGTCTTATCCACCAGGTGTCGATGATATATCCTTATAAGGATCACAAGCTGGTCTTCATTAAAATTGGGGATGCAGGTATCTTTCTCGAGTACACTTGACCACGTAATGGATTTAATTTTATAAAGTGGTACTCGGCCTACATGCTTGGCCAACAGTTACCATGAGCAACATTATTCCAGCCGACATGACGCTAAAGAGTCTAACTTCCGAATAGTGCACTACTCGGGAGAGACTATAAATATCTTTTCCAGCTGACATGACGCTGATGAGTCTAACTTCCGAGTGGGACGCCACCCGGGAAAGACTATAAACCCTCTTTTCCAGCTGACATGAAGCTGAAGAGTCCCCATATGCGAGTGGCATGCTACTCGGCAAGACTATAAATCATATCCGGTTGACATGATACCGAAGAGTCTCATATACCAGTAGTAATCTACTCGGGAAAGCCTACAAGGTTAAAGATCTTTGACTTTATGTTTAATTGTCTTCACAATTAAGCACAAAGTCGAGGGCTACACCTAATAGGTGCGCCTATTCGGCGCACACTATTCATACCTCAACATGAAGCCCTTCATAGCCTCTTTGCCAACTGACATGAAGCAGGACTCGGAAGAAGCACTCGAACAAAGAGTACTCGGGAGCAATGCACTCGGGCAATCTTCACCGTGGAGGATGAGCACTCGGCATCAGCTGTGACTCAACTATGAAGGTCTCAGGGGCTACTGTGGAGGCCATGGGCCCCGGGTACCTCATCACAAGCATATGGGCCACTCGGATAGAGGATGGGCCAAGACTTGTAATTAGAGATATAGTAACACCTGGTAGATTTTGCCTTGTACGGAAAGGAATATACAATCTTAGCCGGGTAAGATATATCTCTAAGGAGGAAATCTCTTAGCCGTATCCGGCTGGGATTCCTATCTTGTACCCCTGCCCCCTAGTATATAAGGGGAGGCAGGGCGCCCCCTGAGGGCACGAGCTCATAGAAGCAAACACACATCCTCAAAGGAATAACACCTCAACTGGACGTAGCGTATTGCCTCACATCGAGGGCCTGAACCAGTATAAATCTTCTGTGTTCCTTTGCAATCCACCGAGTTTCCATCCGCCGAATAGCCCCATATTCATACTGCCGGTGTAAAACATCAACAGCAAGAGTATGTAGCTCTAGAATTGAATAACACTATTGAAGGATGAGAATGGACCAGAAACATACTGATGAGCACTTCCGGAGCTGCCTGAGCTTCTTCTACGGAGACATGGTTGACGCGCCCCTAGACCTTGTTGTTGTTGCATCTATGGTTGCGGATCAGAGCTGGACCCTGCTAGCGCTTAGGCTTTAGACACTTGTTCGCAAAGTACCCCGGCTCTTGGCAATTGAAACCAACCAGGATCTTCCCGTTTCCATCCTTGCTAGCGGTACCCCCAGTCGTTTCCACAGAAGCGGGACGAGGAGTCTTGTTGGTGTTGCCCTAGGGTTGTTGAGGAGCCTTGACTATGTACTGTGGTCGAGGGGGTTGTTGAGCCTGGGAGCTAGATAAAGATCCACCGGCGTAAGGAGCGGTAAAGCGGAGCTTCTGACTAGGCCCTTGTTATGCCTTGAAGTGCTCCAAGCGATGTTTGTGATGGTCAATCTCCTTATGCTTGGCTTCCTAGCGGATTGTTTTGTCGACCAGCCTCTAAAAATTTGTGTAGTCATTGGAGATCAATTGCACCAAGAGGTCGGAGTGGAGCCCGGACAAAAACTTCTCCTGCTTGTCCTCGTCTTCCCGCACATCCTCTGGCGCATAGTGGGCTAGGCAGTTGAACTCGTGCAAGTACTCAGTCACTATGTGGTTCCTCTACCTAAGGTCGCAAAATTTAGGCTTCTTCAAAGCCATGACCCCTACAGGCACATGGGTTCTCCAAAAAGTGGCCATGAAACGACACCAGGTGATAGGCTGATCTACTGGCTAGGTAGCTTGGTAGTGGTCCCACCATTCTGAAGCCAGTCCATGGAGTTGGTGGGAGGCGAAAGTGACTCGTTCTTCATCAGTGCACTGGATCAGATTGAGCTCCTTGCTGATGGCATGCAGCCAGTCTATGGCATCCACTGGGTTGGTGGTACTGGAGAAGGTAGGTGGGCAGACACGAAGGAAATCGGCTAGATTGGATTGTGGTGGATTTGGTGGTGGTGCAGGAGCTTGAGCGTTGGGCGGGTTCTATGTGGTGAAGGATGGCGGCCATCATGTGGGTCTGCTGGGTTAGGATCTAGGTGAGAATGGGGTTATCCATGGGAGGTGGGGGCGGTGGCAGTGGTGGCAGATCCTCCTAATTGTGCTCTTGCTATGGCCCAGTGCTGCCAGTAGCATTTCTCCTGGTGTTCACCATCTGACCAAGGGGAAGAGGAAAATAAAGAAAACTAAGACAAGGACTTAAACCAACTTATTTAAATTTTATTGCTGTGATGTTGGTAGGATATAAAGGTTCAAGTAGTTAAAGAATATAAAAGAGGGGTATGACCATATCGCACAAGACCGATATGGACCATACCAAGCATACAAGACATAATGAAGTTCCACAAAGATAAATGAAAAAAACAGATGCGTGCTACATCTACGTGTCTACTGCTCTGGAGGGGTGCTGCCGCTGGGATCCACGATGGACTCGATGGTGCTGTCGAAGGTGCCGTCATCGCGGGGAACAGAGGGCTCACGACCGGTGATGTTTCTGACTAGGAAACTTGCCACCGCGTGGGACTCGTGGACTACCACCGGCCTGGTGGTGCTCTTGCGGGCGGTGATCTTCAGGCTATGGCAGACTCAGCGATGCTTGGGGTGGCAGATCTGTCCCTGGACAATCTTGAAGGCACGTAGCTCCTCCTCCAAGTTGTCCAACTCCTTCTTCAGGTTCTCCTGGTGAAGCTCCAGAATCTTCTCATTGTTCTGCACCAATCCACGGTTCACCAGCCTATGGAAGTCGATTCGGGCCTCATCATACGCTGCCACCATACATGCTAGATGCACAACGGTGTTGTTGTCCTTCATGCGGGTCCCTCAGAAGTTGGAGTAGTCCGTCGAGCTGTCGCGACAGGGGTGGTAGCGGAAGGGAGTGTACAACAACTCGATCTTGTAGCGGTGGTGAAGCATGCCGATGGCGAGAAGAGTGGCATTCTGGCAAGCACTCTCGTAGGTATCTCCTCCAGCCTTGATGGTCATCGAGTCTTGAGCAGAGGTGTTGGTGAGGAGTGTGGCGGTGACCTCCCAAAGGGCACGGGGTGCATCATCATCTCCGTCAATGGCTGGAACCTCAATCCTGGTATACTCCACCTCCAGAGAGTAGCCGAGGGCCACGGTGAGGTAGCGCAACTCCAGCACGAAACCCTTCATTGCCTGGCAGCAGTGAGTGAGAGGAAGCACCATCTCTATTAAAAAAACAAAGGGTTAGCAAGCATTTTTAAATGAAGTGGGTGGAGATGGAATAAAGTTTTCACAATTAGGGTATAACTTTTTAAAAAATACTTTCTAAGGGCTTGGGATCCATTAGCTCGTCCTCGGGTCAACGGGTGCTCTGATACCAACGTGTCACGCCCAGAAAATACCCAACGATACTTTCCATGCGTAAGTGTATGATTCCTCATCCCAAGAGGCGAGGTACACCACAGAATTGGTAAATAACAGAGTTTTACATTAGCGAAAGTGTAAATGAGTAGTTTATTATAGGGGAGATCACAGGCCCAACATTCAAAGACAAACGAATAAAGCATTCAAACAAACTGGGGACCAAGCCCACAGGCGCGAGACGGCAGGAACGAGCTAATCTGCCTTCATCTCCAGGGAACACCTCATCTGGATTGGAGGGAGTGAGCAAGATTGAGTAAACCACATACTCAACAAATAATACCGACAAATGTAGCTATAATGCAAGGGAGTCCAAGGAATATTCATACGGTTACATTTTGTAGATAAATGAGCAAGTTGGAGTACTTTTCAAATTTTAAGGCATTTTATATAATAACAGCCTATTTCTACAACATTAATGTGAGCAAAACTGCGCACCTGCGCCATCCTGCTTTTTTCCCAGGCTACACCGCCAATTTCACCAGTTGTGCCATAAGTCATCAAGAGAGGAAAAACTTTAACTTGGGTACGCTGCTAGGCTTGCCCATAACTGAGGGTGCAGCCATTCGAATAGTTTATATTCTGGCCAAAGGTGTACACTTTACCCACAAGAGACGCCTCACACGCGTTACCACGTGCACCGCCACTGTGCCTCGGAAAGGAACGTGGCATAACCCTTCACTCAGTCCAACCCTAAAAAACAGAACAACCTAGACCTCTTGTCCCCTGCTAGGTGACCTGGGTCGACAAGACGTGGTCTAAGCCCCCATGCATCTTTGCTATCTTGGCCTTCACTTGCGGAAACACTAGACCCATTCTGGGCGTCATTTGCCCCACCGTGTCAAATCGCTTAAAGCTAGACTAAGCTTACGGGTTAAGCCTTACCCATTAGACATGTGGTTGTACGGTTTATGCTTTGCGACAGAGGCCCAAAGATCGGTCCTTATGACAACCAAGGTACTACTAACAAAACCACGTACCTCGAGCCCAGCCAAAAATAGGGTTTGGGAATTTTGAATGGGGTTTTAACATGTCGTGGCTAACTACCAAAATTCTAGCATTAATCAAGATTTTAGAGTTATTCCTAGGTTTACCATTATAGAAAAAATCTCTAAATTATTTCTAATTTGCAAGGCTAAGCATAAACCTAAAAGTTCTAGTAAAGACCACCCATAGAGCTCTTACTAGACAAGTTTGGTACTAGGGTTGACAAGGAAACAATATATACAATTATAAAGCCATAACAAGGAATATAGGACGGCTCAAATAAAACAGCATTTAACAAAGAGAAATGCAATAATTTAAATAAACACAAATTTTCACAATTATAGGTATTCAATATGATCGAGGGATTGTATGGCTTGCCTTGCTCGAACACGGCGTCTTCAATGTCAACCACGAGAAACTGCGGATCCTCCGAATTGGCAACGTCTACACAACCAAACGCAAACGAGGGGGGTGCGGTGCTGACAGGTGGGCCCCATCTGTCGGTCTTGAGTGAGGCCGACAGGAGGGCCCTATAGGTCCACACGGGCGGGTGGCCATGCGAGCAACACGCAGCCCGGACGAACCGATGTGGCCGCCACGCCAGCGCCACGTGGGACAGCGAGGATGGCGGCGTAGGCGCACGGGCAGTGGGCTCTGTGGAAAGGGAGAGGAGAGGGAGGCACTGCTCACCGGTGGTGGTGTGGCAACGGAGGGCGTTAGGAACGGCCGACGGCGAGTAGGAGGCGGCGGCGCGGGTCGGGATGAAGATGAGGATGGCGGCGCCGTGGTCTTCGGGCTCCGAGGAGTCGATGCTGAGGTGCGGACAGGGTTGGCGAAACCGGAGGCAGGGTCACTGGGGGTCGGCGTGGAGGGTGGCCGGAGCTTCTACGATGGTGGCGGAGCTAGATGATGCGGTGCGATGGTGTTAGGGACGACGGGGAGCTGCGGCGGTGAGAGGAAAGGGGAGAGGAGGTATGGGGAGGGGAAACGGCGCTGAGGAGGCCGGCGGTCGGACTTAAAGGCGGCGGGCTCATCGGGAAAGAAATGGCCAGGCATTAGGGCGATTTAGAGAGGGATTCTTCGGGGTTTTTGAGGGGAAATGAAGAGGGGATTAAGGGGCGTAAAACCCCTCGATCAATTTTGGCAACAGCCGGAAGAATTGATGGAATCGAGCAGAGAAAGGGGAGGAGTCCTCGGTCGGGAGAGAGAGATGGGCCGGGCGGGAGGTAGGGGACGACTGATGAGTAGGACCCACTCGTCAATGGGGGGGCGTGGCCGCGGCCGCGGGCCAACTAGGCCAGGAGAGAGAGAGGGGCTGAGCAGGTGGGGAGGCAGGCGGGGGCAGGCCGGGGGGAGGAGAGAGGCGGGGCTGGGGCAGGCCAGGCCGGCCCAACCCGAGGAAGAGAGAAGAAAAGGATTTACTTTTAATTTCTGGATTTATAAAACTATGACAGGGGTTTTTGTGAGATTAAAATTAGTTAGGATGCTCTGAAAATTCCAGTAAAATTTATTTAAGCATTTTAAGGCAAGGGGAATCCAACAAAAATTCCCACAAGCCAAATTGAGTTCATCTGGGTGATTTTTAAAATGGTTGTAGGCTTGTTTCGACTTCTAAAATTTCTAGAAATGCATTAAAAGGACATGTTAGACTTAGGGTGATTTTGGGGCGTGACAGTACAGTCGATTTGCTTCCTTGCTGCTATCTCTTGGATTCACTGAGGCAAAGTCCAACACCTCTCTTTTTATTCTCCACTGCGGCACAGACGTTGTATACTTGCTGCTCTATGTCGACAACATCGTCCTGACGGCATCCTCCAGCAAGCTTCTTTAGTGGACTATCTCTGCCCTTCAGTCTAAGTTCTCGATGAAGGACCTTAGAGCACTTCATCATTTTCTCGGCATCAGTGTGTCTCAGCAGTCCTTCGGCCTTCTTCTCAGTCAGTGCCAGTATTGCCTCGACATTTTGGAGCGTGCGGGGATGGCTGATTGTAAGCCTTGCAACACTCCTGTTGACACTTGTGTCAAGTTATCTGCCAATGAGGGGACACCGGTTGCCGACCCGATGGATTTTCGTAGTCTAGCCAGTGCACTACTGTACCCCACCTTCACTCGTCTAGATATTGCTTATGCCGTACAGCAGGTTTGCCTTCACATGCATGATCCTCGTGAGCCCCACCTCTGTGTGCTCAAGCGGATTCTGCAATATATTCAAGGTGCCTTGGACTTGACCCTCCACATCCAGCACTCCACCGCTGCCGACCTCATCGTCTACTCTGATGCTAATTGGGCCAGCTGCCTCGACACTCGAAAGTCCACCTCCGGTTATGCCATTTTCCTTGTTGACAATCTGGTGTCCTGGTCTTCTAAATGATAGAACACTGTCTCCCGTTCCAGTGTCGAGGCCGAGTACCGTGCCATCACTGAGGTCACCTGGTTCCATCAACTTCTTCATGAGCTACACTCTCCTCCATTGAAGGCCACACTAGTGTATTGTGACAATGTCAGTACAGTCTACCTATAGTCCAACCCCGTCCAGCACCAGCAGACCAAGCATGTTGAGATTGATCTCCACTTCGTCTGTGAGAAGGTCACCGTCGGTGCCATCCGTGTCCTCCACGTGCCCACGACGTCTCAATGTGCTGACATCTTCACCAAGGGACTTCCTTCACTGGTCTTCACCGAGTTTCATTCCAATCTCAACCTCCGTTAGCTCGCCATTGTGACTGCGGGGGGTATTAAACTGTATTTGGTAGTTCATCTATCACAGGCTCTCTTTCCTTATCCTCCCGATCCTACTTCTATAAATTGGTTGAGCAGTTATGGAAGGATGAGGCCTATATATGTATTACTCCATGATCAATACAATCATCACGTTGAGTCTAACCTCCTAACACAAACCCCCACCGCCGAGGAAAACTTCACCACTCAGCCGGCCATCTCGCCAACACCCTCTCCCTCTCTCCCTCTGTCCGTCCCATGAAAGAAACAAGAGAAATCATCTCGGGTTTACTAGGAACGGCATCATCTTCTCTAGTGTCAGTGATTGCTCGACCGCCACTGCCACCGCTCAGGTGAGCTTCGCCATAGCTAGATCACTAGAACACGATTCTCTCCCAACGCCTAATCCATTTTTGTGCTTTGCCTTCCATGTCATGTAGATCGAGGAGCCGTCCACTGCCGTGTGCGCTTTTGGGTCCGAAGTGCCGCTGTCGTGACATTGCTTCCGTTCCTGCAGATCTTGCCATCTTAGGCCAAGCTGCTGGGCCAAGAAGATTGCCTCGGTACCTGGATCTCGGAGCCAGCGCCCCCGAAGCCAGGGAGTACCGAGCCATTAGAGCGACCATCATCTTCCCCAACTCCAACCGCAGACCTTGCCATCGACTCCACCATCCTCGGTAAGATATAGTTTGATTCCCCACATAGAGACCATCTCTAGGAGACCTACAACATGACGGATATCTTTCCTTGGCAGCTTGTTGATCGAATCAAGCCGCCACCGTGAGCACGTGGATTTCTTCTGCCACCGACCCATTCCAGGAGCCGCCATTGCCATCCTAGCTTCGCCAAGCCCTGCGCAAGGTTCAGTGAGCACCCTGGAGGCCTCTAAGACTGCATGCATGCATTGCTTCAAGCGGAGTCGAACCGTAGCTCGTTTTGCCTCGACCTCCCAAGATGCTCCACTGCTTGCGCCACCACTGCGCCTAGCTCCAACCACCATCGGTGACGAGAGTACCACCGGAGTGTTTGCCAGGAGCTCCTCCACCTTTTCTCTTCTGATCACCCGATGAAATACGCCACAGTTCGCCACCGGCGTCACCATGAAGCTCATCGCCCGCTTCTGCTCTGCCTTGCCTCGCTGCGCCTGGCCTCTGCCTCACTGACATGTGGGCCCCCTGCGATTAGCGCGAGGGACCGTATTTAGCAAGAGTTTAAAACTTCCAAGGTTTAAAACGAAAGAATGCTTAGACTTACATGTGGACCCAAGGACTAAATTGAAATTATGTAAAAACTGAAGTATTATTAAAAAAATCCCTTTACACGTGTTTAGGACCACAGGTTGTATTTCCAGAAACCTAGGGGCCTTTTTGCATATTGGATCTCACTGACTGGTGGACCCAACTAATTTAAAATCTGAGAAACTTTAAGAAAAGGGTAAATATATTATTTGTTGAACTGAAAAATGAGTAAACTTATAAAATATATAAGTAATTCATTTAAACTCCAAATTGAATGAATAAAAATTTGTTGGAATCACAAAATTATGTACTTTATTTCTGTAAATTAAAATCTAGAAGAACTAGTACTTAATATGCCTCAAAAATAATATAAAATATAAAAGTACATAAACACTTTAAAAATTTTAGCTATTTCACATTAACTTCAATTTTAGTTATAACCTAATTGTTGCATAACCAACCTTAAAACTTGTAATCCTTGCTGATTGTAACCTTATAATTGGTTAGAGCATGTTAATTGTGCTCAATTGGGATTATACATGTTTATATAAATACAAATTGCTTAGCCATGCTTAAAGTTATGCTACAATAGATTGTGATCACTTTATAAATGAGATTTTGGGAATTTTATAACTCCTAAACAAAAGTGACTTCTCTATTTATTTGTGAACTAAAATGATGGAAAATATGATTTTAGTCTTGAGCGGCAAGTGACATGCATATGTTTGTAGTTGCACATCAATAGGGGGAGTGTTCGCCTGAGTCAATTAAGGACCGAACTCTATGTCACCCTCTATTGTTTACCATACAACCACATGTGCTAGTATGGGATGGTCTTAGCCTATTATGTTGTATATCTGTCTAACTTTGCATTCAGGAAGCGGTTATAGTATAAACTACTCTTAATGATGGTTTACAAGAGCTACCCATGTGTGTGTTTATTTGACGGGACAGGAATCATCCCAGTGTGTGTGTTTTTTGAGTGGGTTGTTTCTCTACTTATAGCATAGGGGTCTGAGCATGTCCAATACAACGGTGAGTGACACATGGGTTGATTCTCCACAGCGTTATGGTATTTGGCTAACCACCGTGACGACATTAAGGATCTGGACTTAGTGTGGATTCCCGCTCATCGTGCTCATGCAAGGTTAGACAAATAAATAATGTAACGGCTTCGTTATGACCTCTAGACCGCACTCAATGTGTAGAGTGTGGTAGTGCTTCACGAGAACGAGACAAACCAGAGTGTTCATATCATGTGGGTAAAGTTGTACAAACTCTGCAGAGTCAAAACTAATCGATTAGCCATGCTCGCGGTCATGAACGACATAGTGATGTGCCATGAGTATAGATTTATGTTTTACAAATGTGTTTATGAAATTGGGTTATGGATTGGTGATTTTTGATGATTATGATGAGTTGTTGCCGGGGAGGGCAGCAAGTATAATACTAATATCATGTTGATCACTTTCTTCACTTACTGTACATGTTTCTATTTTTTAAAAATATCATTGCAAATGCTTGTGAACAAAAATTGGCTTTATGCAAAAAAATAAGACTACAAATAGCCTTTCCTTGACTTAGAACTTGCATGTAGCTTTGTAGAATTGTCCTTGCAGTACATTATTTCGATAATATACTGACTCTTGCTTGTATTATTGCTACTTAACTCTATTATAGGTTAAGTGCTACAAGATTCGTTGTTTCTTCAAGTTGGTCCTTTAAGGAGCCTACCCCTAGTCAGTTGCTTGTGGTATGGGTAGACAAGCTTTCGCTGAACCATATTATTTGGCCGGTTGGCTATGTTAACTCTTAAGTTGTAAATTTAGTTTATTTACTTGTATACCCTATTGTTGTATATCATTGCTTGAGATGAACGTGTGAGACTAGTTCATTTCCTGGGAGCTAGTTGAACACAAGTATGGACTTGAAATAATTGAGATATTTGCATAAGAGCCGATGTAGATCGAGTCCTCCGCGATATGTAGTCTCTTGGTCGCCACCATCGTGTGGTTTGATGGGTATATCTCGGGGAGGACTAGTGGAGGTTATTTTGTTGAGTATCTCATTTATTTCGAGTTCAGCGCCCTGAGTTTGTAACGTATTTGTTATTCGTGACGGTCAAGTCTGCTTTGAGGTGTGGTGGTTACAATATTTATTTGAGACCCCACCACTCTAATAGTTAGCGTTGACGTGGCGAGTTGCAAATCACGGTACAAGCCTCGGGGTGTCCTCACAGTTCATCCGATGGGTTTGTGTTGAGGGGGAGTTGGCTTTCTTTCGTTTTTGTTTTGGTGTGCTTTTGGTTTTATTTTTTTGGCCTTTTAGATTTACTTTTGGTTGTGCATTTCACTTGTACAAGTTTTGCATTCATGTTAATTTGTTCCATTGCTCTAAATTCTGACAAAGATAAAAGAAAATTGAGAGAGGTGGAGCTTTGACTTTTACCTCTATTATATACTTGTGCTTACGAGCAATATATGTGAGGTTTATTGATCCCTAGTATAGCTTGTATGTGTTTTAGTCTTTATATGAGCCTTTGCTATTACTTTTGAGGGATATGACGCATGATACTTAAGTTTTACTTGAATTAATCAAATGTGCAATGTTATACCTAGTGCTCGTTTGGGTGATTTATGATTCCATGTTTGTTAGTTGGGTTTTTCATTCCTCAAATGCTCTCTAAAAGGCACAAATGCAAAAAAGTCAATCTGCTCATATTTACTTTATGAGAGGTAAAAATAGATACCAAATCCTTGAAAACAGTAATCATGACAAGGATGTATCCATGGTGAGGAAAATAATAGGTGCTGAATCCTTGAAAATAGTAATAACGACAAGGATGTACCGAGATAATTAAGAGATTTTCTTTTATGCGTATAATGATATCAAGTGAGCAAAAAGCTTAAAGTTTATTGAAAGTTCTCAATAAGTTCTATTGATTGTTTTTCCTATGAGCATGTAAATTTGAGAAAGGAATGTTTAAACCCTCTTGTCTATTTGCGAGGGTATTTTGTTCAACCTAGTATTAGCAAAAGAGTTACATTATAAATTATTGAAATCATGGATCTTTAGTGATTTGATTTTGATTGTAATATCATTGATTCAAGTTTAGACTTTAATCCATGCTTGTTTGCAAGCGGACCCATCTATCTCCCTTGTCTTGCAAAACATGTTACTTGGATTGCTTTAGGAACACTTCAAAGCTCTCGAATTTAAAAAAACAAAGAAAAAGAAACAACATAAAAATGGCATATTCATGGCATATATGGTTATTGCTTCTCTCTTTTGTGTTCTTAATGAAATCATTGTTAAAGGGGGAGAAATAAGAAAATTGCATTGATCAAGGGGAGTTGTGGAATTTTGATGAATTTTGATCAATTCTCAAAAATTGTGAATTTTGTGCTTTCTTGTGATCTTGAGGGAGAAATTGTTTTCTTTTGCTAAGGGGGAGAATTTTTCTTTTCATTTGTGGTTTTTAACCATTTTTGAGCCATTTGTGCTTTTTAACACTTCATCTTTATTTTGCTTTTCAAACACTTAAATATTCATTTTTGAGGTGTTGCCAATATATTCATCAAGGGGGAGATTATTAGATCATGTGTGATATATGTGATGAATAATTGGCAAAAACGATTGTTATTTAGACTAATGTGGATCAAGTTGGGACAAAGTTGTTTCCAAGAATATGTTTTCTTTGTCTTTGATACGCAAGTGAAGCTAGGAGGAGACCATGGTGAGTGACGAGAAAGTGATACTAGGATGGGGCTTCTGATGTCAAAGTCAGTTAGAAGATGTCACTAGATGGTCTTGCTCTAGCTGGGCGCATGGAGATGATAGACGATGTGGAACGGGGAAGTTCTACGCAAATTTGGTCTACAGTGTTTGAGCATCATGGAAGTGGACCGGCTAGTGGGCCAGTGGATTTGTTCACAATTGATTATGGGTTTTGTATGTCCATATGGGTTAATTGGGTCATGTTGGGCCAAGTCAAATATTTTTAGGTTCTCTCTACTCTCTACTGTATAAAAGGTAGATATGTGAGGAGAGAGATGCACGTGAAACAGAAGAGAAAATCATCTTTTTTTTAGGGTTTTGAGAGGAATGAGTTTAGGATTGATGGGTGCGTTTGTAGACACTTTTAGAACATGATTTGATCGATATAGTTGAGCAAACTCATCCCTAATTCCTTTTTTCAATTTGATTCTTGCGCAGGGTGAGTTTTGCTGATTTATTCCTTGATATTAGTTTGCTTCCAGATTTTGACCTAACAGTCAGATTTGAGTGCAATTTTTTTTTGTTAGATTTGTAGTGAAGTCTAGACTATACCTGTGAAGTTTTACACAGTTCTATCGGTTATTTTTTATTTAATATATGTTTTAGTTCTGTTTATCAGATTAAAGTTTGCTTAGATCCCATCAATTTTTTCCGTTGTTTTGTTGTGTTTCTTGGCAAAATTTTAACCTAGGCTATGTCTAAAACTTATGTTTTAAGTTTCACATCAAACATATTTGAGTTGGTGAAGTTCTAACAATTTTTCTTGGAGGTAGTTTCCTATTTTTACTGTTTACGTTCTGGACGCGCACTGTAGCATTAGTTCGGTGTTCTAGTGCAATTAGAATAACTTTTTATATCGTTTGTTATTATTTCCGTTGCGTGTTTTAAAAAGAGGCCGACGATCATTCACCCCGTATCAGATACGTATTGGATACAAATACATATTGGATACTCTCGGATACGTATCATACACGTATCTGTGATTTTCATTTTTATCAAGAAAATAAATTAATTCCCGATACTTCTTGGATATTTAGTCGATGCTTCGTCGACACTTCCAGCCTAGATATCATTATATATTTGAAGTAATGAAATGCCTAAACCACGTTGATCATTTAACTACTCCTACGTCCAAAATACAAGATGTGCATGTATTTAGAGAAATCAATATTTATAAATTGTAGCTAATAATTAAGCTATTTGTTTAGTAACGTACATGTAATGCCATTAAATTTGGATATGAAAAATACTTCCCATCGATGTTAATTTAGTAGTTATTAATGTTATATTATAAAATAAAATAATGGTCAAAGTAAAACATTGAAGATCGAAAAAACTAATACAATTGATATTTTGAGATGGAGGGAATATGTTACTGTCCTATGGATCAAATTGAGTAGCCATATCTTTTATATTTAAAGCGTTAACCTCTTATATCTTCATGCTATATTATTTTTAAACTTTATTTATTTTATATATAGGCGTATCCTCATATCCGTGTTTCTAAAAAAATATGGCCTATGGCAGTATCACAGAATCGTGTATCCATATCCGTGTTGGAGTATCCATGCAACATAGGCACCCACCGTAAAGACCGACCAGGCTGCTGCGAGGGAGCTCCTGTTAACTGTAAGGGCTCTTCCGGATTGAGTGATTTATAGAGGATATAGAGAAATGAAATCCAAAGGAATAATTTATATATAGGTTATTTGGTTTGTAGGATTACATTAAAGAAAGTATATAGGATAGGAAAATTTTCTTTATATTTAGAGGAATTCTAGCATGAGATCTAACCTTATAGGTACAAATTCCTTTAAAAGTTCCAATAAAACTTGTATCTTTCTCTCTCCTTTTTCTCTCTAACAAATCACTAATCTTAATTTTTATGTATTTTTTCTATGACACATCCAAACATATCTTTATATCAATTCCTAAGTTTTATTAATATCATGTAGGATTTAATATGACATGACAACTAAATCATATGTTTTTTATTCCTATATTTTGAGAATCCTATATTTAAAAAAATCCTAACGTTAGTTTTTTCCCACAAAATTAAATATACTCGACTACTTTCTGACTCACACACCGACGACAGGATCGAGTGGTAGCTGCAGAGCATGGGCTGGTTGTACCTTCGTGTTTGGTCGGTCTCAGTCTTATGTGTTGGAAATATAAGTATATATAGATTTAATTTATTTTATAAATAAATCATGACATTAATAGCATAAGTAAACATAATTATGTAATCTGATTTAAACATGTACATGACAGCAATTAACGTGAATATATCAAACATAGGAGACATAGTATACGCATACCTACAGCCCTCTTGTGAGGGCTGTTGTGGAGCAGACACGGGCACACCCTGTTCTGGAGCAGACAGGGGCGCAGCACGTACCGCACGAACGACGCGCGGCACAAGGTAATGACGACGACACGCAGCGCCCGAACGTGAAGAAAGACGAGCCGTGATAGGCGCAAAGCAAGCAGTCGCGCATAGCGCTTTCCAAAAACCTTATTCGCCCTCTCCCAATGCAGGACGTCGAAGACGAGGGTTCCGGAGACCAGCTCTCCTAATCCGCCGATGCACGCCGACGATCGGGAAGGAGTAGACGACGAATGACGGCTCAGAACAGAAGAGATGGCAAACCCTAGAATGTTGCGTGGAGACAGCAGCTCGGTATTTATAGAGATATTAGAACGCGTGATCAGGACGCCCGCACGATCCCTATCTCGTAACCAAACCGGATAGACTGCGCGTATCCTATCCGGAACTCTAAATTATCCTTCGAGTTTAAAACAAACTCTAGATAAGTTGTTAAGATTTGCAGCAAAATAAAAACTACAAAAAGAAGCTGCATCTGCGCAAGCATGAGAAGCCAATTTTGGCGGACCATTCACGCGCATGTCGCGTACGCGCGCCGCCTCGCCTGGCGAGGGGAGGCGAGCGAGCGCGCGCGTGTGTTCCTCCAGTTCTCTCCACTATGCATGTCTTAAGTGGTTAGGAGAGAGCTCACCCTTATAAAGAGGTCTCCCTCTCCTAGAACTAGCAAGGTGGTACTAAACTTCCCATGCCACTCCTTATAAGGTGGGCCTTTTGAGATTTTTCTAGAAATTATTCTCCACATGGGCCTTAGTCTATTTAGCAATTCCAACAATCCCCCACCAAATCTCAAAGTCCCGAAAAGATTTGTCATTCTCCAAAGTACTGTTTATATACCAGTGTTTCAATAAAGACGGTTAAGGTTGAACATCCATCTAGAACTCCAAGCTACACTTACTCATAACTTGAATAATGGATTATGCCTTGAATTGCAAGTTTTGTGCAAGCAAATTTCACTCAAAGCCTTGACTGATACTAGGCCATCAGTAGCCTACCTCTCGGTTGGAGCTTATAAGTCATACTCCTTGGTCTTTCATGAGCTTCCTAGGATATTCATCCAAAATTTCTATAGACTGCGACCAACGGTCGAGCTCATATAGGTGTGTTCTTTCAAGAATGCTCTGTAGAACAGCATCTTCGCTATTTAAAGCCAACAAAACACATTAAAGCAAAGGCCAACCTGCCTTACAGCTTGTGAGAGTATATACATCTTCACTTAGAGACAGTTAAAGGTACTCTCCTTCCGTTAACTAATGGCTTGTTCTTCCCAGGTCCTAATTCACGGGATCGCCGATCACATAGGTTGGGTTACCACCATAGTGTAACTCACATGGGTCTCATTCCCATCTCCATCGATGTATTATCGATCATATTTCGTGATAGTCCCTTCGTAAAGGGATCTACCAGGTTGCTAGCTGTTTGGACATAATCCAAACTTATAATTCCGAAATTTCTCAATTTCTTGACAGACTTTAATCGTCTCTTCACATGCCTAGACGATTTCATGTTATCCTTAGAACTATTCACCTTAGTAATGACAGTTTGATTGTTACAGTTCATAAAGATAGCCGGCACTGGTTTTTCAACCACCGGCAAATCCATTAATAAATCACGCAGCTACTCTGTCTCAGCATTAGTAGTATCTAATGCCGTAAGCTCTGCTTCCATGGTTGATCTTGTCAAAATGGTCTGTTTGCACGACCTCCATGAAATAGCACCACCACCTAGTGTAAAAACATATCCAGTAGTGGCTTTGATCTCATCAATATCAGAGATCCAGTTGGAATCACTATATCCCTCCAATACTAACGGGTACCTAGTATAGTGAAGTCCAAGATTCATAGTACCCTTCAGATAGCGCATAACTCGCTCAAACGCGCACCAATGATCATCTCCCGGATTAGAGGTAAACCGGCTCAATTTGCTCACAACAAAGGAGATGTCTGGCCTAGTTGCACTAACTAGATACATAAGTGAGCCAATTATCTCGGAGTACTCCAGCTGATTCCTAGTAATTCTTCTGTTTTTGCGAAGCAAAAGACTAGGATCATAAAGAGTTGGAGAAGGCTTGCTATCAATATAGCCAAAGCGGCTCAAGACTTTTTCCACATAATGAGATTACAGAAATGTAATCCCATCATCACCTCTGATTAGCTTAATGTTTAGGATAACATCAGCTACTCCTAGATCTTTCATATAAAAGTTTTGAAACAAGAATGATTTAACCTCATTGATCACCTCAAGGTTTGTCCCAAAGATTAGTATGTCATCAACATACAAGCACAGAATAACTCCCTCACCCCCACCATAGCGATAGTACACACACTTATCTGCCTCGTTGACTGCATAGCCCGTAGAAGTTAGTGTTCTATCAAATTTCTCATGCCACTGCTTAGAAGCTTGTTTAAAACCATACAAAGCTTTTAATAACTTTAGTACCTTGCTTTCTTGACCTTCTACTACAAATCTATCAAGCTGCTCCATATAAATTTCCTCATCCAGCTCTCCATTAAGAAAAGCTGTCTTAACGTCCATTTGATGAACGAGAAGACCATGTGAGGCAGCCAAGGAGAGAACTACGCGAATTGTGGTCAATGTAGCAACAGGTGAGTAAGTGTCAAAGAAATCTTCGCCTTCTTTCTGAGTATAGCCCTTGGCCACAAGCCGAGCCTTGTACTTTTCAATAGTACCGTCAGGCCTTAGCTTCTTCTTGAACACCCACTTGCGACCTACGGGTTTGCACCCATAGGGTTGCTCTATCACCTCCCAAGTCCCGTTAGCGATAATGGAGTCCATTTCGCTACGAACAGCCTTCTTCCAGTAGTCAACATCAGGGGATGCATAAGCTTCTGAAATTGACTTGGTAGTGTCATCCACAATGTATACAGTGAAGTCGTTACCAAAGGACTTAGCTATCCTTTGTCTCTTGCTCCTTCTAGGAGCTTCACTGTCATCCTCCTCAGCGACATGTTCAAGTATATGTTCAGTTTGTTCTGGTGATGTGATTAAATTGGGAATTGAATCAGAAGATTGACTCAAAGTGCTATGTGTATCCATCATTGAAAAAGTTTCCTCAAAAAACGTAGCATCACGAGACTCTAAGATTGTACCCATATTCATGTCAGGTACCTCATATTTAACTATTAAAAATCTATAAGCAATGCTATGATGAGCATATTCCAAAAAGACACAGTCCACAGTCTTAGGTCCTAGCTTGCGCTTTTTTGTTATTGGTACATTGACTTTCGCCAAGCACCCCCATGTACGCAAGTAAGAAAGTGATGGTTTTCTCCCAATCCATACCTCGTATGGTGTTTTATCCATATTTTTGTTAGGAATTCTATTCAATACATGATTCGAGGTCAACAAAGCCTCCCCCCACCATGCCTTAGGTAATCCCGTAGTGTCTAATATGGCATTCACCAAGTCAGTCAGTGTACGGTTCTTCCTTTCAGCAATCCCATTAGATTTGGGAGAATAGGGAAGCGTTCGCTCATGTATAATGCCATGTTCCTCACAAAATAAATCAAAAACATTAGAGAAAAACTCTTCACCACGATCTGACCTTAGTCTTTTTATCTTTCTGTCAAGTTGGTTTTCAATTTCTACCTCATAAATTTTAAAATAGTCTAGGGCCTCATCCTTCATTTGCAATAAATACATATAACAGAATCTAGTTGCATCATCAATCAAAGTCATAAAATATCATTTTCCACCCTTCGTCAACACCCCATTCATTTCACAAAGATCTGAATATAGGAGTACTAGTGGTGCCAAGTTTCTCTCCTCGGCAGCCTTGTGGGGCTTGCGAGGTTGTTTTGATTGCACACAACTATGGCACTTAGAACCTTTGACAATGAAAAAATTTGGAATTAAATTCAAACTGGAAAGCCAAGACATCAAACCAAAATTAACATGACATAAACGTGAATGCCAGATACTGGCCTCATTATTCACACTGCCACAAATATGGTTCACAGACTTATTGCAGAAATCAGAAAAGAAAAAACGGAACATGCCTCCGCACTCATAGCCTTTACCAATAAAATATCCATGTTTAGACACGACTACTTTATTAGACTCAAATACCAACTTAAACATGTCTCTACATAGACAGGAACCACTAACAAGATTCTTGTCGATAGTAGAGACATGTGCATGTTCTTCAGCTGCACTATCTTTTCCGAAGTAAACTTTAGATCTACCGTGCCAACACCATGATCAGAAGCATGCGACCCGTTCCCCATTAGGACGGAGGAATCCCGGCTGACCTGATAAGAGGAAAACAAAGATATGTCAGCACAAACATGAACATTGGCTCCCGTATCAACCCACCAATTAGTAGACTAATTAACTAAGAGAACAGTAGGTGAATTACCATACCCGGTTCCATCTCCAATATTGCCAATTGTCACATTGACAGACTTAGAGGTCTATCCTGCAGGTGCCTTCATGCCCTTACGTTGTGGACACTTCCTAGCGAGATGACCAGGCAAGCCACACACAAAGCAAGTTCTGACATCTTCCTCCTTGTTGTTGTTCCTCCTTTTCTTGAAGTTGGTGTTTTGTTGGACTTTGACAAATTTCTCTTTATTGTTCTTGTTAGTAGTCTTTTGCACCACATTGGTACTAGACTACCCACCATCGCCTTTTGACGCAGCGTCCTTTGCCCGAGCTTTCTCCTCAACGTTAAGAGACGTAATTAACCCCTCAATGGAGTACTCCTGTCTCTTGTGTTTGAGTGCAGTACCAAAACTCCTCCATGAAGAAGGTAGTTTTGCAATAATGCATGCAGCCACAAATTTGTCAGGAAGGGCACACTTAAGGAGTTTGAGTTCCTTAGCAATGGTTTGTAGTTCATGAGCCTGTTTGACCACAGAACGGTTGTCAACTATGCTGAAATTGTGAAACTACTCCATGACGTACAAATCGTTGCTAGCATCAGTGCATCCCATAATTCCTTAGCGTCGGTCATATGCATGCACACCTCGACCAGACAATCACCAAGAACGCTAAGAATGCATCCCATAAAGAGAGTAGTGGCTTCCTCAAATTCTTTCTGCTGTTTAGCAAAGAGAACTACTTCAGGTTTGCCAGTACTCACCCAGAAGCACTTCATAGCTGTCAGCCACAGAGTGACTCTAATCTGCCATCTCTTAAAGTGAACGCCGGTAAATTTATCCGGCCTCAGTGCATCGGCAAAACCAACCATCGTAAAACTACAGTGCCTATAATAAGGTTTTTGGATTGTTAAAAATATAAGCACATGTAGATTTAATTTATTCCATAAATAAATCATGACATTAATAGTATAAGTAAACAGAATCATGTAATCTGATCTAAACATGTATATGACAGCAATTAACATGAATAGATCAAAGACAGGAGACATAGTGTACTCGTACCTACAGCCATGTTGTGGGGGCTGTTGTGGAGGAGACACGGGCGCACCCTGTTCTGGAGCAGACACGGGCGCAGCACGTACCGCACGAACGACGCGCGGCACAGGATGATGATGATGACGTGCAGCGCCCAAACGTGAAGGAAGACGAGTCGTGATGGGCGCACAGCAAGCAGTCGCGCGTAGCGCTTCCCAAAAACCTTATTTGCCCTCTCCCAGTGCAGGACGTCGAAGGCGAGGATTCCGGAGACCTGCTCTCTCAATCCGCTGGTGCACGCCGACGATCGGGACGGAGTAGACGACAAACGACGGCTCAGAACAGAAGAGATGGCAAACTCTAGAATGTTGCGTGGAGACAGCAGCTCGGTATTTATAGAGATATTAGGACGCGTGATCAGGACGCCCGCACGATCTCTATCTCGTAACCGAACCGGATAGGCTGCGCGTATCCTATCCGGACTCTAAATTATCCTATGAGTTCAAAACAAACTTCAAATAAGTTGTTAAGATTTGCAGCAAAACAAAAACTGCAAAAAGAAGCTGCATCTGTGCAAGCATGAGAAGCCAATTTTGGCGGACCATTCACGCGCATGTCGCGTACGCGCGCCGTCTCGCCTGGCGAGGCGAGACGCGCGAGCGCGCGTGTGTTCCTCCAGTTCTCTTTACTATGCATGTCTCAAATGGCTAGGAGAGAGCTCACCCTTATAAGGAGGTCTCCCTCTTCTAGAACTAGCAAGGTGGTACTAAACTTCCTATGCTACTCCCCATGAGGTGGGCCTTTTGAGATTTTTCTAAGAATTATTCTCCACATGGGCCTTAGCCCATTTAGCAATTCCAACATTATGTAGTACGTTTTTGTTTCTCTCTCGGTTAGAAGCATGCGTACGCGTACGTGCATCGATCTTCATCATGGTGTGTGTGGGACGTTCCATTTTTATGACCACTATATGTCTATCACGCTCTAAAATTCGTTAAATATTTAAATCATTTGATAATATATTTTAGAAATAGATTAAAAATAGAAAGGAAAGTGTTAGTAAAAACCTATGAAAAATTTCAATAGAAAAATGGTATAGATGAAATTTTATTAAATACTTTGCTTAATCTTTTAGCTCTTGAATTTTTCTGAGAATTAACTGAGCAAGGAAAGTATTTTTAATAAATAAAAGATCATTTCACCAATTATTTAAATTAAAAACTCTTTTAAATCCTCTTGGAGTCACAAGGCCGAATCCGGCCCATCCCTCTCCTCTCTCTTACGTGCCGGCCTGCTCTCCCCTCCCCTCACGCGTGCCTGGCCTAGCCGGCCTGCCCGCGCCATCACTCCCTCTGATAAGTAGGGCCCACCTGCCAATTTCGTCCCCACCTTAGGACAGGGAGTCTTGTTCCTCTTCGACTCGGTCGCCGTCAATCTCTCCAAATCCGTTCTATTCGATCATGGATTCACGAAATTGGTTGAGGGGAAATCTTCCCCATATCCTCCTCTTCCTAATCCCCAAGAATTGGAGGCGAATCCCGTACGTTTCGGACATGGATTAGAGCTCGTTGGGAAGCCACCGTTGCCATAGCCGGGCCGCCGCAATCCCGCCATATCCGGGACGGTTTCTCTTCCTTTGGGCTATAAATAGAGTGCCCCTGTCCTCGGCCGCCGAACCCTAGTCTCTCCTGAGCTGGCCGTGTCATCTCTCGCAGTAGCCGTCGGGATTCTAGCCCCACCGCCGCATCTAGCCATCGCTCGGAGCATCGTTAGGCCACACCGTCGCTGCCTTTGGGATCGCAAGGAGGAGGCACACCCCATCTGCCGCTTCCCCGCTGGCGAGGACCGCCTAAGCACCACCGTCAACGCCGACCTAAAGCCATCACTACCTGTAGCTTGTCGCCAGTCACCGTCCATCGCCATCCGCTATCGCTATTGCCTCAGTAAGGATAGCCATGGTCTCCTCTACCTCCTGGTGCCCACCAGTTGCACCGTTGTGCCGTAAATCGCCGGCGACCATCGTTTCCATGCCGCCTCGTCGCCAGCTTATCCACGTGGCTTCCCCGTCAGTGCCACATCGTCCGTTTGCCCGCCGTGGCCATCGCGTCAACACCGTATGGCAGCTCAGGTCTCCGGTCCGGTCAGGATCGATCTCAACTGTCGTTTTCAAATCCAATCTCTCTCGTCCGTCCATTCTCGTGCGCCATCTCGGTGAACCTAGCTCATGGAAAACCCTTCCCTCCTCTCTCTCTCTCTCTCTCTCTCTCTCTCTCTCTCTCGCTATCACGTGGGACCCGTGTGTCAAAGGCCGCTCGGCCCTCTCTCCCATAAGGCTGACGTCATAAAATTGTTAATTATTTCTGTTAAAGCATATAATAGGTTGAAAGTTTTAAAATTCATAACTAATTCATCCTAATTCCGTTTGGGGTGATTCAACTTGCAATTTTTTTAAAAAAAATCAAGATCTATCCATTAAAAATATAATCATGCTCTTTTGAGTTGTTCTTATGTACTGTTTTTGTTCTTTTTGTTATTTGCCTATAGCTGCCGATGTTTCGGAAGACGTGGGTTCTTTGAAGAGAGTTCTGAAGGTTTTGCGGAGCAGCAAGGCAAGTCACATAGATCCACAACCCTTTAAGCATGTTGATGCTATGATTTAAAGTCTCTACTTCAATCAACTGTTGCATTTATTTTCCAATATCATTGGGAGGGTGAATCCTATATCTTTCTTATGGACTATTTTGCTTTGATGACATGATACCTTGTACCTTGGGTTTAATTTGACTAGCTAGTTTTATTTATGAGTTAGCTAGAATAATTTTAGGACTTCTTAGCCTCACCTAGAAAACTTTAGTTGGATTTATGGGTTATATATTATATTAAATACGAATAATGGTCTATTATTCATGACACATATGATGATGGGAAAATAGCTCACGAGAGATGTCGTGTTTGGTTAATTAAAATGGCTAATTAAAACCTGACTAAGGGTGGTTGCGAGCACATGGAATGATATTGTTAGTAGTGTTCATGATAATTAAAGACCGGTTCGCGAGCTACCTTTGCAAAGTAATAACCGTACTAACCATAAGTTAGAGTGGGTAATAGCGGGATTTAAAGTGTGACATGTTCAACAGAAGGCACCAGGGCTAATTTGAGGCGGTGATAAGTCCACGCATGGCAATCATAAGTCCATGAGTTTGGCGTTGAGCAGTCTCCCTGCCTAGGTATTTGATCCCCCCTACCGGTGACAGGTTGCTTGGCGGGTGGCTCTTTTCTTGGTATGTTACATGAACGGTCCTATTATAATTTCTTTCTAAGATACCGTGGTGGTATTAAGGCGCATGCTAATATGTTGTGGGATTGTGTCTTGTGGGTAAATTTGTAGACCTCTGTCCAGAGTAAAACTGTTCGAATAGCCATGCCCGCGGTTATGGGTGGCTGAGCAATGTTTTTCTTGATTAGTCTCATTAATAGTTAATTAACTAAAATATGGTTTAATTGGATAACTCCAGGTTGGGAATGGTTGAGCCTATACATCCCAGGAGGGTTTTGCGGTGATTGTTTAATATTGATTAATTATTACTTGGTTTTAATTCTTCTTTAATGCTTTTTCGTTAAATGTTATTTATGCAAATGAGCCATATTATAACTTTCTTGTATTTCTGTGTATTTGTATACTTAATGTGTTGCTTACGGAGTATTCTATGTACTCACCTTACAATAACCAATCGTCGGAGGAGTACTTCAACGACGAAGGCTTTATGGAGGACAAGGCGAGACCCTGGTCAAGTGCTTCTGGGATGGAGTCATCATGCACATTAATCTTTTTATTTTTTGCTATTAGACTTTTATTGAGTTGAATAGTACTATCCACATCTATAATAAATTGTACTCGTTTAATTTTCATATAAGAGCTGTACTTTGAATATCAAAATTGTTGATTATGTACCATAGCTGATTTCTGGACGAGAGTTTATATACATAAAAGTATTAGAATTTTAGATGAAAATTATAGGTATGATAATATGTCAGCTGAATACAACACTACTATAGATCCGATCATCAATGACGGTCTATCTGTGACAGTCTCTTGCTGCAGATCACTTGTGAGTTGTGTCAATTAATTAATCGTTTCTCGTAGATGATCACATTGTCAGCGTATATATATAGCTGCAGATCAGTCATCGAAATTAGCGGCTGCATGAAAAATACTTTTACAGATAGTTTAAAAGTGAGGGAAGAGGGAAAAGAAAGAAGATCACGTAAAATGATTTGAGCCATTAGCATACGATTAATTGAATATTAATTATTTTAAACTTAAAAAATAGATTAATATGATTTTTAAAGTAACTTTTATATAAAATTTTTTAAAAAAAATAAACCGTTTAACAGTTCGAGAGGCATGCTAAAAAAAATAAGAAGTTTTTTCTTCTCTTCCGGTACTTCCGAATATAGCCTTAGTGTGACGACTTAGAAATGGAAGACTACTAACCGAGCAGAGATATAAGTTTAGATAAATGGTCTAAAGGATAAGGCTAAAAAAATATAAATAATATAAATTTAGTGTTAATTTTTAAAATTTAAGCACCAATGATATAAGTAATGAAGCCATAGACGTGTGTTTCTTCGCCTATTAGGATTTAAACCATAGTATCCAAAGATATTATACATGTGGATACGCTTTTAGCCTTTCAATATAATTTTAGAGGGATTAAAAATGTCTCGCTGGTTTTCTTTGAGTATGTGTTAGAAGTTGTATTGACGGATATCTAATTAGGGTGCACATATATAGCGATGCACGTGCATATACATCTTCGTGTAATTGAAACACTTTTTTTTTGAGAAACTATGTTTTAGGGGGTGTTTGAATCGGCTAGTAGGTTGTAACTATTTCATCGATTTCTATTAGCACGTTTTCTAATATGTAAAACGATATATTTTTCATAAAAATTTTCTATATGAAAATATCTTTAAAAATTAAATAGAGCTATTTTTTAAATTTTTAATAATTAATACTTAAGTAATCATGCTAATAATATTTCTTATTTTACGTGTAACTGATTCAAACTCACGTCAACTGCTCCTTGTTATAGCTCTCGTCACTCGTCAACGTTGCCCACTGGCCACTGCCAAATTAATCAACTGTTGAAACTAACACGGTCAAAAGCTAGAGTACTTGCGGCTCCACGCGTAAAACTCCATGCATGCAACGTCTGCACGATCGATGTGCGTTCAAAGTCCACCTAGGAAGCGTGTGGTTCATCTTTTTCTTGTTTCTGACTGCCTAGCTTTAATTTGGTCAGAGCTACCTTTTGGCTTTTACAGTTCCTGCTGCACGCGTGCATGCTCCCCTTTTGGACGACGCGTGACGTCTTTTCTTCAAAGCGTCAGGTGAAACCTCTTGGTAATAAAAAAAGATTATCAAAAGACATGTGTAGGTTTCCTTCCTACGTAACATGGCTTTTTTTGGAGAGCCAGAGAGTTAAAAATAGCGGGTAAATAGCTATATGGTAAAAATAAGAAAAAGCTTGGTGTCTTACTTTTGTCTTGCAGTTTAATTTTTTTTATCCTTGTAACTATATATTATTAAAATTTTTAGAATTTTAATTGTTCAGAAAACTGAAGTTTCTAAGGAAAGTTATAGCAGCCAAAAACTCCTTAAACAGGACCAACCACATGCAGGTACACGTAGATATAAGCTCGCTGGTTCCGCTACTGTGCTACCTAAAGATCGATTGATCATATATCAGTTGAACATAATAGTGTAAGGCACCTGTAGATATCTTTGGGAGAAAAAATTGATCGAGGAGACACATAGGTCGAACAGATAGATGTGTCGGTCACTTCTGGATAACTATTGACCCACTCTAATATACCGTATTATTTTTTAATAATAAAATTTATTTCAGCCATTGCTTTAAAAAAGCTACTGTTAATTATTGTAGAGTTTACAGAACGAACAACTGTGAATTATAAAATTAAAGTTTGATTAAAAAACTACTTAAAATACCACCTCAAAGACAGATGTTTCATCTATGGTTGGTGAGAATCTAACAATTGTTTCTTTCCAATAGCTTATAAGCTGTACGTAGTTCTTGTCTTACTCAAACCAAAAACAAAATCTTTAAAATCAACAGCCGATCATTATGTCGATCGAATTTCACACACATCACTACTAGAATATGACGTTAAATCAAAGCGGAAGATAACATCGGAGAGTTACTGAGTTGTAAACGGCCATTCGTGTAGATCTTGCCACTATCATCTCCATTGAAGCCGATCTGACGAGGACACAACGATCAAGGGTGCCGCACCAACATGGAGCCTCCAATATAACCCTGTAAGAACGTCACGACATCTAGGATGCCGTCGTCGCTATTCCGAACATCCAGAACTAGGTTTTCACCTGAAGAGACCACCCTGAGGCACGAAGGTAAGAAATGGGGCGTCAGCAACATCGCCTCCAGGAAGGTGTGTGGCGCCCACAGGCATCACTAATGTCGGTGGCATTGATAGCCCCGACCCTAGTTCTGCGGTGATTAGAGCTCGACCTTCCAGGTGTTAAGATCTAGATGGTGCCGGCGGTGGAGAAGATGGGAAATGGTGGAGACGGATCCCCGTGGAGACGCTTGCAGCTCGACGGGCAACCCCGGCACAGAGGAGTCGCTACCTCCACATTTCCTCGTCGGCTCCAATGCGCCAATCCTACCGCTCGTTGTGAAGACACGGCTGCCACTGCTGTGGAGACCGAGGAGACCACCCTCCAGCGAAACTCACCCTCCCCTTGTCACACCCTGAAATTACCTAAATTAATAACTTGTGTGCTAATGCATTTTTAGAAATTGAATTAAAATTGTTCAAGAGGCTTGAAAATAAAATTCACAATAAACCTCTATAGGAAATGGGCAACATAAAATTTTTACTAAATACTTTGCTTAATCCTAAGTCTCCAAGATTTTTCTAGGAATTTTTAGAGCAAGAGAAGTATTTTTAATAAATGAAACAACATTTCAGTAATTATTTATAAAGGAAAATATTTTAAAAATCCCTTCCAAGCCACTAGGCCTAATCCGACCCAATTCTCTTCTCTTCCCGTGTGCGCCCACCACCACCGCCCTTCCCTCTCTTCCTCACCCACGCATACGCCAGCCCAAGACAGCCCGCACGGTCTCCTCTCTCTCGGGTTAGCTGACATACGGGGCCCACATGTCAGACCTGTCTTCTACCTTGAGACAGAGTCCGTCTCTGCCACGGCTTCGCCGCTCCACCGCCAAATCCCGTCGATTCCTTTTCCAAAATTGGTTGAGGGATTTTGCTCCTCATCTCCTCCTCTTCCTTTTCCGTCTTGGAAACCGAGGAATCCCGAAGTCACACGGCGGGAAACCTTCCCATGTTGAAGCAGGAAACCTAGTTTTCCTCCGCCGTGCCCCGACTGTGTCTGACCTAGTCTCTCCCTCCAATGCCCTTTATAAGCATCACCGTTGCCCCATCTTTCGATCTCAACCCTAATCGCAGCTCGTCAAGGTCTTCCATTGCGATTCCGCTGACGAACCAGAGCTCCGCCGCCATCGCAAGCTTCCAGCCATACGCCCCTGTTGTTTTCATCGCCGCTGGAGTTCGCCACCGCCGTCAACAGCTTCACCAGGACCCGGGGCACCTCAATCGTCTACCGGTGCCGTCGAGGACCGTCGGAACACCGTCGCCGCCATCAACCAGAAGCTCACCGCCGTCGGTCATCGTCCATCGCCGTCTGCCGTTGAGCAAGCCACTAGACGGTTTGCCCCGATCTCCTCTCCCCGTTGATGTCCTCAACTCACGCCACCGTGCCGCCGTTTGCCATCGACCATAGGTCCCTGTGCCGCCACTGTCGCCAGTGAGTCCGCGTGGGCACCTGTCACGCCCCAAACTAGCCCTCTGAGAAGGACAAGTCTAAGTCAATAAACAAACCTGCATAACCGTACCATCCTAGGAATATAGTGCTGGTACAACAGGAAGATGGATCTTCACAGCACAACTATCTTTATTATCAGATATAGTCTTACAAGTAGGTTGGAGCTGCGGACATACCCCGAGTTCACAACGATACATTACCAAAAGAGCGGAAGCGGAAACTAGCCCAAACCCACAAGCGTGACTTGGGAACTAAGCCGAAATCCTAGAACTCTTCGAATCCTACCTGCTCCTGGAAGAACTCCTTGTCGGCGGGATCCATCTCTTCTTCTTCAAGCACTAGGGTGGGGGGTAGATTGTAGAGAGCATGGGTGAGTACTAGCATACACAAAAAGTCATGGAAACTTAAATGTTTAATGCTAGCTTCAAAGGAAGGCTGGTTATTTTTTCGTTCAATTTTATTGGAAGACCTTTAAATAAGCTAAGTGTGTGCTTCTCAACAACTGGAGCAAGGTGGAGTCTCGCTCGGTCGGTGTGGGTGCCATGGGCCCCGGGTACCTTATGACAAGCATATGGGCCACTCGGATAGAGGATGGGCCTGGCCCTGTAATTAGAGATATAGTAATCCCTATCAGACTTTGCCTTGTACGATAAGGAAAACACAATCCTAGTTGGGTGCGTTATATCTCTAAGAGGAGATCCCTTGGCTGTAATCCGGTTGGGACTCCTACCTTGTAACCCTGTCCCCCAGTATATAAGGGGAGGCAGGGCGCCCCCTGAGGGCAGGTTGAGTTGGTTCATCAGAATCGCCACCATAATTCCTCAAAGGAATACATATAAACTGGATGTAGGGTATTACCTCATAACGAGGGCCTGAACCAGTATAAAATCTCCTTGTCTTCCTTTGCAATCCACCGAGTTTCCATCCGTCGTGTAGCCCCATATTCATATTGCTAGGTAGGGGCTTCGGCGAGATCTACATCTACAAGCTCGATGGATCCAGCAACCGAAATTGACGGCGGCAAATTCTCCCCGGAAGACACAATAACTTTCGGAAGCCTTGACTTCATCGCCGACGAATTCGGCAACATCACCTTGGCTGACTCGGACTCGATCCGATCTGCCAGGGAACCGGCCAACTCCGCGCCAGTTGGCCCACACGATGCTGCAGTAACCCTCGTCGACTTGCTGCGGCAATCTTCATCTTGTCCGGGTCTCGGGGCAACTCTTTTCTTCGGTGTTCGACTCAGACTCGGCCTTTAGCCGGCCAAGATCGAGCTAAGAAGAGAAGAGATCAGCAATCTCCCGTACAGACTCGGCAACGCCGCGGATATCTTCAGACAACATCCGACGCGGCAAACTCGATCCCCTGGAATTCGACTCGGATACGGCCCAGAGCCGCTCGAGATCGGATCTAGGGAGGTTGGAGTTATAATCACCCCCATCAGTTATTCCGACTACGACTCTCAATCGGACTACGACTCTCAATCGGATTCCGACTCTAAGTCGGACAGCAGTTCGGCAAGCTTCTCCCCGCCACGAGAAATCTTCATGGCATCCAAAGGCCCTACTCCTACTCAGGAATCACGCCGACTACATAAGCAACAAGAGGAGGAGGCCTGCCGACTGTGAGAACAATCGGAGGAAGAAGCAAGACGCCTGCACGCCCGCAACGACGACCTACGCAGGGCTGGGAGGACGGCTTAGCAACAAATCCTCCAAACACGAGTCGACGACCATGACATCTTCGTTACACCCCAACAGAACATCGTGGCCGCTGCAACTCTACTGGATACACTCCAGTTCGGACCTGATCACCAGGCCACTCCGACAATCGCAAGGATAAAAGCCATGCTTACCGCTACTGCATGTCAGCAGCACCAACAGTCGGGCGATACCCTCATACCGACCAACCGGTCGACATCCCCAACGGTAGTTTCATCCACCTCAAAGCGACACCGAGCGGCCGGCTCTAGTCGGCAGCACACGGAGTCACGCCAAACGTCACTCGGCAACCCCAACAACAACTGGAGGCTCCGAGGCCAACCATGGCGTGACCTTTGGCAGGACATCAACGCTCGCCGCAGCCATCGAGAGGAAGACGAGCAACGCCAACTGGAAGACAAGAACGATCGCTTCGGCCTCCACCACGAGCGGTTTCGCCGCCGTATTCGGAGTCGGAGCCCTCATGACGATGAAGGCATACCGGCCTTCACCCAAGAGCTACAACAGGTCGACTGGCCATTGGGTTTCAAGCCTACAGGAATCAAAAAATACGACGACAAGACCAACCCCGAGTCCTAGCTCACAGTTTACACTCTGGCGATCCGAGCAGCTGGAGGAAATCACAAAGTCATGGCTAACTACTTCCCAGTCACTTTAGCTGACTTAGCGAGGACATGGCTAACAGGACTTCCCAAGCAATCAATCGGCTCCTAGGGAGAACTCCGGGAACGCTTCATCGACAACTTCCAGGGGACATACGAGAGGCCATCTTCCGAGCACGACCTGCATCAGTTGTATCAAAGGAAGAACGAGTCTCTTCGTGACTTCATCAAGAGGTTTTCTGAGAAGAAGAACTCAATCCCGAAGATCAAGGACGAGGTCGTCATCGCCGCCTTTCAAAAAGGAGTCAAAGACACCTCGTTTATCGATAAATTCACTCGAAAACCTCCCAACTCTGTCAAGGCTTTATTCGACATGGCGAACAAGTACGCCGACTCGGTCGACGCTGTTGCTGAGGCCCTCGATGACAAGAAGGCACCCTGACAAAAGAAGCGGGAGGGCACTGACCACGCGGTACCGACTAAAGTTGGGAGTCGCAACCATCTTCGACCTTCAACAACTGAAGATTATCAGAACAACAAGTGACATGCTCGGGGGCTCAAAAGCCCAAACGCAAGGATGGCATCCCCACTCCAACATTCCGAACAGCTAAGTCGCTTCCTGATAAATATTTCTTCACTTGGCCTTACCAATGCCGCAGCCACTTACACCTAATAGGTGTACAAGCTGCACTTTTTCTTTTTTTTCTCTTAAATGATTGCAAAAGTATTCGAGTAGCATAAATCCTGATCCGTGAAACTTTGCTCCATGAAAGACGAACTCAAGTCACCCAAAACGCGTGTCTGGGAAAGAGCCATGAGCCAACTCCCGACACTCGGGGGCTATAATTAGTCAGGCAGAGTGCTTAAACGTAAGGGGTCAACTACTCGGAGAAATTAATATCAATAAGAGGAAGAACTCATATTTACATATATTGTAAAATACATTTTATTCGGGTGATTGTTTTCATCATCAGATGCTACTCATCCAATATCTTTATAGTGCAGGGCCAACTCCAAATACGCGTGACAAGAACTCAGGGCTGCGAGCCTATCTCCTACGCTCGGGGGCTGGACAAATCTACCAAGAATCACTCGGAATGCTCCATGAGGGCTACTGACCGAGTACTTGCGCCAGTCGGGACGTCATCTTCCCTGGCTACACTCCATGTGAGCTAACAACCGACCTCCGGCGCTAGTTGGGGGTCGTATACTGCTCGACTGGGTGAGTTACGCCCCATGAGGGTCGCCAGCCAAATCCTACGCTAACGCTAGGTTCGGGTATCTTATTCAGTCGCAACTCGGCTAAGTAGGGTACGCCCCATAAGGGTCGCCAGCCGAATCCTATGCTAATGCTAGGTTTGGGTATCTTATTTGGTCACAATTTTGTCAGATCGGGTATGCCCCATGAGGGTCGCCAGCCAAATCCTATGCTAATGTAAGGTTTGGGTACCTTATTTGGCTATGGCTCTGTTGGATATGGTACGCCCCATGAGGGTCGCCAGCCAAACCCTCCGCTAATGCAAGGTTCAGGTACCTTGTTCGGCTTTACCCAAGTCAGAGAAGACTTACGTCGTCAAAGCGCATCCGGGGTTCTCATGCACCGCGTCACACCTGAGGAGGGCAAGCAGATCCTACAATATACCCACTCAGACTTCTGTGGCAACCAGGTTGCATCCAGAACGTAAGTCGGAAAGGCTTGCGAATAAGGATTTCTCTGGCTGATTGCGGTTATCGACACCAAAAAACTCATCCTGACATGCGAGGGATGCCAATCTTATAGATCTATGCTGGGTAGGTCGGTTCAGGCCGGCTTATTTGGTAGCAGCCACCAAGACATGAGTTCCTACAGTAGTATGCTCCATGTGGGCCACCCACAGGCTGAGTTAAAATTATAGCGCTGGTGCTACCAACAGGAGCCGATGAGGTAAACAGATATGCTTCATGAGAGCCTTATTACTAAACATATATGTTTGGGTATCTGTTTTATCCACCAGGTCTCGAGGATATATCCTTACATGGATCACAAGCTGGTCTTCATTAAAATTGGGGATGCAAATATCTTTCTTGAGTACACCTGACCACACCGTGGATTTATTTTCATAAAGTGGTACTCGGCCTACATGCATGGCCATCAGTTGCCATGAGCAACATTATTCCAGCCAATATGACGCTGAAGAGTCTAACTTTCGAGTAGTGCACTACTCGAGAGAGACTATAAATTTCTTATTCCCGCTGACATGATGCGGAGGAGTCTAACTTCTGGGCGGAACACCACTCAAGAAAGACTATAAACCCCCTTTCCAGCTGACATGAAGCTGAAGAGTCCCATATACGAGTAGTTTCCTACTCGGCAAGACTATAAATTAAATTCCGGTTGACATGATACCGAAGAGTCTCATATACCAGTAGTATACTACTCGGGAAAGACTATCAGGTTAAAGATCTTTGACTTTATGTTTAATTGTCTTCACAATTAAGCACAAAGTCGGGGGCTACACCTAATAGGTGCGCCAATTCGGTGCACACTATTCATACATCTACATGAAGCCCTTCATAGCCTCGCTGCCAGCTGATATGAAGCAGGACTCGGGAAGAAGACGCACTCGGACAAAGAGTACTCGGGAGCAATGCACTCGGGAAGACTTCACTGTGGAGGATGAGTACTTGGCATCAGCTGTGACTCAACTATGAAGGTCTCAAGGGCTACTGTGGGTGCCATGGGCCCCGGGTACCTCATGACAAGCATATGGGCCACTGGGATAGAGGATGGGCCTGGCCCTGTAATTAGAGATATAGTAATCCCTATCAGACTTTGCCTTGTACGATAAGGAAAACACAATCCTAGTTGGGTGCGTTATATCTCTAAGAGGAGATCCCTTGACCGTAATCCAGTTGGGACTCCTACCTTATAATCCTGTCCCCCAGTATATAAGTGGAGGCAGGGCGCCCCCTGAGGGCAGGTTGAGTTGGTTCATTAGAATCACCACCATAATTCCTCAAAGGAATACATATAAACTGGACGTAGGGTATTACCTCACAACGAGGGCTTGAACCAGTATAAAATCTCCTTGTGTTCCTTTGCAATCCACCGAGTTTCCATCTGCCGAGTAGCCCCATATTCATATTGCCGGTGTAAAACATCGACAGTCGGAGTGAAGTGTTTCCATCATTGATACAGCACAACTCTCAAAGTTGGCTTCCAGAGATTTGGTTCCATTAGCCGATTCACAAGCACTGGGCCCATGGCCCTGCTGTCCATGATAGCTTCACCTCAAATTGGAAATTGAATCCTATTCCACGACATCCTTTTTACAAGCAGTACGTTAACAAAACTATGCTAAGAAATCACCTCACATCCGCCCATGACCATGGGCACGGCTATCCGAACAATTAGTAACCTCTGCAGAGGGGGTACACTTTACCCACTTGACATGACTTACTCTATCAACCAGCTCGCACAGAACGGCCACTATTGGTGACTAGAGGTTTTCACGACAAGACATTTCTGGAGTCGACACCAAGTTACTCCATGCCAACTGGAGGGGTCCGAGACCAACGACAGGGTAGGTCCAAAACCATGTTGTGCCCTCCCAGCGATCCACAATCCAATGGCATGCAAGGCATCCCTAGGAGACTAGTTACTCAGCTAGGGGCTTCCCATTTCACCCATCGGTCCTTAGCTGCGAATACGGGAGACTCGCCCTGTCGGAGGATGAAACCTCGACTGCGGGAAGTCAGGAGACCCCCCTTTGAGATTCGGCCAGGGGAGTAGTTCTCAGGCGAAGCCGGCGACAGTGTGTATCAGCGGAACGATGGATCGATCGAAAGAAAGAAAGCACACAAAGAAGACAGGAGGATTTAGACAGGTTCGGGCCGCTCGGAGGCGTAATACCCTACTCCTATGTGTTTGCTATGTGGGAGGATGAATGGATGTGGATTGTTGCTACAGTATGTTCTTCCCGGGGAGCTCGGGCCCTGGGAAGCTCTCTGGAAGTTATCCGAGCTGTGTAAGCCGTCTCGCCCTAGAGCTATCTTGTCTAACTTGTTTTCTAGAGGCCCCTCCCTCAGCTAGAGGCATGGATCCTCCTTTTATCAGCGAAGGGGAGTCCACAGTGCCGAGATAGATGAGAGAGCTAGCTACCATCTGCCTTTGTCGCTCGTACCCACGCCGCCGCCTGCCGCGCCGCACCGGAAGGACGTGTAGTCACCGCTGTCTAGTCACCGCTGTCTGCCTGCTGAGGGCGGCTGGGCAGAGCACATCTGGTCGTCTTGCCGCCGGGCCGATGCGGGCGTCTGTCTGGTCGTCGCATCACTCCGCTGCTGCGGGCGGCTGTGGCAGAGCATGCCTGGTCGGTTCCTTGTCGGGCGACCAGATTATGGAGATGTGATAGCGTACGGCTCCGATCTCTGTCGGGAGACAGGCAGGAGGCGCCCCGTCGCCTCGCCATTAATGCGGGCAGGTGGGGCGCTATCCACCTGAGCCAGCCTCGTGCTCGGGTCCCGGGGACGTCCCGGGACTAGCCGGTGAGAGCCGGGCCGGGGGATCAGGCCCGGTCCTGGGGCACGGAGCTCCCGGGACTGGGGTCGAGATTCGGGGTCCAGGCAGGAGCGAGCGGAGATGGGTCCCGGGGTCCGGGCACGGAGCTCCTGGGACTGGGGTCAGGACCCGGGGTCCGGAACCTGAGTTCCCGGGACTGGGGGTCCGGCCACGGAGCCTGCGCACCGCTCAGGCTCTTAGCGGGAGAGCCGACCGCAGCCGGCCTTCTCTTGCACATAATGTGGCCCCAGGGGAACTGACGTGGCCGAAGACCCACGCGTCCCCGGCGACTGTGGGGACCCCCAGTCCCGTTTCGCCGACAGTGGCCCCTAGCCCTGTTGCTCGGCTGGGATCATCCCCGGGCAGGAACAGGGTCACGTCTTGAAGAAAAGAGGGGACGCGGGGTGCGCCTGGTTCGCCATGAACTGGTGGAGCTTGACGTCTTTGTTGCTTAGACGGTATATGTGCCCGGGACCCGGGCTGAAAACATGGAATGAAGTGTTGAGGAAGGCCGGCGGCAGCGGTCGCGATGGCGATGCAGCAGCTCGCCGCCCGTACTGTCGCCACCGAGTTCTTCGTGGCGACCGCTGGTCGGAGACTGTGGCAGCAGAGAGGTGCGTCGTCCGATTGGAGGCCGCCACCGAATCCGCCGCCGACGAGTCCTCCCGCGCCTGGTCCGAGATGGAGGCGCGGGAGAAGGAAACACTCTCCCGGGGGGAACACGTCCGGGCCAAAGGGGCCGGGCTCACGTCTCGGGGGTGTGAGTTCGCCGCGCGCGTGGAAGTCGCGGTGGTTCGCGAGGAGGCACGGGAGGCCGTGGCCGAGACCGCTGCCCCGGAGGCAGGGTTCCTCGACGGCGGCGAGTACTTTGTAGAGCCGATGCCTGATGAAGAGGTCGAGGAAGACATCGGTCCCCTTCTAACGCCGCCCGGGGTCCGGCCCGAAGAAGGCCAGCGACCTCTCCCCGTGCGACGGCGTCTCCGGGCGCGATCATCTGGTGGAGCCGATGGCCGACGAAGAGGTCGAGGAAGATGCCGGTTTCCTTATGACGCCACACGCGTGCGCCTTCGGGGCCCGGGGGCCCTCCATGCCCCCGAGCGCCCCCCCTTCTGACGTCGCCCGGGGTCCGGTCCGAAGTACACCGGTGACCTCCCCCCGTGCGGCGACATCTATGGGCCTCGCTCATGCTTGCGCTCCGGTTTTGCCTGTCTTGTACAAAGAGAGATATTTGCATATGTATATGGTCATGTTTATACTTTTCGTACCTTGGTTTATTGTGTTGTTTGGAGGTCGCTTGCACTCGGGGTCCCGTGTCTGGGGACGTCGAGTACCGGGCGCTGTCCGACATCGAGGGCCAGTAACCGCGAATAGCCGTAGGGTGCGAGACCCCTGTCCGGGCCCCGGCGTAGCCGCTTGCCCCGGGAGCTCGAGCCCCGGGGGCAGCGAACGCGACCGTCGAACGCCTCGGGAGCTCGGTTCACGGGGGCACGAGCAGTCCGGAAGTGAGCTTGGCGGAGCGACGAAGTCCGTTGGTCCGGGCCCTTCCGTCTCCCGGATCCCGGGGCTCTCCGCGCCCCCGGGCGCCGTTGGCCCGGGGAGCACAGCGAGGCCGCGAGAACAGGCTTTATTCGCCGGGAGCCCCTCGGGAACTGACCCTGACCGGATACGGAGTCGCCAGGCAGCGGAGCACCAGGCGCCTCGGCAGTTGCCGGGGAGGAGCTGGCCAGGCCGGGCACCGCAGCCTGCCCCGGGAATCTAGGCTGGCCAAACAGGGGGAGAATACAAGCTGAGCAATATGTAAAGTCGGATAAGGTAACGTATCTGGATATTGCGAAGGGCGGCATGGCTTCGCGAGCACAATCCCGGGACCGGGAGTGTTGCTCTCCCCCGGGAGCGCCGAGTATCGGGCCGATCCGCCGTGATCCGCCATAGCGCCTAGGTCCCGGGAGCTCGATACCAAGGGGCCGCGGGCGACCGAGCGCGAGTCTCACGGAAACGGCTAAGTCCGTAGGCTTGACCCCTCCTGTCTTCCGGGTCCCGGGGGCCCTCCGCGCCCCCGGGAGCCATTGGCCCGGGGAGCGCCGCGAAGCCGCAGGAACGGACTTGACCGAGCACGGGGTGGCCAGGCAGCGGAGCACCCGGCGCCTCGGCGGTTGCCAGGGAGGTGCCAGCCAGGCCAGGCTCCGCAAGCCGCGTCGAGTTTCGGAAAGCCTGCCTAATCCTGCCGGGAATTGGTCTGATCTGCATATGATGAACTGTGAGAGTATTTGGCTCGTTCCCTTGTCCATCCCGTGCTACGAACGGTGGCGTCGATCACCTCCCGAAGGCGTCTTCGCGGTCGCGACTGTGCGGAGGAAAAGACCACGCATAAGCATTTCACCCCCTACCTCCGGATAGAACCGATCCCAAAGCTAGCCAGGCAGGACATCGGAGCCGCAGGGACACGGGGCGCCACCCGGAGGGCGCCATTAGGTCCCCGCGAGCTCGACAACGCCCTGGACCTAGCACATCAGGATACGGTTACTTCGTCGATAGGGAACTGATGATCATGCGCAAATCCCAACCGTCGTACGGGCGCGGCCCGAATAAGCCCCCAGGGGATGAGACTGCCATGAACGAAACACACGGGAAAGGACGAAAGGGACGGCACCGGGATAGATATTAAAAATGCTGATTATATGAAAGCGTATACTAAAGGGGGCCCCGGCCAGCGCTGAGGTTTGGAGCCACTTACAGGATGTATTTATGGAAGAATTTTGTGAGGATGCTCCCAGGCTTACCGAGCCCGGTCGGGAATCAGCGATCATCAGGAAGGAGACTTCCCTCAGGGGGAAGGCTTATTTCATTCCGACCCGTGCGAGGACACGGCGGAGATTCAAACCCCCAACCCAAAGCGACCGGACCCGAACCTTACGCTATAGATAGCGCTTGAGGCCTTGCTGGTAACGAGCGACGCGGAGCGGAGCGCGCCACCTTCGTTCCTCGTGGAAGTCGAGGTTGTCGAGCTGCATATTTGTCGTGGTTGATGTTTGTCGATGTAGCGCTATACCCCAGAGCCGAAGGAGAGGTCTGGCGACAGAACGGCTTCGGCCCGGTACACCAGGAAGGAACGGGGTCTCCCCGGGCGCCCAGCTTGGTGTGGTATGAATCGCCCCTAGGACCGCCAGGAAAAAGTCTACTCTGCACATAGTGAACTGTGAGAGCGTCCGGTTCGTTCCTTTGTCCACCCCATGCTACGAGCCGTGGTGTCAACCACTTCCCGAAGGCGTTCTCGTGGTCGCGCCCGTATGGCGGCTGGGTTTTGTGCATAATCCAGCCGTCGTACGGGCGCGGCCCGATGGTACCCCCAGGGGGTGAGACTGCCCCGAACGCAACACACGGAAAACGACGAAAGGAACGAGACCGGGAAGGATATTAAAAACGTTGCTTATGTAAAGTGTATATACGCGGGGCCCCGGCCAGCGCCGAGATTTTAGAGAGATCCGGCGCTGGCTCGGGCTCACCACGACTTACAGGATGTTTATATATATAGATTTGTGAAGATGTTGATGTGCCTAGGGATGGAGCTCGGACTCGCTTCCCTCGCGAGCCTCGAGACTGGGGAGAGGCATGTGCTCGGGACCCGGGGGCCCTGGCTGTCATGCGGAGGATATGTGTCCGGGACCCAGGGGCCCCAGACTGGAATATGGTTTTGATATAAGCCGGGTTCCGGGGGCCCGGGCTTGAATATGGAATGTGAGACGACCTTCCGGACGCGTCCTCGCCGGGGCGGCGCCGTCCGGGCTGTCGTGCCCTATTCCGGGTGTCGCGTTCCTAGGCTCGCACTTGCCTTGGCGAGGGCTGCCCTGGTTCGGCCTCCTCGGTGTCGGGCCCGGGGCGCGGATTCGGGAATCCGCGCCTCGGCTCAAATATGTGCCTGGGACCCAGGGGGCCCCTGACTGAAATATGATTCGATATGTATTGTCAACATGTGCCCGGGCACGGGGCCCGGGTAAGGACATGGACCATATCGGGACGACTTCCCTGAACCTGCCCTTGCCGAGGCGGTGCTGTCCGGGTACTCGCGCCCTGTTGAAGCTGTTCCGGCTCGGGAGCGGGGTTCGGACCGTCCGCATGAGGGTCGGAACGTCCGAGTCGCTACGACCGGACCGTCCGCCGAGGGATCGGACCGTCCGAACCGCCTCGGCCGCGCTTGGCCCGCTACTGCTCCTGGTGGAACTTCTTGACGCGCTTGGCCAGCTTCTGGACGGCACGGCACCTCGTGAGGTCGTGCGAGTCTGTCTCGTGGACGGTGCACCATTTCCGGGCCATCGTTGGCTCAAGATGCTCGGCCATGCCCTGGACGGCGCGGCACTCCGTGATGTCGTGCCGGTCCGTGTCGTGGAAGGCGCACCACCCCCGGGCTATCGCCGGCTTGATGCGCTCGGCCAAGCGCTGGACGGCGCGACACTCCGTGAGGTCGTGCCGGGCCGTGTCGTGGAAAGCGCACCACCCCCGGGCTGTCGCCGGCTTGATACGCTCGGCTGAGCCCTGGATGGCGCGGCACTCCACAAGGTCGTGCCAGCCCGTCTGGTGGAGGCGGCACCACTTCCAAGTCGTTGCCGGCGGCGGCGACATGTGTGCGGCCTTCCGCTGCTTGCCGCCGTCATCGCCCCCGCGGGCAACATGGCTCCAGGGGTCGCCAGTAGCGGCCAAGGCGAAGTCCTCGGCGGCCTTCCTGGCCTTCTGGTGCTTCCTCCTTTTCCACCGTGACACGGAATGTGAGAGCTCGCCACTCTCTCCAGGGCCCCTGTCGGGGGCCACATTGCCCAGCGGGGTGAAGCCGCCGGACTCCTCGCCGTAGCCTCGACGATGATGGTGGCCTGCTGGCGCGCCAGCTGTCATGGAGTGCGTCGGTGTTGGAGACGCCGGCGTGTCACCTGAAAAGGAAACTCCCCCCACCAGGCGCGCCAGCTGTCGGAGGATGAAACCTCGACTGCGGGAAGTCAGGAGACCCCCCTTTGAGATTCGGCCAGGGGAGTAGTTCTCAGGCGAAGCCGGCGACAGTGTGTATCAGCGGAACGATGGATCGATCGAAAGAAAGAAAGCACACAAAGAAGACAGGAGGATTTAGACAGGTTCGGGCCGCTCGGAGGCGTAATACCCTACTCCTATGTGTTTGCTATGTGGGAGGATGAATGGATGTGGATTGTTGCTACAGTATGTTCTTCCCGGGGAGCTCGGGCCCTGGGAAGCTCTCTGGAAGTTATCCGAGCTGTGTAAGCCGTCTCGCCCTAGAGCTATCTTGTCTAACTTGTTTTCTAGAGGCCCCTCCCTCAGCTAGAGGCATGGATCCTCCTTTTATCAGCGAAGGGGAGTCCACAGTGCCGAGATAGATGAGAGAGCTAGCTACCATCTGCCTTTGTCGCTCGTACCCACGCCGCCGCCTGCCGCGCCGCGCCGGAAGGACGTCTAGTCACCGCTGTCCGCCTGCTGAGGGCGGCTGGGCAGAGCACATCTGGTCGTCTTGCCGCCTGGCCGATGCGGGCGTCTGTCTGGTCGTCGCATCACTCCGCTGCTGCGGGCGGCTATGGCAGAGCATGCCTGGTCGGTTCCTTGTCGGGCGACCAGATTATGGAGATGTGACAGCGTACGGCTCCGATCTCTGTCGGGAGACAGGCGGGAGGCGCCCCGTCGCCTCGCCATTAATGCGGGCAGGTGGGGCGCTATCCACCTGAGCCAGCCTCGTGCTCGGGTCCCGGGGTCCGGGCACGGAGCTCCCGGGAGTGGGGTCGAGACCCGGGGTCCAGAACCTGAGTTCCCGGGACCGGGGCCAAGACCCGGGGTCCGGCCACGGAGCCTGCGCACCGCTCAGGCTCTTAGCGGGAGAGCCGACCGCAGCCGGCCTTCTCTTGCACAGAATGTGGCCCCAGGGGAACTGACGTGGCCGAAGACCCACGCGTCCCCGGCGACTGTGGGGACCCCCAGTCCCGTTTCGCCGACACGCCCTTCAGGCACGGTTCCCGTACCGTGAGTTTTGTAAACTCATTTTATTTTCATGGCACCGACTCAAGTGTTGGGTTTTCCAAAGATTTTGTAAAACCCAAGTTTTACCCATCGTGATCATTTTAAATTTTAAGAAGGATCACCGGTATCATGCCCGTAGGCACAGATACCGGGTTCCAAGCAAGGAAGGTGACAAGAGCGTTCCGAGTATCACAATTGTCAAGGGTCAATGCAGCAAGTTAGGTAGGCCAGCCGATTATCTTGCAAACCGTGGCCGAGATTATCAACGCACCCTAAGTAATGCAATTTTGCAATTAATGTACTTATTTCTACAAATATAGGCGCAACATGTTCAAATGTGACTTGCCTTGCTCAAAGCCTTAAGCTTCTCCTTCGAAATCCGCATCCTGAGGTTCCTCCGACTCCGAAGCTACACGTGAAACGAGGAAACTCAACACAAGGACCAAAATAAAAGCCCTATTAGTGCCCTCTAAGCGTGCCATCGGATAGAACTCATTTTTAGAGAAATTTTGGAGGTGGAAGGGAGTCAATCGGACGAACGGTTGAGGAGATATGAATTTTGGAGGGTATATTGAATTTTTGGACAAGAGAAAAAGGATTTTGGAATCTGATAAATTTATTCTTGCGGATTTCATTCCCTCCCAGGCCGCTGACAGGTAGGGCCCATCTGTCGGCCGAGGGGAACAATACTGGGCGTGCGCGATGGGCTTAGCCCACGGTAGCCGAACAGGGAAGGATAGCTTCGGCCTACTGGGCCAGAGGCGTTGGCTTGGCCCGGTGTAACACCCAGAAATTTGTAACCGGAATTCTGAATATTTCTGTGTATTAAATCCCTGTCCAGGAAACCTAGGGTACACAATACCAAGTTGCCATATAGAGTGCATCTTACAAATAGAAGAAAATTGTCTTACATCAATGCAGCGGTAACAATAAATAAAGCCTATTTACAGCTAGCCAAGTGGAGGCTTCCATTCCACAGGCGTCTTGACAGCGGAGTCAGCTTAGTCCTCTTGATGATCCCCGTCGGACAGGTACTCCACCACTGAGAGGGGAAAGGGAGAAAGACTGAGTACCACCCACAGTACTCAACAAATCACACCCACGAATATGCACAATGCACGGGAGACAACGATAGGCTCAGGGTTTATTTGTGTAAAAGCAGTTACAAACAGTAGTAGTTCGCAAACGGTGAAAAGGTTGATTAATTGAACAATATTAATCCTCCACTGATCAACGTTACACCACGTTAACCAGGCCTAACCATCCATCTGAACTATACCAGTTCCATTAAGTCAAGCTAATTAAGTAAGGGTAAGACTAATCACGATAAGTCTTGACCAATAGCCCATAACCGCGAGCACGGCTATTCAAATAGATTTACTTTGATCAGAGATGTATAACGGTACCCACAAGACACAGCCCCACACACGTTCCCGTATGCCGGCATATCACCATGACACCCTGCGAGAGGCTGTGACAGGACCATTCACGCAACCTCTCCCTAACCATCCACACCGCGCTAAGGTTGCACCTGCCGATAGGACACCCCACATTGGCCCAGCTACCCCCATTGCGCCACAATGGATCCAAAAGTCGATCAACCCGATCCTAAGCCGACCCAACTCCATCACGCCCATTCTCACCAACGGTGCCTAGGAAAGGGAGAATAAATGCTATAAGCCCAGCCGTTGCCCACGCTGGCTTGTGGAATATACGAGTATTTGCCTAAGGGGTTCCAGCGAACCATTTCTTAATTGCCATGGGTGCGACCAACAAAACCATGCACCCACAGCCAACCATTTAGGTCAAATTTTAGTAATTTAACATCAACACATCCAAAGTTCCATTTTCCAACATTGAGTCACACCATAAATGTAAATTAAAATATTTAAATCCCCATGTGACCTAAAGGTTTCTAAGTAGGACTAAGCATCCTAACAACAGCCTCTAGTCAGAGCAATTAAAATTGCATGTATATAGGTCACCCTTCCCACATGAAATGATAAAATAATGCATGTTTATTAATTTAAAACAAACTATTTGCAATAAATGGGTACAAAATGATCGAGGAAACGATGTGACTTGCCTTGCTCCGACTCGGTGAATTCGGCAACGACTTCGTAGTAAACTGGAGGATCGACAGCGTCAGTTTCTATAGCAAACAATGCACAAACAATTAAAACAGTACATGTGGACACAGAAACAGGGGATAAAAGTGTTTTTAATGGATTCTTGGTATTTTTCTAGATTTAATGAAATTTGGATGGGATTAATCGGAGCTCATATGAATTAGTTATGAATTTTAGAGGTTTTACTGTGATTTTCCTATGCAAAAACAATTTCTAAACGATTTATTGCACATTAACAAGGATTTAATGCGTCAGCGGACCACAGAAACGGGCAAAAACAGACGGACCGGGCGGCTCGATCCCCTCCGGCCGATTCGGCCGGAGGTTGGGGATGAAGCTAACATATGGGGCCCTAGGCCCACATATCAGCGAGAGGGGTGAGGGGAGAGGCGCAGGGATGCTGGCGAGCGGGGCCCGGCTGCCAGCTGCGGGGAAAAAAGGAGGCGCGGGTGAGCGGCTACTAGGCGGGGCCCAGCGGGGAGGCGTGCGCGTGTGGGCCACGGTAGGCCGAGAAACAGTGCTGGGCCAGCGGCCCGGTAGGAAGAAAAGAAAAAGAGAAGAGAAAGGGAAAGAAAAGAAAATGGGATTTTCAGGAGGAATTTAATTCCAATAACTTGTTTTGATTTATTAAAAATACTTCCAGTACTCTAAAAATTCCAGTAAAATTTCTGTTAGTGTATTTTAGCAAGGAGAATATAGGAAAAATATTCTCGGCCATGATATTTTATTATTTTGCATTTTACTTATTTAATTAATTCCCTTGGCCTTTTAAAATAATTTCTTTGGGGCTTTTCTTTAATATATTTTGTATGGCTCTAATTAAGGGGAAAATCAGGGTGTGACAAACCTACCATCCTTAAACGGAATCTCGTCCTCGAGATTCGGTTGTGCAGGCAAAGAGATGCGGATGGGTGGACTTCAACTCATCCTCTCGTTCCCAAATAGCTTCTTCCTCTGAATGGTGGCTCCACTGTACCTTGCAGAACTTGATCATACGGCTTCTGGTATTCCTTTCACTAATCTCCAAGATCCAAATCGGTCTTTCCACATAGGTGAGGTCTTCCTGGATCTCGATCTGGTCCAGATCGGCCTATTCTGCTAGTACCCTTAGACATTTCTTCAGTTGTGACACGTGGAACACATCGTGTATACCTGCCATTGAAGCTGGAAGATCCAACTGGTATGCAACTTCGCCTTTACGAGCTAGCACTTGGTAGGGTCCCACGAAACGCGGGGCCAACTTCCCTTTGGTTTGAAACCTGTGTACCCCACGGAGTGGTGTGATGCGAAGATACGCATAGTCTCCTTCCTCGAAACTCAGATCTCTATGATGGTTGTCGGCATAACTCTTATGTCTTGACTAAGCTGTTTTTAATCGTTCCCGGATAATGGACACTTTCTCTTCCGCCTCTTTGAGTGCATCGGTTCTGAATACCTGGCGTTCGCCTGTCTGATCCTAGAAGAGGGGCGTACGGCACTTCCTGCCATACAAAGCTTCGAATAGGGCCATCTGCAGACTGGCTTGGTAGCTATTGTTATACGAGAACTCCGCATAGGGCAAACTCTTATCCCAAGTCCCACCGAAATCCAACACACAAGCCCTCAGCATGTCCTCCAATATCTGGTTGACTCTTTTAGTCTGTCCGTCTGTTTGGGGATGAAAGGTTGTGCTAAAATCTAGTTGGGTTCCTAGTTCTGCTTGCAGCTTCTGCCAGAACTTGGAAGTGAACTGGCTAACGTGGTCAAATACAATCCTCTTGGGTACTCCGTGTAAACACATTATGTGGGCCATGTAAAGTTCTACCAGCCTCTTGCTCGAGTACGTTGTATGCACTAGAATGAAATGGGCAACCTTGGTGAGCCGATCCACAATCACCCAGATTGAGTCGTATCCCGAAGATGTGCAGGGTAAACTGGTGATGAAGTCCATTCCGATCTCTTCCCACTTCCACTCTGGGACTCTAAGAGGTTGTAAGAGTCCTGCAAGCCTTTGGTGTTCTGCTTTAACTCGCTGACACACATCACAAAGTGCCACAAATTCCACGATTTCCCTTCTCATGCTGGCCCACCAAAACTTTGTCTTGAGGTCTTGGTACATTTTAGTGCTTCCGGGATAAATGGAGTACTGCGTCTCATGAGCTTCCCAGAGGATTAAGTCCTTGAGTTCCTTGTTTTCTGGGACGCACAATCGTTCTCCCATCCAGACTGTCCCATTTTCGTCTTCCATGAATCCTTGGGCTTTTCCAACTCTCATGTTCTTCTTGAGTTCTTTAATCTCTGGATCATTCGCTTGTGCCCCATGAACTTGATCGAAGAGTGTGGGCTGGGCCTCTAGGGCTGCCACGAATCCAGGGTCAACGATGCTCAGATTCAGACGTTCAAACTCGTGCTGCATTTCTTTGCACAACGTCTCTGCTTGAGTGGTGTTGCAGTAACTTTTCCTGCTTAGGGCGCCTGCCACGATGTTGGCTTTTCCCGGGTGGTAGTGTATTCCCACATCATAATCTTTAATCAACTCCAGCTACCTTCTTTGATAGAGGTTCAGGTCAGGCTGGGTAAAGATATACTTCAGACTCTTGTGGTCCGTATAGATCTTGCTGCGGTTACCGATAAGGTAATGCCGCCAAATCTTCAGAACATGGACCACTCTAGCCAATTCCAGGTCGTGTGTTGGGTAGTTGCCCTTATGGGGACACAACTAGCATGACGCATAGGCTACCACTCTGCCTTCTTGCATCAGCACGCATCCTAGCCCTTGGCGGCACGCATCGCAATATACCTGGAAACCTTTCTTGGGATTTGGCAAGATCAGGACTGGTGCCGAGACTAACTTCCTTTTGAGTTCCTCAAAGCCGCGGTTGCATTCAGCTGTCCAAACAAACTTTATGTCTTTCTTCAACAATTGAGTCATGGGTCTCGCAATCTTCGAAAAGTTCTCGATGAACCGGCGGTAATAACCCGCAAGTCCGAGGAAACTCCGCACTTGGGTCACGGTCTTGGGCGGTTTCCAATTGGTAACGGATTCCACATTCGTTGGATCCACAGCAACTCCCTGGGTGGTGATAACGTGCCCGAGGAACTGTACCTCTTTCAACCAGAAGTCACACTTGCTAAACTTAGCATACAACTGATGCTCTCTCAGCTTCTCGAGAACCAACCAGAGATGTTGCTCATGTTCTTCTGTTGATTTCGAGTAAATAAGGATGTCGTCGATGAAAACCACCACGAACTTGTCCAGCAACTCCATGAATACCTTGTTCATCAGATTCATGAAGAAGGCCAGTGCATTTGTCAGTCCGAAGGATATGACGGTGCACTCATACAGCCCATACCGAGTGGTGAAAGCTGTCTTCAGAATATCCTCTTCTCAGATCCTCAGCTGATGATAGCCTGATCGCAGGTCTATCTTGGAGAAGATGGTGGCAGCCTCCAATTGATCGAAGAGATCGTCAATCCTTGGCAAGGGATACTTGTTCTTGATTGTGACGTCGTTTAATGCGCGATAATCCATGTACATCCACTTTGTTTTGTCTTTCTTCTCCACGAAGATGACCAGTGCACCCCAAGGCGACGTGCTTGGTCGGATGTAACCCTTCTGTAGCAGGTCGTCGACTTGCTTCTTGACTTCTGCCATCTCGTTTGGTGCCATTCTGTACGGCCTCTTGTAAATAGGCGCTGTTCCTGGTGCCCAATCAATTCTGAACTCAATTTCCCTTTCTGGTGGCATCCCCGGTAGATCTTCTGGGAACACATTCGGGTACTCTCTCACTATCGGGATTTCCTCTATTTTCCGATCTGACTTCTTCCCACTTTTCGACTGTTGCTCTGTTGCAACCTGATTTAGGCTTGCTTCCTGCCTCTGTGGCACTGGCGACTTAAAGGTAACTGTCTTTCCTTCCGGACTGGTTACTGTAACGGTGCGGTCGGCACAATTGATCACTCCTTTGTGTCGGGTCAACTAATCCATCCCTAGGATGACATCTAGGTCTTTGGATTCTAGGAGGATGAGATTAACTAGAAAGGGTGATCCTTGGATTTCTAGGCTCACTGAAGGGCTATAGTGAGCTGTGGTCATGCGGTTCCCTGAGGTGTGAACCCGCATAGGGATCTTAAGTTCCACTACTTTTATCCCATGTGTCTCTATAAATTTCTTGGATATGAATGAATGCGTTGCACCAGAATCAAAAGGTACTGTTGCAGGTATTGAGTGTACAAGAAATGTACCCAGTACCACTTTCGGTACAGCCTGTGCCTCTTCTGCGGAGACGTGGTTAACATGCCCCTTTATCACTTGCTGGTTGGCGTTGGGGTTCTGGGGAGCTACGGGCCTAGGTCCCATTCGCTTCGGTTTTAGACACTTGTCGGCGAAGTGACCTGACTTGTTATAGTTGAAGCAGATGAGGGTCTTGCCCTCGATGTCCTTCCGTGGCTAGCCTTGCTGTGCTGGTGCCATTGTTGGGCGCGGAGCGGGGTGACGGTTGTGCTACCCGCTGTTGTTGCTACTGCCTCCAAAGTGCCCTGGTTGGAACGGGGGTTGCTGGCGAACGATCATGGTGGAAGGTCCACCCTGATGCCCCAGCATCACCCTTGGCCTCGGGTGCTGCCCCTGGTGGGCTCGGAATTGGGCCGCCTTCCACTTACGATCCATCTGATTGCACTGATTTTCCTAGTGGATCGCCTTGTCCACCAACTTCTCGAAGTCAGGGTAGTCACTGGAGAGAAGCTGGTTGGTCAGCTCGTCGTCGAGTCCCTCCAAGAACTTCTCCTGCCTCTCCGCATCCGTGCGGATGTTCTCTAGCGCGTAGCGCCCTAAGCGGTTGAAGTCATGGAGATACGCCGTGACTGTCTTGCTTCCCTGCACCAAATCCCTGAACTCTCTCTTCTTCTGTGCCACAATGCCGGCCAGAATCTGAGACCTCCGAAAGTTGTGACAGAATTCATCCCAAGTGACCTCCGTTGTGGCGGTGAGGGTCACGAGAAAGTTGTCCCACCAAGCTGAGGTAGGACCCTGGAGCTGGTGCATGGCGAAGGCGACCTTTTCCTGGTCATTGCATTGGAGGAGGTTGAGCTTCTTCTCGATCGCCAACAACCAGTCGTTGGCGTCTATGGGGTTGGTGGTGTTGGAGAAATTAGGTGGCCTAACCCTCAAGAACTCAGGCAGCTTAGACTGAGGGGCGAAGGCCGGGATGTGAGGTTGCTGGTGCTGCTGCTGCGAGTTGTTCTGCTGCATCATGATCGCCATCATTTGGTTTTGGTTAGCAGAACCTGGGTGAGTGTGGGGTTCTCAAGTAGAGGAGGTGGCATGTGTTGGGGAGCCCCATTGTACTGTGGAGCTCCATCCTGTTGATTCATCGCGCTGGCATTGCTGGCAGCGCGGTTACCATTCCTGGTGTTCACCATCTAAAGGGGGAGATGGAAATGGGAGGAAAGGAGGAAAATAGGTGGCTCAAAAACGGAAGTGATAATTAAGTGACTAAATTAAATTAACTGAAGTGCATAGTTTGGAAACATAACAAAAGTAATTCAACCCCTAACTGAGGCGGCCATACCACAACAGATAGTATGAACCCTAACTACCCCAAAGCAAACATCCTGACATGACAACTAAACATGAAATCAAACTAAAAAATGATAAAGCTAAGGACGGCGCGCCTAGTGCTCTAAACGGCTCCTACGGTCATTTGAGTTGTACTTCGGCTCCTGCTCGTCACCCACCTCGTCGTTGGTGCGGCTCCTGGATCCACTCACGTAGTCCTCACTACCATGAGCCGACGAACTGGCCTCACTGTGGGTGCGGAATCCGCTGAGAGAGCTGCTATCGTCGGTGGAGGTGAAGCCCCCGTGGATGATGGTACCTCCCTGAGAGTTGCCGTCGCTCGACGACGAGCTGATCATGCCGCTGGTTGGTGTTGGTGCGGGTGCTGGAGCTAGCGCTGGTGCTGGAGCTGGCACTAGAGCTGGCGTTGGTGCAGGACCGACGGTGTGTGTAGCCCGTTCCTGGGGGCCAACTGAATGCACATCGGAGGAAGGGTACTCTTCTTCGGGGTCAGACGGATCCTAGCCGCACCGGGTGGCGGCTGTCCCTTCAGCTCTGCGACCTTCTTCTTCAGGCGGTCGATCTTGTTCTAGAGACCAATAATGGTCATCCTATTGGCATCCTCCCTGTCGTGGGCCGCACGCACCCAGTTGGCATGCATGTAGTCCATGGCCCACATCGCCCGCCTCATGTGGACGATGGTGGTGTCGTTCTCGTCGTCAGCCTACTGGAAGGTGCTGTAGACCTGGTAGTGGGCCCGGCTGGGGAGGTAGCGGTAGGCGGTGGTGGGGAGGGTAGAGTGGTGTCTCTGGTGTAGCTCTCCAATCAGACAGAAAGCTGCTTCCTGGCAGGCGTGATTGTAGGTACGCCCGCCGATCTCAACCTCCATAGCTGGTAAGAGGTGTAGTTCGGCTGGCAGCTCCAAGCGAACACAGTGTGGGAGCTCACCCTTCATGGGCTCCACGGCGGTATACTCCGGGGCGTGACTATACCCCAAAGTGAAACTCATCATACGAAGCTCCTCCACAAATCCACCCATATTTGCACCGCGTTGGTTGGGGAGATTGTCCATCTATATAAGACAAGGAGGGGGAATCAATGTATGCTCAGATACAAATAGAGTGAACAATAAATAATTTGGAAATAAACAACAATTTTATGCATGAAATAATTTTACATATAAACTTTATTGAGAACCGACGAAATAGTATAACAGAATCACACATTATGTTTTCCCCAAAATTTGCACACCGATGCCATAACCCTTGAATAAAATTTCTACCCTAGCTTTGACCTGATCCGAAAATTTTAGTCGAATAAAGTCCAAGATGTTATTCCAACCCAAGAACAATTTCCTAATTTTCCCCGAAATAACTCCAAATGCAAAAAGCATATGTAAATAAAAATTTCAGAGGGCTTTTAGGGTTCCCATTTGGCTGGTCCTATGGTCAAGTTCGGCTCTGATACCAACTTTGTAACGCCCAGAAATTCGTAACCAGAATTCTGAACATTTCTGTGTATTAAATCCCTATCCAGAAAAGCCAGAGTACACAATACCAAGTTGCCATATAGAGTGCGTCTTACAAACAGAAGAAAATTGTCTTACATCAATGCAGCGGTAACGATAAATAAAGCCTATTTACAGCTAGCGAAGCGGAGGCTTCCATTCCACAGGCGTCTTGATAGCGGAACCAGCCTAGTCCTCTTGATGATCCTCGTCGGACAGGTACTCCACCATTGAGAGGGGAAAGGGAGCAAGACTGACTACCACCCACAGTACTCAACAAATCACACCCATGAATATGCACAATGCACGGGAGACAAAGATAGGCTTAGGGTTTATTTGCGTAAAAGCAGTTTCAAATAGTAGTAGTTCGCAAACGGTGAAAAGGTTGATTAATTGAACAATATTAATCCTCCACTGATCAACGTTACACCACGTTAACTAGGCCCAACCATCCATCTAAACTATACCAGTTCTATTAAGTCAAGTTAATTAAGTAAGGGTGAGACTAATCACGGTGAGTCTTGACCAATAGCCCATAACCGCGGGCATGGCTATTTAAATAGATTTATTCTGATCAGAGGTGTACAACTGTACCCACAAGACACAGCCCCACACACGTTCCCGTGTGCCGGCATATCACCATGACACTCCGTGAGAGGCTGTGACAGGACCGTTCACGCAACCTCTCCCTAACCATCCACACCGCGCTGAGGTTTCACCTGCCGATAGGACACCCCACATCGGCCCGACTACTCCGCCTTTTTCGCTCGTATTATAAATGATATGAGAGAGTATATTTTGGTTGATCTTGTTAAAATAGAGTGGGTTAATGGATCTGTCGATGTTTTGTATTAGCAATATTGATTGTAGGGCTACTCGTCGGACCGAAATTCGATAGATTCGAAAGAACACGAAGGGTTATACTTGTTTAGGCCCTCGGGGCAAGGTAATACCCAACTTCCAGTTGTGTTGTATTGTTTTCGCTGTAAGGATTGATCTGCCCTAAGGGACTCCTTGTCTCTCCTTATATACCAAGGAGGTAAGGTTACAAGGTAGGAATTCCAGTCGAACTCGATCAAGAGTTTTCCTTCTTAGAACATAGACTAATTGGCTAGGAATATATCCCTTTTCTTGTTGTGCAAGGTTATATGAAACCGAGTTCTACTATATCCCTAATTACATAAGCTGGCCCACCCTCTATCCAGGTCGTCGTATTTGTCTTTCTTGAGGTACCCGGGGCCCATGGCCTCTACAGTAGTCTCTGAGACTTTTATAGTTGAGTCAGAGCTGACGCTGCTCATCCTACACGGTAAAGAATTCCCGAGTACATTGCTCCCGAGTACTCTTCGCCAATCGTCTACTCCGTCTTTTTCGCTCGTATTATAAATGATATGAGAGAGTATATTTTGGTTGATCTCGGTAAAATAGAGTGGGTTAATGGATCGTTCACAAAGTGACCACGACCATTCCTATTTAAGTAGGGTTCAGATGTTGGTAGATTGTGTGCTTAATAGCAGTCTGTGCGAATAAACCAGTACCTCTATTCTAAAATATAAGTGATTTTGACTATACACACAGATAAATGCATATACAGAATCATAACCAAAATTCTTTATATTTTGAGGTAGTATTTTACATGCTATGCTACTTACTCAAAAAAATTTCGTGAGAACTAAGCCTCATGATAAAATTTTATCATCAACTATGGCTACACGCACTTGTCCCAGATCGTCAAAAAGTTGAAATCGCTAAAAACTTTCCATGATAATAGTTTTGCAACTATTAACTTTCTGAGATTTCATCCACCATGGCTAGCCGGCATGTCGTGTTCAACGTAGCCACGTGTATGCGAAGCTAGCCGGCCGGCGGGCGGCAGCCAGCAAAGGTTGCAAGTTGCAAGAGTCAACCATGGATATACATAGACGATGGATGCATGTTGGTGTTGCTTGTCAACTTGGTTTCCTTAAGAAACTGAAAAATAGTAGATCGACATCGATCGATCGAAAAGGTGCCAAATAATTAAGTGGGACGAAAAGGCAGCCAGCTTTCCGTGTCCTAAAGCAGTCTCATGCATGCATTGCATATCTTAATATTTAATTTAGACAATTTAATTATATGGAGGCTGTCCTTCTTCACTCTCTTTAGATGACGAATTATAAATAAACTACTCTCTCGCTTAATTAGCGTTGTTTCGACCATCCTGTTTGGTTTACTTTATTTCATATTTATTTTAAGGTAAGGAAAATAAATTAACATAAATGTGTTATACATGCAAACGAAAAAAAAATAAAAGAACGAATGTACAATATATCTCATGATCTTACTCTCTTATATATTTATGTACGGTGCAGATTGGTAAACGTAATTTTGGAATTAATAACCGAGTAGGAGTAGTAGGGTGAACAGAAATGCTCAATACATGTCGTGCTACAAAATTCCAAATCTAAATTTTGTATACGCCAAAAAAGAGAAAAAAAATCCCACTGATACAAAATACTAGAAAATAAAAAAAAAACAGGAAATGAAAAAAAAATGGAGAGATTAAAAGTTGAGGGCAAAATGGTAATTGTAGAGGTAGAGAGAGTGAAAGAGTGAACACAAACGGGTGATTTACAAAGGAACAAAAGTCGCACGTACGTAGGGTTGCAGCTTGGAGCTAAGCAAGCTAGCGTGTGCGTGCGTCTGCGTCGTCGACGACCGCAGCTGATGCTTACTAATTAATTCGTTTCACACGCATATATACCAGCCAGCCGCCGGCCGGCCGGCCAACGAATTCCGCCGCGTACGTCACCGTCTTTATAGCTCAGCTCGCTCGGCAACCTACACTGGCCGGCCGCCGTGTGTATGAATTGTGATATGCCACCTAATTAATTACCTCTTTCTTCATCCGGGTTATGATTGTTACTGACACGTTTTCTATAAACGGTACGACTTTTAGAAAATCTTCTTTATCAACATTTTATAGAAAAATTTTCTAAATAAGCCATTTTTTAGTGTTTAATTCTTTCAGTTGAGCCCTTAAATAACTGTCATAAACTCGGTTTCATCCATAATAATCTATTGTCCATCAGAACTTTAGAACATCATCCTAAGGGATAGTTTAAATGTGAAAGGTGAGAAAAGAGTGAAGAGGAAGAATATCACGTAAAATGAGGTGAGCTATTAGTGCATGATTAATTGAGTATTAATTATTTTAAACTTAAAAAATAGATTAATATGTTTTAAAACAACTTTTATATTGAAAATTTTTAAAAAGCACACCGTTTAATAGTTTGGAAAACGTGCTCACGTAAAACGAGAGAATTCTTTTATATTTGGTTCTTGCATGGAAAACAATGTGAGATTGTTTGGTTCAATAGGTCTAACGCTGTGTTCGGGAGTGCTTCTCAACTAGCTTATTTAAGCCACGCGCAAAACGAGAAACGTCATTAGCGCGTGATTAATTAAGTATTTACTATTAAAAACTTGAAAAATATATCTATTTGTTTTTTAAGCTATTTTTATATAGAAAATTTTTGCAAAAAATACACCGTTTATCGTTTTGGGAAGCGTGCGCGCGGGAAACGAGGAATAAGCTACCGGCGTATAAGCGTTGCCGAACAGGGCGTAAGAGGGTGTTTGAATTGGCTTATTGTCCTGTCTTATAAGCCGCATATAAAACAAAGAACGTTATTAGTACGTGATTAATTAAGTATTAACTATTAGAAACTTGAAAATGGATCTATTTGATTTTTTAGAGATATTTTCTTATAGAAAATTTTTACAAAAAACATACCGTTTAGCAGTTCGAGAAGCGTACTCACGGGAAACGAAAAAATAAGCCAAGCTTATAAGCTCATTCGAACGGGTTGGGCTATAAGGCTGAGTTTGATAGCGAGGGAAGAAGAGGATAATGATCACGCAAAACGAGGTAAGACATTAGCGCATGGTTAATTGAGTATTAATTATTTTAAACTTAGAAAATAGATTAATATAATTTTTTAAAGCAACTTTATATAGAAAATTTTTGTAAAAAACACACCGTTTGGCAGTTTGAGAAGTATGCTCACAGAAAATGAGAGAAGTTTTTACTCTAACACGTAGATTCGACCTGTACCTAAGGCAGTGTTGAAAAGTGCTTCTTCAGTTGGCTACTTTCTTATTTACAGTGACCACACTTCCTAAACTGCTAAACGATATGTGTTTTGCAAAAACAAATTTCTATATAAAAATTTTTTTAAAATAAATCAAATTAATCATTTTTTAAGTTTATAATACTCCTTTGTTTCAGACTATAAGACGTTTTCACTTTTTTTAAGTCAAACTTTTTTTAAGTTTGATTAAGACGTAGCAATATTTTTAACACAAAATAAATATATTATAAAAATTTATTTAGTTGTGGATATAATGAAACTAATTGGGTGTTATAAATGTTGGTTTGTTTTTTATAAACTTAGTCAAACAAAAAAAAATTAAAACTTCTTAAATCACTGCCACATTTTTCGTGTCACGGAGTAACTAAGCGAAGAGCCAGGTCGAACGCTGCCTAATACACATAAATAATATAGTAGCACGTAATCCGTGAAATTTATGAATTTATAATTTGTAGTAGCCTCCATCTGGCATTGAGCGTATTATTAGAGGAACAACATGTAGCAAGGGCTTTTTTGATTGAAGGAAATTTATAGAAAATATGGCGGAATGGAATCCATAGGAAAGAATTCCTTTGAGAGCCTTTGTATGATACAATTGGTTCAAACGAAGTTCATAGGACAGGAAAATTTCCTCACATTTTGGAGGATTTCTACCAAGAGATCCAACCTCATATTTTATAATTCTTTTGAAAGTTTCAGTGCACTTTCTCTCTTGCTTTCTCTATTCTCTCTAATAAAACAATATATTAATCTTAATTTTTCTATACTTTTCCTGTAGGACATCCAAACAATCATTTTGTACCAATCCTGTGATTTTGTTTTTTTAGATTCAATAAACCATAATATTTAATCTTGTGTTTTTCATATCATATTTTTATGTTTATAGATTTCTATGTATTAAAAGGAGCCCTAAAACATATGGTCACATTTGGGTGATAAGGTACCGCGAGCGCGCCCGCCGGCCGGGCGGACGGAAAACAAAAAAAAAGGCTTATTAGCAATCGCGGGTTTGTGGCGCGGCGGGCGTATATCGAGCAGCTAGGCGCGCGCGGAGAGCAACCCGGGCGGTGGTGGATGCGTGCGTGCCCGTTTGACGCCGACCCGCTGCCGACCTCTCCATCGATCCCCGCCGCGCTAATCATCATCTAGCTAGTCGTCTTCTTGACCATGGACACCACCACCACTATGGCCGATCGATCAAGCCGGTACGGTACTCCTCATGCATCTACCGACACACACATTACGTACCTAGCAAGCCTCACGTTATGACCCTAAACCCTAACACGTACCTGGCTATCTTTGTTTTAAATATATTCTTCTCGTTATAAAATATAGTTACTTTTAAGTCTAAATTTTATTTTAAATATAACTATCTAGTATATATAAAAAGTGACTTTTATCTTATTATTTCTCATGTTATTTTTAGTGAGCCACGTCATCTTATCAATTCTCAAGACCCACACCCACATATACTATTTATTAATTTTTATCATCCCACCATTTTTATTAATGAGAGCATTTTATTACCTTAATTCTTAATTTCTCTAAATACTTTTAGATAACTATATTTTAAAATGAAGGGATTAGCAAACTTTTCAATTTAAATTGTATTTTGGGACGGCGGCAGTAACTTGCAACAGGTCGTCATCATGGATTGAGGATGTACAGTACGTGGTGACTCAGTCGTGTCAACGAGCTAGGCGATGGAAGCTGACAAGTGGGGGCCACCGCTAGCTGGATCAATCGGACCACCATCGCCACAATGGCTCTACTTTCAAGTTATGTTTTTCGCTGGCTTAGTTATAAGTTCAAAGCACTTGGTTGATGTAACAAATCAAAAATAATAGTTTTTAGAATCATAAACTTCTATTTTTAGACCTGTTTACAAGACAAAGGCTGGGTGTGATAAGAAGATGAAATTACAAAAACCATAAATTATTATGTTTTAAAATTTAAAATTGGTTGTGGCTCAGCCATAGCTAAAAATAAGCTGACCCATATATATTGTAAGCCATTTAATTAGCTCATATATATATATATGCCCGTTAATCCCTACGATCGATCATCCTGATTGACTCGATCGTGTCTTAATTACTTTGATAGGGCATATGTAGAAGGATGTTTATCTAGGCTAACGGCATATGTCGGTGTATGCGAATCTATTTTATGACACCTTTCAAGGTCGTCGTTGAGATCATTTTTATCCTTAGTCTAAATTTCTCGCTTTTTGATTGGAAGTACATAGGGTATATATATCCAGTGTGTGCTAATTCACTTATCACACACGTCTGGTGATCTAACGCGCTAGGCTACAAATTCACGATTGAGATTATGTATGTATTTAAAGTCTAAATTTCTGGCTTTTCGATTGGAAGAGATGCGTATGCCATAGTTTGTCACACCTACCGCTGGTGTTACCTTAAAAAATAGACAAATTTTATTATAGGACAATCTTAAAGTTCACATAATTTGTCCGTGAATATCGTAAAAACGTGTGACAGCTAAAGAACATCCTAAAAACTAGTAATTTACTAGAGAACATTTTCGACCCATCTGAACAGAAAAATTCTTTAAAAAAAGATAATATCTCTAGGGCCACGTGCTTCTAACTAGAGTGAGATGGAATACGATGTATGCTAGCAATGTACTTGATGTGATGGTACATAATTTCTAAATTATTACTTTAGCGCTAGATTAGAAGCTTTTGGCCCTATGAGCATTCTTTTCTTTTTGAAAATTTCTCTCTTTAATTAGGCCAAAAATATCCTCTAGCAAATTAGCAAATTACCAGTTTTTTTTATCCTCCATTCGTGGTACGCTTTTGTGATATCCATCAATAAATTACACAAACTTTAAGTAGCAGAATTTACCAAAAAGTGTGGCAGGTGACAGAACGATATGAGCTAGCTGTACTATATTATCTCCAAGACTCCGACAGACTTTGCTTATATATAGGCTTGGGATAAGAAATGTGATTTATTTTCCTTGAGGTTTATGCTACCTTTTACGAATAAATCTATACTAATATTTTTTATCAAAAGAATATATATACTGATATAGAAATAAATTAAATTAAGTGCCCTCACATAATAATCCAATTTATATATACCTTTCTTTGCCATGAAAATTTTATGTCTACATGTGTCGTCTAACCTTTTTATTTAACTTTTATTCATCTTTTAGGTTCATAATTAAACTTATCCAAGAAAATGATGCATTTGAAGTAAGCCTCGATTTTTCCCTAAAAGTGATCTAGAACAGTGACCTTTTAGGGAAAATGTAAAACCAAGCAGACAACTTAGCTAGTAGCTTCATAAATAAGGGACCATCCATGAGCAAGTGTGTGCGGCCAAGATCGATTTTCTTGACTATGATAGTTATGCCCTAATTGAGATTTCAAGTATTTAACAATATACTCTTATAGGGAGTATGCTTTTGGCTTTTGATGTGTAGTGATTACTTGACGCGACTGTTTAACTACCTAGTTATTGAAATCTAGAACAGTCGTCGAGCTATTAATCGTGGCTCACTATCCAGAAAGTGATAGGCGGATTATTTCTTCTATTTATTTAAAAGAAAATTTTCACGAAATTTACCCAAAAATGACTTATATATAAAGGCACGAAAATATAACACGATTGAATTTTCTTTTTAATAACTCGCGTTAACTCATGCACACATATATATAATTAACTAGCCAACACAGAAAAAAGTTAATAAAACACACAGGGCTTCTTTCTACGCTTAAACAAAGCAACTAAACTGTGTAACTATTTGGGCATCAATTAATTCCTGAATTACTACATCTTTTTCTCAAACTATAATTGACAGAAAGATTAATATATCAGTGTACCCTTTAGGCGACCGAGTAAAAATTATCTCGAAGTGACAGTCAACCAATTAATCCGGTCCATCTCCCAAAAGAAATCAACTGTCAAGGTAGTAGAAGTTAAGTAAAATATTAACCAGAACGTCGCATCAAGCTTAGTCCACTAGCAAAGGAACTGGATAAACATCTATTACCTGTACGAAAATATAATAATTTCTATGACTTAAAGCTATATCTTAAAATATAATTATTTTTAGTTTTTATGGTGCTATTATGTCTATTATATCTAATCAACCACTCTATACTCATTAACTATCTTATTTGTCTAAGTCCTTCTTATATTAATGATAAACAATACGGTATCTTTATTTTATTTTTAATTTCTCTAAATTAATTTAGAAACAACTATATTTTTATAGCGGAGGAAGTACTGATCATGTTTACTTTCAAGTCGTGTGCCGGGGACCCGGGGTAGATATGACAAAGGTGCCTTTTTATGGACAAAAATCTCAAGTTGCCCTTAATTAGAATGAATATTACATTTAGGGACACAACAAGCTATGCAAGATGGATGGCAGCCACAAACCTCCCAAGTTGTCTCGCAAGCCACACAATTATCAAGAAAACGATCGAGACGGTAAACAAGATAAGCTAAGTATTTTTGTGTGATTATGAAGGCATAGATGTGTAATTATTTTTGTGTGATTAAAAAGGCATACATGTGTTCCTTTTCAGTTTTTTATTTTTTAAATAAAACATTTATGTGTCTCTTCTAAAACCTTTTAAGCATGTTGCAGTCTTTTGGATGTGTGGTGGCATTGCATTGCCAAATATTCAAATCTTGGAACTAAATTACTGACTTAATATTTTTAAAGAATTTGATAGAAACGGTCTAGAATTTTAAAATTCTTCGGCCAAAACTATATTACTAGGTAACATTAAGGATAACAATTAACTCCATAATTAGATTATATAAGTATGTAATTTACATATTTGTTATACGAGTTAGACTAATATACAGGCTTTGAGATTTCTAAATCTCCTTAATTATAAAATCAATGCAATATCATTTATAGGACGAATATGAATATATATATATATATATATATATATATATATATATATATATATATATATATATATATATATATATATATATATATATATATATATATATATATGCCATTACGTATTCAGAAATTTTATCAAAAGAATACTCACACGAAGAAATAAAAGAGTGTTAGTGAAAATTAAACTGAACTACTCGTGTTTCTTTTATTTAACGTTGATTAGTTTAAAATAAACGAAAGCAGAGGGAGTATTAATGAAATGACCGGATGCAAACAGCTTTTGTATCTGGTACCCTACCAGCAAAACGGAATTACCGCCCCCCCCCCCCCCCCCCCCCACCCAACTATTCCCACCGGACAAAAGAAAAAAAATTAAAGAAAGAAAAACAAGAGAGAGGAAAAAAAGGAGAGAGGAAACATTCACGTTTACAAGCAGACGGACGGCGGAAAGTGGTGACGCGACGCAACCTTTTCCTTTTCCTTCCCTGAAACCCACACTCACGCAGAAACACCCAAAATAGAAATCTATTTTTTTATTAAAAAGGAGTTATATACTATAATAAATACATTAATAAACAAATAAATTAATAAAAGGAAAAAGAAGAAAAATACAGGTGAAAATGATAAAAAAAATCCCCTCTTCCCCAAGGGGCAAAGGGGCAATGTAACGCAGGCTGCGCGGAGACGAAGATTCTATTCGCATTTCGCCTTCTCCTCCTCCTCCTCCTCCTCTTCTCTCTCCTCCCCTTGTGGTGGAGTGGTGTACTAGTAGTGGTAGTCGTCGTCTCGTCGCCTCCGCCCCCTCGCGCTCCCGACTCCGCGCTTGGTTCCAACCCTGGGGCTTGTGTTCTTCTTGGGTTGTTGGTGTTGCTGCTCGGCGGCGGCGGCGGCGGCGGCGGCGCGGGTTGGAGAGGTGGAGAATTTTGGGTGGGGGTGTTTGATCGATTGATGAGTTGGGGGAGATCAAGATGAGGGCGGATCTTAGTACCATACAGCAGACGCTCACGCCGGAGGCGGCGGCGGCGCTGGCGAGGGCCATGGATGAGGCCGGGAGGAGGCGGCATGGGCAGACCACGCCGCTGCATGTCGCGGCGGCGCTGCTCGCCGCGCCGGCAGGGTTGCTGAGGCAGGCGTGCGCGAGGGCAGCGGCGGCGGGGGGTGGGGGTGGGGGTGGGGGGTGGTGGTGGTGCGGGTGGTGGTGGCGCAGCGGCGGGGGCGCACCCGCTGCAGTGCCGGGCTCTCGAGCTCTGCTTCTCCGTCGCGCTGGATAGGCTGCCGGCGGCGGCCGCGGCGGCGCAGGGGGCGGGGGCGGCGCCTCCGGTGTCGAACGCGCTCGTCGCGGCGCTCAAGCGGGCGCAGGCGCAGCAGCGGCGCGGGTGCCCCGAGGCGGCGCAGCAGCCACTCCTCGCCGTCAAGGTGGAGCTCGAGCAGCTCGTGCTGTCTATCCTCGACGACCCATCCGTCAGCCGCGTCATGCGCGAGGCGTCCTTCTCCTCCGCCGCAGTCAAGTCCATCATCGAGCAGTCACTCTCCGCTCCCTCACCCCCCTCTGCCGCCGCGGCGGCCTCCACCCCGACGGTCGCGCCCAGCCCGTTCTCCCCGTCCCCTTCCCCTCTCCCGCGTGCTGGTGCGGCCAACGCCTATATCAACCCTCGCCTCGCGGCCGCCGCAGCCATCGCCAGCGGCGGGGACGATGCACGCAAGGTGATCGACGTCATGCTCAAGCCGACGCGCCGCAACCCGGTGCTCGTCGGCGACGCCGGTCCGGACGCGGTGCTCAAGGAGGCAATCCAGAGGATCCCGACGGCCGGTTTCCCGGCTCTCGCCGGGGCGAAGGTGCTGCCCTTGGAGGCCGAGCTCGCCAAGCTCGCCGGCGACAAGGCGGCGATGGCGGCGAGGATCGGAGACCTGGGCGCGATGGTCGAGAGGCTCCTCGGTGAGCACGGTGGGGTTGTTCTTGATCTCGGCGACCTCAAGTGGTTGGTCGACGGGCCCGCCGCGGCGGCGTCGGAAGGGGCCAAGGCCGCGGTGGCGGAGATGGGGCGCCTTCTCCGTCGATTCGGGCGCGGCGGGGTGTGGGCAGTCTGCACGGCGGCGTGCACCACGTACCTCCGGTGCAAGGTCTACCACCCGGGGATGGAGGCGGAGTGGGACCTCCACGCGGTGCCCATCGCCCGCGGCGCGCCGATCGCCGCCGGCGCAGCTCTTCGGTGCGTCCATCTTCCCCTGCCCATATCTGCTTCTTTGTTTGATCCACCATTTCTGACAAAAAAATTGGTGATAATTTTTGGAACCAAAGTTTTTCACCCGGGAAAAGATTTCATTTGGTGGGGAAATTTTGCTTTGATTAATAAACATGCCATTTTTTAATTCACTATGATTGTTGAAATCCTGAAAAAGATTGTTGCTTTTTGTGTAACAACAGTATGCTTCTACTTTTGTGTTCAATCTCACAACTGTAGCCTAATTCCTGTCGATTTGATGAATTATTGGATTGTGTAGGCCTGGAGGCAGTGGAATTCTCAACAACTCGGTGGGGATGCTGTCACCAGCACTTCGGCCTATGCCGGTGACACAGACGGCGCTACGATGGCCGCCGGGGAGCGACCAGACTCAGGAAGCAAAGCCGGCCATGTGCTTGCTTTGCAAGGGTAGTTATGAGCGCGAGCTTGCTAAACATGAGGCTGAGCAGACGGATAAGCCGGCATCCCGTCCTGAGGCTGCCAAACCTGGTTTGCCACACTGGCTGCAGCTCAGTAATGATCAAAATAAGGTATGTGTTTTTCCGTGTTAAAGCTTGGTAAGGTCAGCTCTCTTCTATTGGAATCGTCATTAATATGGTGTTTTGTTTTTGTACAGGCCAAGGAGCAAGAACTGAAACTTAAGAGGAGCACAGAAGAGCTTGAGAAGAAATGGCGCGAGATGTGTGCCCAAATCCACTCCACCCGTCCCATGGCACCGGCGCTCTCCATGCCTCTTGCCACGTTCACTCCACGCCCACCCCTTGAGCCCAAATTGGCAGTTGCAAAGGATGCTGCTGTTCCCACTCTTAAGATGAATACCAATTGGGAGAAGCCCTCAGTTGCTCCGACCCTTGAGCTCCGGAAAAGCCCTCCAGCCAGCCCAGTGAAAACTGACCTTGTGCTCGGTCGGTTGGACCCAGGCGTCAATCCTACTGTGGAGAATGAGCAGAAGGAAAGTTGCGAAGGACTAACAGCTCTACAAAAGGCTAAGATTGCCGGAATTTCTGATATTGAATCCTTCAAGAGCCTCCTCAAGGGGCTTACAGAGAAGGTCAGCTGGCAGTCAGATGCCGCTTCAGCCATCGCTGCTGTTGTAATACAATGCAGATCTGGCAGCGGGAAGCGGCGGAACTTTGGGACAAGGGGTGACATGTGGCTCCTGTTTGTTGGCCCTGATCAAGCTGGTAAGCGGAAGATGGTGAACGCGTTGTCTGAGCTGATGGCAAACACCCCACCAGTCGTCGTGAACTTTGGTGGCGACTCCCGGTTGGGCAGGGTCCGCAATGATGGTCCGAACATGGGTTTCTGGGGAAAAACTGCACTCGACCGGGTCACTGAGGCGGTTCGACAGAACCCATTCTCTGTGATTGTTCTTGAGGGCATTGATCAAGTGGACATTGTTGTGCGCGGAAAGATCAAGCGGGCAATGGAGACTGGTCGCCTACCAGACTCCCGTGGTCGTGAGGTCAGCCTTGGTAATGTCATATTTGTGCTCACCACAAATTGGGTACCGGAGGACGTTAAAGGATCAAGCGTCGAGACATTGCTACGAGGTGAAGAGAGGATGTTGGAGTCAACAAGCTCTAGTTGGCAACTAGAACTCTCGATTGGTGACAAACAGGTCAAGCACCGAGCAGATTGGCTATGTGATGATGTTCGCCCTGCAAAGTTAGCAAAAGAACTGTCCAGCAGCCACAGTCTGTCACTTGACCTCAATTTGGCAGTCGGCGCCTTGGATGACACAGAGGGCTCCCATAATTCCAGCGATGTCTCAGTGGAACAAGAGCAGGAGAAAGGGCAGCTTGCAGTCAAGCGATCAACACCGGCCCCTGGCTCTGATATATTGGAACTCGTTGACGATGCCATTGTGTTCCGACCAGTTGACTTCGCGCCATTCAGGAAGACGGTTACAGATTGCATATCTGCAAAGTTTGAATCAGTCATGGGGAGCAGCAGCTCATTCAGGATTGATGAAGATGCCATCGATCGGATGGTTGGCAGTGTCTGGCTTACCGACGAGAAGATTGAGGACTGGGCTGAGAAAGTGCTCAAGCCGAGCATTGAGCGATTGTGGCACAATGTGAAGCATGATAGGGGGCGTTCTATCATTTGTCTTACAGCAGTTGCAGACAAGGCATTGCCAAGGTGGGGAGGGGGCAGGGAAGGGCTACCAGTGGCGGTAACGATCGCCATTGATGGCATGTAGAGAGGGAACTGGGGGAGGTAAATTCTTTGTATGGTAGATATGTAAATATTGGGGAGAACAACTCCCTTGTTATAAGCTAGGGGAGGTTACTATCTGAGAAGCACATAGGAGGGAGGGAGAAATGCCCATTGACCACCAAATAGGCATGGAGGTTATAGATCTTATAACACCCAAATATGATCTATAGTTTTGATATATTTTATAGCTGTGTTCATTGAAACAAAAAAAAAAGGTTTTGTTTTGCTACTTCCTAATGTTGCAAGGATTGATCGGTGTAGAGGAAGTAAATAATGATATTGTGCAATAATTTTCTTGCCCTGAAACCAAATGAGCTCAAATCAATTCTTGTAATGCATGAGCCATTTGAAATGCATTGCAAAGATATGAATATATCAAAAATTTTGCTCTGTGTTTTGTACTTGTCTGATGTGAATATATTTATTGACAGGGAAGAAAAAGTTGATTCAAGCTGTTTTGATGGTAACATTTTTGGGAGCTTATCTCTTGAATTGGTACCAACTGTAAAGTAGGTCAACTTTATTGAAAGTTGATATTCTGTTCAAGAAATATGGAAAAACATGACATTAATGTTTGCAAATAGTTATGTTGTTTTTACTTTTATTATTCTTCACATAATTTTCTTGCTTAGCATTATAGCACATCGTTTTCTTGATTGAATCTTATGATGAATATTTTGGCCACATGCCCATACCGTGGTCCATGACGAACCCTACTTTTTCTCACAATTTTTTAGAAACTTTTTAAAATAAGAATCTAAAGGCATTGCTCAGTTTCTCACAGCTTTATACACTATGACAACATTTCACACTAGATAGCTGCACTTTATCTTTTGGATGTTAAAGGTTGAACATACATATCAGTATCACTTCTTGCATGCCATGGCCGCCTTTCCTTTCTTGCTTGCTTGCTCTACTCCCTCACTTGAATCATCAAAAGATTATGCTAATTAAAAAAACTCACTAAAACTATCGTGCTATAAAAAATTATCAGAGATTTTTGTTTTTTGTGTGTCATGTGTCCAATTAGGTGGCTCCCTGCCACTAAGCTTAACCATCACTATTTGATTTGCTCCACCAATACTACGTTGGACCCGAGGCATCTTGTTGTTTTCTTTATTGGAAAAACTTTTGGTGAGAACCAAATAGCAACTTTTTGGCCTAATTGTGGGCCCACATTGATGTGGCAGATCACCAACTCAAATCAACTTGGAAACATTCTATTCTTGTTTATTCTATTAATGTTAGGTTCCATCAGTGAAGCTTAGATTTTTTAATACAAGTTAGCCTGCATGAGTCACGATGACAAGTATACCCCTGAAATTACACTAATGATGGAGCTTATTGCGGATCAAAGGGACTTCAATTTCAGTGGCAATTGAGTCTGATTATCAGTGAATCCGCAAAGAGATTAATTTTTATGTGCATGTGATGAAGACACGTGGCATCGCTAAATTTCTTTATTACTCCTCAAGTTGGCTCCATTAAATTAACTATCTAGCTTTGTACTTTGTAGCACTGCCATTTGTATATTCGATCTAGTTGGGTGACTGAAAACTTTGCAAAGAGTATGCATTTGTTAAAGTGCCTTTCCATGTGACAAAAGATATGGATCATGCACCATTTTGTCTTATTAACATAAAAGTCCCAAAAAGAGAGAAGAGTGGTGGATCTAAAAGCCTTCTCAAAGGCAGATAAACTTAGTTTTCAGGGTACAACTTGTCACTAGTAAGTGGTCATAATACATGCTACTATTGAGGCAGAGATCTTAGGTAATACGTTTTAGTCACAAATCATGCTGGAAAAGTTGTGGATTGGTGAGCACCATCAATAATGCCTTTTGAGCAAGTTCAGTTGATAATGTGTTCATCTGTCCCTTTTTAAATCTCACTATCACTTGTTTTAACTTAAACTTTCCTGTCCCTTGTCTCATGTGGAGAGGTGAAACTGTCAAAGTGGAATCACTGTGGCAATAACTTGGCTTGATCAGATTATGGTTTAAAATTTACATTTCTTATCTATTTTATATAACAATGGGCAGAAAATATATTGATTTTGGCATGAATGGTGTGCCCATACAGAGTTGTTGAGAGGCAAAATCACAAGTTTCACAGAGTCTAGCTACTATATATCTACATTTTGCATCTAAGCATCTTAATTCACTCAAATTTGATTGATCTAGACCCATGCTTCATGTACGGCTAGTTGTACATGATATGGGATGGTGACAGTGTTGGTTTAGAGGGTGAGGCGAGAAGAAATCATTTTCTTGAATTCTTCCACTCCAAAGATGCCCCTCAATAATAACCTAATATATATAGATTCGTCGAGTTACCAACCTAATAACTACATGCATATACATGTCAAGATTTGGTTCAACTTAATATTTTCTAGATATTTATTAAAAAAATATATCATGGAAATACCTCCCCTCATGTATCCAATCCGGTGTCCATATAGGTAGGTGTTACACCTCCATGGGATAAGTTTGGATCGTGTGGATACGGGGATAAGTTTCCATATTCATGTGAATCCTATATAGGAGTTTTCTTCATACAAGAAAGAATTTATCTCCTACCAAGATATATGTATAAGACCGTGTTATCAGCTACGTATCATACGGTACAAGAAAGAATTTATCTCCTACTAAGATATCAGCTGCGTATCATATGGCCCTCTTATATAAGAGGGGAGGACACGGCTACAAAGGACAAGCCTTAGGCCTTATTCGTTTGTGCTTTTTTGCGTGGCTTATAAGTTACGCATAAAACGAGAAAAATCATTAGCACATGATTAATTAAATATTAACTATTACAGACTTGAAAATAGATCTATTTTATTTTTTAAGATACTTTAATATAGAAAGTTTTTAAAAAAAACATATCGTTTTACATTTTAAGAAGCGTGCTAACGGAAAACGAGATATAAGTTAGAAGTGGTAAGCTCTTGCGAACGTCTGCTTAGAATTACTAAGAGGGCCCATCAAGTTCATCAAGCACAGAGCCCCTAGTCTCGAGCATTCCGACCAGAATAGCTAGATTAGATCCATAGTACACACCATTTGCAATCCTATTTTTTAATACATATACTCCCAATTATATGTAGGATTATTCCATAGAAAATGTAGGATTATTATCCACTAGAAGGTCCATATAACCTGCATATAATCTAAATAAGACGTTGTGTCTTCTGCACTTAGCCGCATGTAGTATCTCTATTGTTTTATTTATGTTGTCGACTTTATCAATTATTGACAAACATAGATGGTAATTTCCTGTCTAGGGAAATTAAACTTTTGTTTGGTAATTTGGATTTAAGATTTGGTTTGGTAACCAGTCGGTGACCGGTATTTTAGAGAGGCCGAAATTGTTTTTTCGAAATTGGTATTCAAAACCTTTGACACATATGGTAGTGTGAATCAGCAAGAGCTAAACAATGGATAGATTGGTATATTTTAGGTCCCCTTTGGTTTAGTTAAAAGCAAGATTATGGATTATGTCGATGAGCTAAATATGGAGTACCCCACAAGTATGTGTAAATAGAGTCATATACGAAAATCCTACGTATACCATACTAGGTATGATGAGTGTATATGGGAATGATACAATCTCCAAAAGAGTCATAATAGGATATAATCACCTAACATGGCAAGACTCCGAAGACCTACTCGGACAAGATTAAAACATATCCAGTTTATCTCCACAAGTCCTGCAAAGGTACAATGGTGCCTTTGTAACGAATCTCCCAAGACAAAAGGGAACAACCCTCAACTCGAGCCAACATAAGTCAATTCAAGCCAAACAACTCCTAAAGAATTAAGTCGACGATTTCGACAACCTCTTGTTGAGCTCTCTCATTTGAATCCCCGACGAGATAGTATACTATGAAAGCCCTTGGATGTCGCCTAGAAGGGGTGAATAGGCGTTCCTAAAATTTCTTTCATTGCAACGGTTAAATTCAACAGCCAGAACTTCTGACTAAATTCAACAGCCAGAACTTCTGACCAGAGCTCTCGACCAAACCGAGAGGGCTGGCCGGAACTTCCCACCTCAGGCCCCGGAACTTCCGGTCAGCTGTAAGTTGCTCTCCCGCGCAATTCACAGCACAATCAAATAGCAAAATATGGAACCCTAAATAGTGAGGTAATGTATGTAGACAGCTCAATAGGAAAACATATCACAAAAGCAAGGAAAACTAGAGAGTGAATCACAAAGAGAGAAAATAGAGTGAGGAACAAGCGATTTTTACTCGAAGTTCATATCACAAAGATCCTATTCTCCATTGAGGAGCTCCTGAGAGCCGGGTCTTGATTAACCCCTTGCCTCACCAAGGAACTACGAAGATCAACTCGATTCTTATTCAAAGTTATCTCTTTTCCTTTCGGAGGCAAGGTCCATCCTAACAAACTTGTCCGGGTTAATCCACAGCTTGAGGATACTTGCGGGAGAGGCCTAACAGTCTAGGAGGTCACCCTCCAAAAGTAACAAGCTCCAAACAGCAGCCCGACATCGATCCCCAAGTGTTCAAGGAACTCTTAACTCTCTCTCAAGTGTAATCCCTCACTAATTACCTAGATCAAACGTTAAACTACCATGGGAGCTCAAGAACTAGGTAGAAGGAGGCTTGAACCATAGGAGAGCCCTAGAGATGCAAAAACGAAAGTGAAATGGCCAACCTTGTCCTGGAGGGGATGGAGGGGTTAAATACCCACATCCTTACATCATGTAGCCGTTACTCATAGAACCAGGGCCCGGAAGTTCCGGCCCAAAGGCTAGGAACTTTTGACCCACATTTAGCACTAAACAAAGAGGGCTGGTTGAAACTTCTGACCTAAATGGCCGGAACTTCTGACCACCTTGACATGAAACCCCCTAAAACCCTTGCAAGTGTTGTGCAATGGTGTCTCTCTTCTAGACAAGATATGGACTTGAGCACTTAGTGATACATGAGCCATTGTTTGGAACCTCCCTTGATATTAGGCTTGCCTAGACTCAAATTCAAAAACATGAGAGAAAATTAAAACAAGCGTCTAGTCTTCTTGCCACATTGCGTCGTGTTTGTAGGGGTTTCCATGCATCACCCTAAGCAACCTGGGACTCATCTCTGCACGTAGCTCAATAGAATCATTAGTCCCTTAATTATTTTGTCATTAATCAATCAAAACCCACATAGGGGGCTAGGCTAGAGCTTTCCATCTATCCATCTGTCCACACATTGTACCTGTACCCTATACACACGCACATCGGCCTCCGGCCAAACACGATGTAGCTATTACTTTGAGGGGGGCCCAAACCTGTATAAAAATCATTGTCATGAGGGACACAAACCATCCCTGATATACATTTTACTATCACTAGTACAGAACAAGCCATCAGTACCGGTTGAGGAGCCTCATCAGTGTTGGTTCCCTAACTAGCACTAGAATTGGGGCACTGATAAGGGGGGCTCATTAGTGCCGACTTTAGAACCGGTACTGATGGGTTCCCCTGAGTCAAGAAAAATGGAGGCTGACTCAATGAATCAGCTCGATTCTATCGAGCCGATGCTTTCGAGGTGCCCCTGACATTCACATCCACACATATATCCATGCCCCCTAATCCCTTATCCACAATAGAGAGCAAGAACAAGAATATCATCCACAAATCAAGAATAAGAACAAACACAACACAAATCGAGAACATGCTAATCACATTGATTAAATTATTCAACATCATCAACAGCACCAGAACAACATGCATACACACATTGACACACATCATCAACTCTACCTAGAACAACTCACCACCACCGAACTGCCGCCGCCGGTGTTGTCTATCTCCCTCGAACTGCCGCCGCTGGTGTTGTCGTCATCGCCCTCCCACTCCATCCATCCTACCAGATCTGGCGGCCCCTGAGCCAGATCTAGCTGGAGAGGAAGAGGATGGAGAGAGAGATGGGGGGCGGTGGCTCCAGATGTTGAGATGGCGGAGAGAAGGAGGCGCGTGTTGCCGCCATCGCCGCCTGTGGGACTTGCCGCTACTGTCCTAGCGGAGCCACCGACCCCGTCGTCGATCTCGCTTGCCCCATTGTCATCATCCCCCAAGCCGGCCGCTATCGTCCGCATGTGGGCGGTGACTCCGGGCGAGGGAGAGGGAGACAGGGAGATCGAGCTGAGGGGGAGACAGGGAGATCGAGCTGAGGGGGAGAGAGGGAGACAAGGAGATCAAGCTAAGGGTGAGGGAGAGGGAGATAGGGAGATCAAGGGAGGTGAGGGATTGAGCTGAGAGAGACAGGGAGTCGGGAGTCTCGATTGAGTGGCTAACTTAAAGCAGCCTTGTTCGGCTCGATCGGCTAGCTCCTCGTATTGGTTTCGATTCACCAAAAGAACCGGTACTGATGACTACTCATCAGTACTGGTTCTTAGTCGTATTGGGCACCCGGGCATGTGGGTGGGCGGGAAACCCTTATCGGTGCTGGGTTTTTTCTAACCGGCACTGATAAGGCGGCACGAATGTGCTGTTCTGTAGTAGTGATTGTTAATCGACGAGAGATTATTGAGTAAATTATTCGTGCCACACTTTGAAAAATATGATTTCTCAAAAATTTTATTCATCAGCATTGCTTTATGAGCAATAGGATCTTCCATCACCAATTTCATCTGTTTCAAACTGGCCTAATTAATTTGCTTTTACTTTGTGCGTGACTTTCACAGTTGCAAGATGGCTCCCTTGCAGTGGAGCAAGATGCATGGCCATGCAGTGTAGTGTAGTGCTGTGCAGGGCAATAAAGATCCTCCTTGAGTGTGGCCACAGCCTTTTGTCTCCTGCAGTACACGCCAGGCTTGTAATGCAAGGGCATTGCAGATGCTGTTGGCGTGCAAAGTCCAAGCAAGTTAGGACGACGAAGCGGCCAAGAACAAACCCTAGCTATCTTGACAACGGTACCTTTTGCCACATTCATGGCGCCTCTCAATCATGGGAGAAAATTGTGCGCTCCTCTGTACGTACCGTGTGTGTCGTCCCGGCCGGCGCCCATCGGCGTGCTAGCTAACATGGACTTAGGGCAGGATGAACAGTGGTACAGCATAGTGTAGTTGCACCTACCATGTCATCCGGGTATCAGAGTACGCGGCACCGGCATGTCCAATCGATCCCAGGATAATTTATTATATTTTTTATGGCTGGTGTGCCATCTCAAAAATACCAATTCCTAACTACCAATCTATACAATCTATACGTAGGCTACATCCAGATTCGTAAACTTGGCTTGTTTTTTTAACGGAGCGAGTAGAGATCTAAAACCTGCTAAGGTCTTACGACATATCTAATCATGTTTTTTCTTTTCTTGGCGCCGTTTTACTTATTTTAACCAACTCGGTTAATAATACGGCTACAAAATAATCTAGTACAGCTATCATCATTCACTCGACTCAGTTACAATATACAGTTGCTGAATTGGGAAGGATGAATTAAAATACCCAATGCAAACAAACCGTTTTTATATGTAACCGAGGAAAAAAATGCTTTATTTGGAGTGAACAAACTAAAAGATGAAAGAAATTTGGGGCCTACACAATGGTAAATTCCAAAATTTTGGTTGGAAGTATTTCAACAGTTCAAGCAAGAAATACATCGGAAATTTAAATTTAAACAATTAATTAATTTCCTAGGCTTTTGCTCCTTTTAAATTGCCAAATATTTTTGCAGTCTCACTACATGTGACACATATAATGTCGGTACAGCTTCACCAGTGTACAGTCTGAGCCCTTTAAATCTGATGTCCACTCCAAACAAACATGGTTATGTGCCCTTGAACCGCACGGCTATACTGTTAATGTGTCAACTGTAGACGTACCACTCGTTTAGATATAATGCAGCAAGCATGCGTCAGTTTTTCACTGCAGGGTGCATTCGAATTTTTTTTTTGTACTTAGCACGACTGATCCTCCATCTTGTTTGGTTCCATTAATTAAACCTTGTGTCTGAAATGTCATTTAACATGACAAGATCTCATGGTTTGATTCAGCATTTATGCTCTTGTCTTTGCCACCACTGTCGGTTCTCAGAACACTGTAGAGATAGGGATGCCATTCGATCTCTCACTTTCAAGAAATCCTTTTCCCAACCAAAAAGGCTTATAAATTAATTTCTAGCTCAGTTGTTCTAGTGTTCTCTTTATATACATATGCTATGTGGTTATTAGTTAGGCTTGAGTGGCTACTATTCCTTATCAGAGCACAACAGTGTGATTTCCTGTTTAGAGTGCTGGATTCGTACTTATATATGCGGTTTTAACGAACCCCACATATTTTTTTAAAAGCACTGTTAGAATGCTTTATTTTCACATGCAAACTCACAGAAAGTTAGAAAAAAAAAGCACTAAATACGGTATAGTACTAATCAACCCCCACATGGTAAAAACTTTGGCAGTTTGGTTCCGCCACTGCTTGTTTAATTATGGACCACAGAGAATAGTTTCTCTAGTTTTCATGTCACTTGACTATATATTGCATCTTTGAGTAGAGTCCCAATGACAATCTGCAGCTACTGATTTGCAACATGTGCATTGATCTGAAGTTGGCATCAGTTAACTCTAAACAAAACAATGTCAATGTTGCAAGAACAATTATTTTATTGGCCAGGGAGGATTGAGTCAACTAGCTAGGAAATTAGCTAGGTACTACCAAGCAAGAAAGCAAAGCAAAGCAAAGCACACAAAAGGCCCTTGGAAGGGTGTCCACAGGGGATATAAAATGATTAAAGAGCCGTTTCTTAGAAGGCAGCCAAGCTAGGATGATCACAAAAGTCTAAAAAGATGGATGAAAGATGCATGCCTTTACAGGTTCATAGAATCAAACATGGAAAGGGCATTGGGACTTTTAAAACTGAAAAGGAGATTAGGTCCCACACCCCCCAACTGCATTTCCATGTGCATCCATTTATTTGCTTTTGCTCCAAACCTAACCTTGGTTTGGTTGGTGCTCACCCCTCCTGGACTCCTCCATGCATCCTAGCTCATGAGTGTCTTCCTCTCCATGCTTTTGCCCATGCTTAATGTCAACAACCAAAATGGCTGAATTGACCACCCTAAGAAATTTGTAGGAGTGGACTATAATACTGAGAGCTGCTAAAAGTTTCAAGTAGGGCTTGGACCCACTAGCAAAATATCTCATAATGGCCCTTGTCTAAATACTATTGTGTAGCCATTTTTTTGGCATTATATATATATATATATATATATATATATATATATATATATATATATATATATATATATATATATATATATATATATATATATATATATATATATATATATATATATATATATAAACAGTGGTTATTATGCACAGTTTCTCATAGAATACTTTGTTGTAGTCTATCATGGCTCATTTGCATTTGAGTTTGAGACATGAAAATGTAAGATGATCAGCAAACATGCCGATGTATTTTGTTGCATCCTTGCAACTTGCAAGTTGTGAACGAGTAAAATAAAAACATTTTTTTTCTTTTCAAGAAGGGACAAAACCGGATAAAGCAAGTTGAATCAAAAGAACCCTTGACCAAGTTGCTTGTGGCAATGGGGTTCCATAAAGGAGAAAGGAACCGTCTTTATTAAACAAGAAATTGTTGGTTCCGCAAAATTGGATTTCACTGCAATATACATGTCATATAATATTTGTAGTTGCAGGAGGCATAGACAATACTCTGAATACCCTGTCCACAAAATAATGACAATTGAAGTAGTCTTCAAAGGACTGTTTTCTACAGCCTTTTAAATTAGGGACATAAATTAATTTGTAGGGGACTATTCTGGTACGCCGACATCATCCTTTTGTATTTACTATTTGCACTGTTCATTTTTAAAGTACCATGGCATAGAAAAAAGAATGAACAAAATAAAATAGAGAGAGAGATTACTGAAACGTATATCATTTTTCGTATGTTCCTTACTTTAGTTGAATTAGCTAGGGGTTGAAACTATTACAGGATGATTTATTACCTTTAAAATTAGGCTTAATTAGCACGTGGCCAGTACATAACACACCCAAAAATGAACTCACCTTTACTAACTTAATAAAAACACAAACAAGAAGAAGAACAGAAAGGTGATGGCAACTAACTGAATTATGCAGCTTGACAATAATCATCCCAGGTCCCAACCTTATCCCAGCAATGAGCATGCATATGGGCAGCACATTCAGGGAGTGAGTGATCCATTCATAAAGGCAGAAAGTTGCTCTGCCCTGGCCTGATCCTGATTTTGATGATGAGAAGACCTACTAGCTAAGCCCTGACCATCTGCCTGACTGCCTTTCTTGATGGCTAAGGACAGCCAACCCACGAGGGGATTCCTCCAATCCATCCTTCTTCTAGCATGCAATTATGTGCAGGCCAAAAAGGCATTGGGGCCAGATGCCATCACCTCACCTCCTCTTCTTCCTTTCTTTCAATGGACAGAAAGCTATAGCTACCCACCGGCAGAGGCAGGCACCAAAAAGGCATTGCCATTACAGGGCAGAACAAAGCAAAGGTTGTGCTATACCCAAAAAATTTCACTTTTGAGCCCCCACAGCTCAGCGGGCTCTCCTGCCCCGTGCGAGGGGGCGGAGTTGGCTCGCTGATGTGGCGGTGGTCAGCGCCGCTGGTCTTGACGTCGCCAAATTAAAGGGGAGAAAAGGGGAATCGGAGAGTTAGGCCAAATCACCGCCACGTCGGTGCGCCAGCTCCGCCCTCCTGTCATAGGGGTAGGGTCAGTGCTAGGCTCGCTGGCACTAAGCTCTCGGTTTATTTCTGAAATAAATTTTGTCGCAGTCCATATTCGAAATAAGTTTTCAAAAAGTGTCAAACAATGAAATTTTTTGGTGCAATGCCAATGCCAATGCAATCCAATGCAAAGGTGACCATGACTCATCTCTTGTTCTGCAGAATCTAGCTATAGCCAGTGCAGTGCGAAAGGATGCTTGCAATTGCACTGTAACTTTAACCACTTTGCTGCCAACAAAAAAAAAAAACTTTCTGCTCCTCTACAACTGTATCACCTTCTGGTGTGGAGTGGAATTGGATTCTAGTGTTTCTTTATGTCAGTGATTTCAGGTTGGCAGATATGTTACTGCTGGTAGAACAAGTACAATGGATACGTTCTGAATACGTGTAAAAGTGAATGGGAATATTTCAGAGCTTTTCTTCTTCTGGACATCACCAATGGAATAAGGAATTTTTACCCATGGTCAACTGTCGGTATTGGTACAACGGAGACGGGAGAGATAACATGACAGCTGCAATTTTAGTGATGACCACGGTTTTAAGTCCCCCTGACAGTGTTCTAATTTTTCGATAATGGAATCGAATCCAGTCTCTACATCAAAGATGTGACCAGCAAATTCATCGCTTTTTAATGGTGGTATTCGAGGGGTTGTTTCTCGATTTATGTTTGATCTGATGACCTTCATACTATTCCATTTTTGTAAGTTCCACAAGAAATTATGAATACCTTCTTTGACATAATGAAATTATTAATCCTTCGACGACATCAAGGACGAATGATTTTGATGGAATAACTTGCTTACACTTAACAAGAACCCTTACACGGATTAAAACCTTCCTCCTGATTTATTTTGAGATACCCAAGAAGACCCAACTAAAAACAGCAGAGTTCCTTCCAAAAGAACACCTGATATAGGTGTGCCTGATCAAATCTGCAAATTAATATTTTCTTGCACAAACTAACTAATGTCTCATCATCATCAACATGATGCAAGATCCAAACCCTTCTTCCCTTCCAAGCATAGTATAACTATTCTTTATCCAATGATGCTTTCCAACAACTTGTTAGATCCTAGTTCAATTCCTTTCTGTCGTCTCCTCCTTGTGATCATCTGATGAAAGTCTCAGTCAGCAATACTCCTTTTTTAAGTCTAGCTTTTTGTAGTTACATCAGGTATTAGGTGCCCTAAATAAGACACTTCAAGCCTAGTTTAATTAGCCGGCCTGAGTTGATTAATATGACAAAAGTGCTGTCCTGTCCGCTTGCATCATTGAATTATTGGTCTCCAAACTATTGTAAATTCTGTAACTTTTAGATCAGGTCAATGTGTCACTTGAGAAACAACATGAGTGACATTGTGGTTTTCTTTAGACTAATAGTAGTAGCATTATGTTAATCTGTCAGTGTCATAACAACATTGTTGCCTATCCAAAAGGGAGAAGACTGTTAAAAGTCCAGTCCAAAACTGAATAGGGCAGTAGAAAAGGTCATAAAATAGCACCCACCAATATATTGAGATCGGAAAAAAGATTGCGTATTATTGTTCGCAATCAAGGCGAGAACCTGTCGACCTTAATTCTATTGAAAATCAAATCGGCGGATTTCTTCGGTTTATATACACACACACACGATGGAAGGAACAAACAAACCTGAAAAAGGAATAGCTCAGAGAAATAAATGGTTCGCATGGTTACAAATATGCACGATATGTATATTAGAAGTGAGTGATACAAACCATCATCAGTTGCTGGATCCTCGCAATCAAACTTGTCAGAGCTACGACGGTAAACAAACGTGTCAGCATCCAGGGGGACCATTCCATTCTTTGATTGAGATAATGATCTGCACCTATAGCTGTTAAGCATCCGAAGGTACAAATTTGGTTCAAATTCTCGCAACATATATATACACCAAGATGCCCGTGCAAATGCAAGCCAATTAATTTCACATTCTCAAGCAACTTGGAACTATTTTCGATATGCTATAGAAACTTCATGTTCGAAACAATCGAGACTGTGTAAGATAATTGCAAATAATTAATGCAATGAAAGAACTCAAAATCATCCAGCCAGTATGAAAAGATCTCTGGGCATCATGAACAAGAAGTCAGTACACACCATTCCATCTAACTGAACCAGATTGTCCACTAACTGCAAATGCATCCCAGTGCATTCATGTGGCCAGACCAACCGACCAGTGTGAAGTAGCAATTCAATCTTGCCCTAAATTTCTCAGCATTCAAGTTGCCGTCAGGGTAGTAGTACTACCAGGCACAATCTGCACACAGACTGCGAGGCATTACCTTTTACCGTTCTCCTTTTGCCCAACAATTATGTCACCATGAATGATGATGATCAGCACATGGGGTAAAATGAGTGAGCAGCTGAAAAGGTGCTACAAGGCAAAAAAAAAAAAGAAGCACAGAATCTATTTATTGATGGACAATATATATAGCAGCTGCAGGCTACAGCCATGTTGTACAGACACACAGGCAATGGGACAATCTGAATGGGGCACATGGTTAGATAGATGACCCCCCGATTGAGACTGATCATCATGGCATCAAGCACTATTATCAGAACAGAAAGAACAGAAATGCCTTTCGTTCTGCTTATTGTCAATAAATTCATCTATTTATCTTGGCATGGAGGCATGAAAACGTTGGTGACCAAAAAGAGTATATCATATTCACTCAAACAAACAAGCCAGCTATCATAAACATGATAATATACAACAACTCGGAGTACAATCACTATAACATATATGCTGTGCCACGCTGGATACCTCTTTACCTCAAGTCAGGGACGCATCTATCAGCCCAAGTTCAAATGTTCGAAGCTAGATTAACTTTTCCTATTACTAATTGGGATAACAGAATAGTTTGCCGTAACAGTAAACATTTAAGCTCAGAAACAGTAACAAAACTATTCAGAGTCCGATGAGTTGCCAGTATCTGATTGCCGAACACTTCTTTTGGTGGCGTGTTTGGACGCATTTGCAGGCCCTTCTCCATCAAGGAAGATCACTTGAGCTTTTGCAAGACGTTCCTCGAGATCCTCAGTGCTGAAATCATCTTTACCACCGAGCTCATCAAATCCAACCTGGGAGGAACAAAATAATTCAATATCCAATTGCATTGTTCACGTGAAGCTGATGAATACATTGTGATGAGTGGCCTTACCACATAATCCTCAACTTTGGCATTCTTTACTAATGCAAGAGTTGGGAGAACAATGATCCTTAGTTTCTCAGTCAAAAAGGGGGCCTTTTCAGCATGAACTTTCACAAAACGTGTTTCCACATGCTGTTTCGCAAGAATTGACAGGTGCTTATCCATAACCTGTAGAACAAGAGAGAGAAGTAAGAATATTTCTGGGCAGTCAGGATTAAACAAGTCACAGACAGCTTGCCACTCATTATCTCATTGGACCAAAACCACCTTGTCGATGAAACAAGGGATTTTGCAAATATTCAGGATTCCAGGGGGTAAAGGAATCTATGTAACATCAGTGCAAATAACCAACACGACAAATAGTTAAATGCATTAAATTAGGAGAGCATACAGCACATCAACAATAGCTTCGAAATTATAAATGGGATAAGTAGTGAATCAAGATTCATATGTAATAAAAAAATCTCACCTAAGTACAAACTGAAGTTCAAAATACTGCACAACAGGAAAAACTAAGTTATATGGATAGAATGGCGTGCATTCATACATGTGGAAAATCTGTCATGCGTTCATCAATCAAAATCTAATTGAAATTTGTTTTACTGGGACATCCATAAAATCTTCATATGGACAACAGATCAAAGAATTTTAGGTGTCCTAGTTAGAAATCATGCTGATGAACCACACGTGACACATCATTTGGTGGCGCAGCCATGAACTCTCTTTGCGATCGAACACAAGCATATCATGAGACAATGGGAAAGTGGTAAAGAAGCAGCACTATGACCATAAGGCTGAAGGAAAAGAACATTTGTTTTAATGAGAAATGTCAGTATACTTGTTTCCTGCATGTCAGCCATAAAACATCAAGGGAAATGTTGAGATTATACTAATGATAGGTAGGGATACCCAGAAGTCATGGCTGTTGGCATTCATATCTTCCCTCATGTTATCAAATGGAAGGACATGGCCATGAGTGTAATGGACAAGACAGTACCAGTAGGTCGCAAGTAAAATGCAAGCCTTTACCTCGAGTGAAAGCCTTAGAAACATAGATCACCCCATTAAATTACAGTCTTGAAAAAAAAACTTACTTCAACTGTGCAATGAAGTTGTTGAACCATTTCAACCGATTGCTACTGGGAAACCATAGCTAGATACATCTTACTCATTAGTCGCCACCCACTCCACACATTCCTATAATTCTTCAGAAGCCTGAAATTCTAAGGCAAGTAGCTAAAGTCTGTTTGTCCGATCACGGGATGTTTTCAGTCTGTTGACATGGCTTATCCTAGTCCTGTTGCCTCTAATCCTGTCTTGATCATTTTTTTTAACCAGTTACTCAAAATGTATTCATAAGAGAAGCTCCACCACCTAATACGAGAACCAATACAAGGATAACAATAAAATAATGCACTTAACAACTCCACAACATGTCAGAGTACACAACATAAGCACAATTCATGTTGGCATAAGGACAGATAAAGCAACCTGAGTATATGTCTCAGCACTACTTTTTTGGGATTGGGATATTTAAAAGATTGCCACCGCTTTTCTTCTTACTGAACCTGGTTAGCTTAGCTCCATCTCAATCAGCAAACTATACCGAACGGCACCTATTGAAACTCAATAAAGATGTGAGGAATATATATTCAAAAATCTTAGGTAGGGGGTATAAAATCCATGACACAAGCCAAATGGACTTGAATCAATAGAAGGATCTAATCTATGACGGTGGAAAAGTGCTTGGAGAAAATAAGTGTATATAAATGGGAACCGAAAGATTTGCATATATTCATGAATATTCAGTAATACATAGCATCATCTATATTGATGCCTCCCCCATAGGCCATAAGCCTGTAAGTTGATCTGGAGGAGAGAAGGATTGAGGCCAGAGTAGCAACATATGTGAACTAGATAAACCAAAAAGGGGGGGGGGGGGGGGGGGGCGCACATATATATGGCTAAAGGTGGAGACCTACCCACAATCAGTGGCTCCACCAAACCACCAGTGAAAATAGCAATATGACAGGGAGGTAGTCAGCCAAAGAATAGTAGAGTGAGGAAACAGATGGCAAAAGGAAAGGAAAGTGGAGTGGTGCCATAATGAGATTCACTTGCTTGTTTTCTGCAGCACTATAATCTCCGCAACTCAAGGTAAAAGGTTGACTACTGTCTGAGAGAAAAGGAGTAATGAAATAGCTGTAGACCATGTGTTTTTCTTAATTCCTAATCCAAAATATTAGAGCTATTATGTCTATATTCTCCAAGGGACAAAGTTTCACCTCACACAATTATTCTAAAGGGCCCGTGAGAAAATCCATTTCCAAACACATCCACTCCACTAATACCATCAGGTGTGATGACGCATGGAGCCAGGCTGCTGTACCACCACCAGATCCAATAAGCCAATGAGATGCTCACCAGAGATTGCGCTGTCCTCTAAGTTCTACCACATGCATGCAGCAGCGTCACTGGCTGGCGCTATAGCTCTAAACCACCCCTGGCCACTGGCATTGAAGCCCCTTCACCAACCCTACTCCGACAGCCAGTGATCTGAAAGTACCTTCTCGCAGCCAGAGATCTGCAACTCCTATCACCTCCCAAATCCTAGACAGCACCACACTGCACAACATATTCTTGGACACTACCACCTAAGATTTATGTTGAAATAAAATTTTGCTCTGCCCTTTTGATAGAATAGAGCAGACAAGTAAATTTCCTACCATAAATTGGTAAGTGCTTCAGATTATGGCTGTCTCGCACTGTGGTAGTGGTACAATGCTGAGTGCAGATGTAGCAGAGATTAGCACCTTATCTGTATGTGCAATGTACATGCAAATATCATAATCTTCAATTCATCATTATTTTTATATTTTTTCTTTACAGCTATGTTGATTTTTACATTTCAAAAATAAATAATATATTTCATTTGGCAGACTCATATGAGTCAATTGAGGATGAATGGATGATTCAGTGCATGGACCCTTCTTTGTAATCTACCACCGCGATTCAGTTGTTCCTTCTTATAAAATTGCAGCTGAATATAGCGTTGTTAATTTCATTTCTGCTTAATCTCTTCTTCATAACTCCTGCCACTACTCTCTAGGTTGCAGATGACATTTGTTGATACTTCATATATCGTGCAAAGTGCAGCACAGGAATGTAATTAATTGTCAAACTGGAGAACAACTAGGCTTTTTGCCAGAGTTACAGTAGATAGAGGTGTGTGAAACCTTGAAGCTTACCCTAATTTAATTTCCAATGCTTGTTCATAGGACAGATAGATAGGATTCGCTGCATGCCAAACATAGGACAGTTCAGAAATCAGGGTCCTCCAATGCTCTCTAGTATAGATCACAATGCCTCTAGAGGAACTGGTTAGTGACCTGGTGGTGTAATGGAGGATTTTCTAGATTGCCACCAAAATCAAGCAATTATGTAGGCACAACAACAATGTATATCAGGCCAAAGGGGCAAATTGAGGAGCACTTCCAACACAAGTAATGTAGGTCGAAGTGTAGTATTGGTGCTCCTTTTTGCAATGCTGATGCTTTTCAACACCACTACACTGCAAGCATGTGCAAGGTGGTTCAGAGTGGGGAGATAATATATACTCCCTCCGTCCACAAATATAAGCACTTTTGGATTTTGACATGGTCTTGAATGTGCTACTTTGACCAATAATATCTATAAAAAAATAAATTATTTTAAATAAAAAGAGTTGCATATTATGATAGTTTGTTTAACGATAAATCTAGTACCATCATTTTTTACATCATCAATCTTTATGAATTTTTTTTGCTATTGATAGTTAAAGTTAAAAAGATTTGACTTAGCACTATTCTAAAAATGATTTTATTTGTGGACAGAGGGAGTACATTTTATGCGGCTAGGAAAACATTAGAGTGCCTTAAAGCATTGTTATTGTATGTGTGTTGACATCACATCTCCAAATGTAACACCTAATATTTGTCATATATGTAAAATTTTGAGACTTTAACTGCCATTTCAATACGAATGAAAAATATTGTGCACTACAACTACAAATCTACAATGATGGAGAAAGAAGGCACACGGATAAAGTATTGTCTTAGCTAATCATTTACAGTTTAGTAGTGTGCAATATTGCAGATTTTTTTACGGAGTGAGGCCGATGGCCAGGTGATGAGAACATTGTGTAATTTTCTCATCACTCACCAATGCTTTTGAGTCCTAGAATTGACCAGTTTTCAATCCATCCTAACATACAGCACTCTGAACCAAGAAGGAACCAATCTAAGTTCTAAGATGTCTATATTATTGGCACCACTGATAACTGGCAGCAGCATGTTTGTACCAAGGTCACCTTGCTCCATGTCGTCACAAGCTCCACTAAGACACCTTGATGATGATATGAAGTGGCTTTGCACCTTTTGGGCTAGAGAGGAGGATCACCACACTTAGGCATGAAATGCAGTCATTGTATGTGTCAACATCTAGATAATGCCATCACTTATGTTACAACCGATTTCTTCAAAAAGAGAAGAGTTGTAAAGTTGAACATTAAAACCTATATTAAGTTGTAAGCTAGTTGTAAAGTATATCTATACAACTCAAGATGAGCAGTCAAGGGTTGTACATCATGAAGGGACTTGGAATGACAAATTGATTTGAGCTATAAGCTACTCCCATTATGAGGGCGTCATGCCTGCCTTCTTATGACTTAGCGCAGCTAACATAGAGGTTCAGTCATTCAGGGAATAGAGCATTCCTATGAAGATCATGATTGTTTTTTTCAACTGGGAATTGAGGCTTCAATAGTTATCTTCACTGTGTGATTCAGATCCTCTAAAGAGGTGCAAGTCCATACAGTGGAATCTATTAATTGGCAAGCCCCGTTCTGTATCGCAGACATTCAAATGCCAGGGTGTTCAAGACAAGTTCAGTTTCACTTCCTCCCACTTATTGTACAAGATGAAGACCTAAATACGAACATCAGCTTTGACGATGACATAAACAGTGACCTCATTTGTGGGTTGACATAAGCGATGACATCATCTAGAACTTATATGATGACTTCATGCACTTCATGACTAAATATAGCGATTGAACCATCGCTTGTCTTCCATCAACCCAACCTGCTCCTCCTCTCTAGCTCAACAGGCACATAGGCATTGCATATCTTTATCATACCTCCTACTCAAGTTTGACCTACACTATGAGGTCCCTCATGGTATCGTCCTCGTTGAGATCACCTCATCAAGTTCATTGCCCAACACAGCAGGAGTGGTGGCTTAAGAAAGGCAGACAAACAACATCGGAGTCATTTTGGTGGAATGGGCAAGTGGCAAGCCTGTAGCACAAGCTGATGCACGTGAGGGGCTGGCATTGGGGAGGGTAATAAACAGCACAACCAATGAACTAGAAAACAGAGTGACAAGAGACAGCGAGAAAAAGAAGCTGAGGATGGGTGGAGAGTAATTGGGATTTTTCTGACACTTATGGCTGAATTTAACATGCAATGATGGTTACTTAAATACATCCATTGTTCATTGTATCTAGAATTCGTATTTAAATATTCCTGATCATCGAGCAATCAGTAAAGATACAATGTATTTAAATATTCCAGATCATCGAGCTATCAGTAAAGATACAATGCTTCAAACCAGTTTCCCCTAGGTAGCCACCTAGCCTATTTATGTGTTGCCTAGGAGGTAGACATCATCAACCTACCAAGCTTTCCTAGCCGATTCATCCTGCCTATGAACCATATAGTTAACCTAATCAACCTATAGGCACTAGGGATCAAAGTGCGCCAGCCCATAAATGTACTGTATGTGGGTTAGTGGGCTGGCCCACTTGCATCCCTAATAGGCACTAGTCTACCACCCAACTAATGCCTTAGAGAACATTATTTCCAACACATTGTATACATCACCCTTAAATACTAGTCCACACATTAAGCATCAGCACTCTATAGTTTTTTCTCTCCAACCCCAATTTCTCTCAGTGCTCTCTGTTACACATGCTCTATAAGCGCCTCCATCTACCACAAAACTATCAGCACCTCATTGCCATGACACATGATGTGACCAAGGCCCCCGTATTATTCATTGTTGGTTCTATGCCTGTTTTTGTGGAGCAGGACACGAAGGAGAATTATCAGCATAAACGATTAGAGGTTATCATCTGTAAGCTTGCTATATATTTGGTACCGTGAAAGAGGGGCAAATTAGGGTACTCGCAGCCAGGTGCTCATCAAGTGGTATCAGAGCATGGTTGATCACGGTACATTGGATTTTTATTTGTGAAGATATTAACATTGATTTTTGAGGATGGCAGACTACAGTTTCGCGAAGGAGATTAGATTTGTACCGACTCTATGCACAAGAACTTCTCCGTCTAACTACTATGTGTGGGAAGACGCTATGGAGGATTTCCTACGAGGCCATGGGTTGGCTTCATTCATGAAGATACATTTTGCAAAGCTCACTTTTTCTGATCGGGTTTTGCGATGGTGGCTGAACAACAGAATGATAATATTGACAGAGGTGAAAAACATTGCCTGATGTGGACTGCAATGAAATTGGAGCTACGACATCGGTATGATTGACCAATTTTGAAGCCTGTTTGCACCACTGAAAGAGTAAAATTACGTGAAATGTCATCTGAGCCTGATAGCAAGTTTGATAGTGAGAAAAAAACGCCGCATCTAGAGCAAAAGGAGGTCATTGTTTCAAAAATTTGACCTTGAATATTGAAGAAAGAAGAAACTCATATTGTCACGGAAGTGGATGATGATTCACTGAAGATAGGATTATCTATGCTTGCACATGAAGTACAGCGTGATAGCTCCAAGGTTGATGTGAAAGGGCAACGCTGTAATATATTTCAGACGGAGTGCAAGATTCGAGACAAGGTATGCAAGTTGATTATTGATGGCGGGAGTTATACTACGCAACATATTTGGTGCATGATCTATCTTTGTCTGCGCGGAGGCTTCCTAGACCGCGTTATATACAGTGGATGAATCAAGCCAGTACACTAAAAATTACTCACAAGGTGAGAGTTGCATTTTGTGTTGGAGGCTATGTTGATAAGGTGGACTGTAATGTGGTGCTGATGAATACTTGTCACTTACTTTTGGGAAGGCCATGGCAGTTTGATCTTAATGCAACACATGAGGGTCAGACCAATCATTATTCTTTTGTTTTGAAACTGATGCATGATAGTGCTATCAAATCGGAGTTATTTCCTGTTATTAAGAAGAGGAAAGGGCCACCTGAAATTAATCCCAAGCCGAGGACGGCATTGATTCAGGGGAGGGAGGATATGTGACCAAGGCCACCGTATTATTCATCGTTGGTTCTATGCCTGTTTTTGTGGAGCAGGACTCGAAGGAGAATTATCAGCATAAACTATTAGAGGTTATCATTTGTAAGCTTGCTATATATTTGGTACCATGAAAGAGAGGGGCCAATTAGGGTACTCGCAGCCAGGTGCACATCAAGCAGTCTCTGCCAGCAAGCATCATGGCACAAAAGCGAACCAATCTGTGGATCCGACCCTTTGCACAAAGGCGAGCGTGGCAGCTCCATCATGTGGACACTGCAGCACTCTTCGAGATATACTTGAGCATAGCACTCTTGCAGGAAAAGGAAGGCGTTGATGGCATGTGATGCAGCTAGATCTGGACATTGACAGCATTGCTAGGAGGCAACGTCCAGATCCACAGGCATCCACCCAACTCGCCCTCCCCTCCCTCACTCGGATGAACCTGGCCATGGAGCTCTCAATACAGTGGCGCATTGTAATGACGCAACCTGAGTGCTGCAAATAGGTGGTGACAATAGGTATTTTTTTTCCAACAAGGATGATCCACTCCCCTCTTTGGCAGCCCTGAGGTTGTTGGACTCTAGATGTATTGGTCTTTTAGAGGTAGACCAATCGTGAAAAGAATATCCAATGATAGCGGAATGTTTCATTCCATTTATAAAGGCAGAACCAGAACGACGAAGCACTCAGTTAGATTGCCCGCAATTTGACGGGAATAAGTTGAAGAACATGGTAGCTACGGCATGAACGGAGCTATCACATAAAATTGCAGGGGTCCATTCAAGAACCAGGGGTATAACTATGTGATCCACAGAGTTAGAGCATTGCAACCAAACGCAACTTACCACGAGATCCACACCTAAACACAACATCCGTAGCAGAGCTAGGCACAATTCCTTATTTATTTCCACAATTCGATCCGAGATCCAAAAACAAAGCTTAACCCAAAAAAGGAAAGACAGCGAGAGAAAGCAGGCTCACCTTGCAGGGCCAGTTCTCGCGGTAGAAGTGGCAGACGAGGCGCTCGCTGGCCTTGGCGGCGGCGAAGAACTCCTTCTCGGGGATCTCCCCGTACTCACCGTGGCCCAGGGCGCGCCACTTGGCCCTCCGCTCCGCCGCGCGGCGCATCTGCAGGATTCGGCGCTCCCGGAGGGCCTCGATGTCGTCCGGGTCGAGGCGGTCGAGTGCCGCGATCTCCTCGTCGAGCTTGTCCTCCACCGCCTTGGCCACAGACAGCACCTGCTTCTCCAGGATCTGCAGCAGCACAGATGGGGGAGGTGATCAGGAGGAGGAGAATGGAAGGAACGGCGCAAGGCGGGTGCGGGGGTTACTTGGCCGACGACGGACTCGTCCATGGCGGCGGCGGCGATGGGATCGGAGCGGAGATCGGAGAGGCCAAGGGTGGGGAGAGCGTGCGCGTGTGAAGTGGTAGCTAGTGAAGAGGGCAGCGAGGGTGGGTGGGCGGAGGAGGGACGATGGGCCTATAGGTGGCCAAACAGGCGAACCAGGCCGGCACGGCTGGAGGCACCACGATCCAGCACGGTCCGTGTAGGCACGGTTCCTGTAGCGGGCCGTGTCGTGCCGGTCCACGTGTCTTCCTCGGTCCAGGCGCGGCACGCCAAGGCCGTGAGCCGTGCCGGGCACAGCCCGTCGGTGGCCCATCGTGTCCGAGTCGGCCTGGTACCGTCGACACCTGCCGTGGCCTCCGCCGCCACCTTCCCGCCTGCGCGCGCCTCCCCGGCCGCGGCCTTCGCCGCCTCCCGCGCCCGCCTCCTCCCGGCCACCGACACCCGCCGCCGTTCTCCGCCGCCGCCTTCGCGCCACCCCGGCCTCCACCGCCGCCTCCGCGCTTGAGGCCGGGGCCGCCGCCCTCCGCCGCCGCCTCTGCGCCTATGCGCCTCCCTTCCGCCGATGCTAGCTGGCCTGGGGGCCTACAGCTGTAGCCGACGCTGGAAGGAACTGGAAGAAGTAAAAAAACAGATACAGTAAAGAAGAAAAAAACAAAAAAGACTTAAAAAATTTGAAAAAATTAGAGGAGTTGTAAAAAAAATTATCTGAGATGAGTAAAAAATATGAGGGTATTTTTTGATGATATTAGAGGAGGGAGTTTTCATTTTTTTTAACAAGCAAAATAACAACATATATATAATTATGTAATTTAATATGTGCATAAGCATATGGGGAAATTATTTGAGGTAAGTAAAAAAACATGTGTGTATTTTTTGATGATATTAGAGGGGGAAATTTTTATATTTTTTAAACAAGCAAAATAGAAGTACATATATAGTTAAGTAATTTAATTTCTACATAGATATAGGGGAAAATTGCGCAATGACCTTTATTGATTTTGATATTACATAGCTACATCATTAAAAACTCTATCATGTAAAAAGTCAATTTTGAGAAAACTATGACAAAGAAAAAAGAGTACAGCTAAAGGTCAACACTTTAAAATAAAAAACATTACTCTAGTTCCTTATTTTGTAGATAAAGATTTTCAAACTGCTCAGCCAAATCTTGGTTCTTCGTGGTGTGTTGGGCACGTTTCTTGGCTAGCTCCCAATCTTTAACCGCAAATAGCATTTCTACCACCTCATTGCGGAGATTTCTTCTTCTCTCCTCAATAATTCTTCTGCAAAGACTGAAGGCCGATTTGGATTATACCGTAGACACAGGCACCGTGAACACATCCCATCCTAGCTTTGAGAGCACGGGATATTAGGTCTTGTGATCATTCCACCATTGAAGAACGTTGAGATCTTCCTGGTTAATGGAGTCATTGTCCAAGTAGGTGGATAGCTCAAGGGCTTCAAGCGAAGCGTGTGCAGGACTTGTGGCGGCCGAACTTCCACCACCAGTGCTCGAAGAAGAGGAACCACCCCAAATTCGGCCCCACTGTAATTTCTTCTTACCTGAGACAGGGACGGGTGGGGCTCTTTGCACGCGAACTCCCTGAACCTTAGTTTCATACTTTCAAAAAACTTCATACAATTTTGTCTTAGAATCGGAATAGTAGTTAGTGTAATCAATATTCATTGCATCCCTGTCGGCGAAATGGGACAGGGGGTCCCACATGCCCTGGGGACGCGTGGGTCATCAGCCACGTCAGTTCCCCGGGGGTCATCTCTCCATCGGCCAGGCTCGTCCCCGGGGCATCATCGCCATCGGCCCCGGGCTCGTCCCCGGGGCGCCGTCTCCAGCGGCTTCGCTCCCGGGCTCGGGCACCGATACCCCGGTCCCGGGTGCCGATCCCCCGGTCCCGGGTGCCGATGCCCGGGCCCGAGGCCGACCGACTCGACCTCAGGTGCCGATCGCCACGGCTCTAGGGGCCGATCCACTCGAAGAACTCGGTTGACCAGCTCCCCAACTACCTACATTAATGACGAGGCGACGCCTGCCTTGCCACGCGTGGACGTCCCAGGACGGCCCCCCGTGAACACCCGACAATACCGTCAGAGCCTTTTGACTAAGAGGACCTCGGTTCTCTGCCCTATGGCAGCGGAGGGCGACGGCCTCTGTCACATCTCTGTTCTCCAGCTGACATGGGAGGCGACAACCGAGACGACCAGACGCTCCGTCACATCCCCACGTCCCGAAGACTAGGCCGCCCGCAGCCGACCTACTCCGGCGTGGGCACAGGCAGCAGGCGGAGGCGTACAACAAGACAGCGCTTCCTCTCTCCCCATGAACTGGCACTGTGGACTCCCCTGATTCTATAAAGGAGGATCCAAGCCACCGAGAGCGAGAGGCCGAACTGGACAGGAGCTTTCCCCGTCTTCTGGCTCTCTGGCTCGCATGCTAGCTACTGTTCTTCTTCTCCGGCTCCGGCTGCGAGCTAGGTTCACCCTGTAACCACATTCATCCACCTCATAGCCAAACACACACAGGAGTAGGGTTTTACGCTCCGGCGGCCCGAACCTGTATAAATCCTCCTGTCTCCCTTGTGCGTCGATCCCTTCTTCCAACCATCCGCTGTTCATCGTCTTCCCCGCGCGATTACTACGCTTCGGACGGTCCGGACCCGAAGCGGACGGTCCGGACCCGAAGCGGACGGTCCGGACCCTTCTGTGTCACCACGGTTCGGACGGTCCGGTCCTGAATCGGACGGTCCGGACCCCCCTGATTCCAGCTCGGGCCCCCTCTGTTCCTGCCCGAGCGTTAATCCGTCTGATGCCGCAGTCACCTGAGAACTACTCCCCTGGCCGAATCTCAAAGGGGGGTCTCCTGACTTCCTGCCGTCGAGGTTTTATCCTCCGACAATCCCCTATAAGATTCAAAATATTTAGAAACCCTCGTATTTTACCCCTAGGATCAAGAATAAAGGCAAAAGCATACAAGTATGGAATGTCCCTCCAGTATTTCAGATATTTTTGTTTCATGTGAAATACTGCAAGTCCTAATAGTTGGTCATCTTCATATTCTTTTAATAAAGTGGCATTCTCAAAAATTTTATACAAAATTAAATTAGCAGTTGGATAGTAAACACCAGACAAAGTAACAGTTGCATTATAAAATGTTTCAAGAAAGTAGCAGTTGCCAAGATTGTTCTGTCAGTAGCAGTTGCCCGTCACTGGTAACAACATTCTTGGACTATAAGATAACAGTTAGTATATCTTTGTAAGGCAAGACATGTCTCAACATCAAATAAGTCGAGTTCCACCGATGGTCCACATCCGTTTGGAACTTGCGTGGACGCTTGTCCGAAGCGATGCAGAATTGCTTGAAGGTCGCAAGTCGAGGATTAGAACCATTCAGCCATATTATGGCTTCACGGATAGAATCGAGATATGTAGTTACTCTTTTAAAACCGGATTTAACTATAAGATTAATAACATGGCAAGCACAACGTTGATGTAAAAGAAATGATTCAGCATAAACATTGAATAAAGGCTGCAAAATTTTCATTGCTCTGGAATTTGCAGCTGCATTATCTAGAGTTACTGCAAATATTTTATTTGTGATACCAAAATCCTCACAAACTCTAGAAATTCGTTCAGCAATATTTTCTGCATTATGTGAAATATCAATTAATTTTAAAGCTATTACTCTTTTTTGTAGTTCCCATTCATCATCAACATAATGAGCAACTATACTAATATAGTCTTCTTTAGCCCTACCACTCCAAATTTCAGATGTGATACTAATAGAAAATGTGCAAGTAGCAAATAATTGTTTAATACTCTCCTGGCCTTGGTTGTAAACATTCACCAAGTCTCGGGTTATAGTTTGTGTACTAACAGCTTGAAACCTAGGATTATGAGCAGTTTTAATGTAAGTCTCAAATGCAGGAGACTCACCAAAGTTTAGGGGTAGATCCTGTCTAGCAATTAAACGGGTAAGAGAATCTCGTGCTACCTGAGGATTATACTCCCATGAACGTACCGTACCTCCGGATTGAGTACCAGTTGCTGCTGTCTTAGCTGGTAACCTTGCTTCTTCGCACACGCCTCAGCATGCCGCCTCAAATGCCCTGTTCCACTAGAAGATTTTCTAGAGAGTTTAGTCTTACAAATTTTACATTTCGCGTAAGTTACCTCCCTTCCATCCACGGCGGTCTCCTTGATCTCATCAAAATGTTGCCAGGCGGAGGAAGTTCTTGATCTCTTTGAGCCAGTTGCCGTTGATAGGCTCCCGCTCGTAGTTCCGGATCCTTCTGAAGCCGCATGTATTTCCTCCGGATGTTCTTGTGGTGTAGGAGCCGACCCGGAGTCGTCTCCTTGCGACATCGACAGATAGCTCGGGTCGAAGTCGCTCAGTTGGAACGAATATAAATAGAGAAAATTAGTATTAAAAAAATAGTAGGAACAAAGAAGAAACTTTAGGATTTTTTTTTAAACTTTAGGATTTTTTTTACTTTGCAGGAGCACCGGAGGCTGAAGCTATTAGCTATGAGAATATGGGAAATTTTTGAATTTTAGACAAAATTTTGTCTAAATCAAAAATTTTGAGCAAAGAGAGCAAAAGAGAGGAGAATAGAGCACAAGAGGAGAGATTGGGAGGTTTGGATGAGCAAAAATGTGGCTGGGGATTCTCCTATTTATAGGAAAAAATTTCACAATTTTTCGGATTTTTTTGATATTTTTTCGGATTTTTTTTGTCCTGCAATGGCTAGATTCAAAATCTAGCCGTTATTTCGGACCGTTGGGACATGCGTCAATTTTCTACTGGGCCAACGTGGCCGAACACTGCAGCAAACGTCTGCATGTACAGTGTCGCAACGGACAGATGTGCAGTGCAACGGTCACCTGCCTCCTCCCCGACGCCCGCCTTCTCCCGACGCCTCCTCGGCTCCTCCGCCTCCTCCCACCGCCTACTCCCGGCCTCCCGCCGCTCCTCCCGGTCGGCGGCTGCCTCCTCCCGCGCCCGCCTCCTCCTGCGCCCGCCTCCTCCCGCCACCTCCTCCTGGCCTCCCGCCGCCTCCTCCCGCCGCCTCCTCTCGACCGGTGGCCGCCTCCTCCCGCCGCCTCCTCCCGGCCGGCGGCCACCTCCTCCCGCCACCTCCTCCCGGCCGATGCCCGCCTCCTTCCGACTGCTGCCTCAGCCTCCGCCGCCGCCTCCACGCCCGGGCGCCTCCCCGGCCTCGGCCGCCTCCCGCGCCGGCAGCCTCCCGGCCGCAGACGCCTGCTGCGGTGGCGCAGCCTCCGCCACCGTCCTCCGGGCGGGCCGTGCCATGCCAGCCCATCGTGCCGCACCGCCAGCCCAAGCACGGCACGGCTACTCAGGCCATGCCGGCATGGCCCAGGCATGGTTACTGTAGCACCATGCCCTGGCTGGCCCGACAGGGCACGGCCCATTTGGACATCTCTAGATGGGCCGGTGCTCGGCTAACGGTTACCGGGCCGGCCTAGAGGCCATGGCCTAGCTTCTAGAATCTCTAGGTAAGTAAAGTGTTCTCTCCGTGAAAAAAACCAATTCATAGCTACGAATCTAAACAACAGAAGTATAAGAGTAAGAGAATACTAGAGCTAAATTGTGACTATTGTGGTGCATTCTGGAGGTGATAAGCTCAAAGTAAATATTATATTAGTGATTAATCGACCAACTTTTTACAATCCATTAGTCGATTTTCTCGTTTTTAGACAGACCTTTCACACCATTCTCACCTTAGTGGTCTTCCTTAGCGGTGGTGGGTTTTTAAAACGCACCTATTAGCGGATCATCGGATCTGTTCCTTGGCCCTCCCACAGCAGTAGAGGCGTGAGAAGATGCAGAACATATGCGCCCTTCCCTTTGCCCTTAAGAACATTACAGAAGTAGACAATGGATAGATATAGGGTGGAGCTCTGTCTTTATTAGATATGTTTTGTAGTACAATTAGTCTACAAATATCTCATCCAGTCCCTCCTCCCCCCCCCTCTCCCTCTCTCTCTCTCTCTCTCTCTCTCTCTCTCTCTCTATATATATATATATATATATATATATATATATATATATATATGGGTCTTAGGAGGAGATAAATGTTGTCACTACTCCAGTTCAAATTGGCCCACAAGAAAGGAATTTATCTCCCTAGGAGATAAACTTACATAACACTCTTCCTTGGGCCTATCTGCGACCAACTCATACCTTGTCAAAACTCCAATCAAAACCCAGTGGGAAAAATGGCTAGGAGAAAGAGTACATAATTGTCACTCATGCATTGCATATTATTGCCTCGTTAAAAACATTATGTGAGGAACAACAGCTCCACTCACTAAGGAAAAAAGAGTACAATATTATAGACTAACCAGTCCATACTGTGGGTCATGTTCTAGGGTTCTCTCCCCTGAAGCCTGCAAACCTCAAAGTCTTCTTATCCCAATTCATCGGACAAACTTCTGAGAACCAACAGCTAGGAGAGACTAGGTGATCAATCCGCGAGATTATTACTTGACTTTGAATTTCTATTCACCTCACCTCACCTTTGGAGTCTATGAGGTAGCCCACTTGTATCAGTGGTGTTAGTCAATCAAAACCAATCTTCCTATGATAGGACCTTTGAAATAGGTCTAGGTGATCGTCATTGAGCCAATACCCCAGGTATACTCTTAAGACATTCCAATCTCTTGTAGATGACAATCAACACATAGTACATACTCTCCCTGACGACAACCTTTTGTCACAAACCAGTATTCACATCACAATCAACATCCTCATATGCATCTTCAGGCAAGAATCTACCAGATTCTCAAACCTATAGTCTTAAAGACTTATATCTCATTTCACCACTGAAATGAGAATGTGGAACATAGAGAGTAAATTGTCTATCATGCACCACAATACCTATATTGTTGTGCAAAGCAATCTATTTTGTCCTTCCGAAGGACTGAGGATAAACAAGTTGCAATGGCACTCACCTCTTGGGTGTAACACATCAAAGCACTAGGCCTTGATCATTGCAACTTTCTCTGACGGTGTCAACAATAGCTAGGGATCCATCAGGATCAACCACAAGTCTCCCAAAGACATGTTGTACCGATCAGAGTAACTAGCTAGTCTGAAATTCAAGCATGTGGGGGGATAACACACAGCCAACAACACCAAGCACACCTTTCTCTTCATTCTCTAATATCTCTGCTTGGCATTTAAATTCCTCCATCTTTGACTTCTGTCCTTGATGTTTCTGTCTTAGGTACCATCTGTTAGTGTAGATAGGCTTAGAGCTGTGGTGACAACTGATGTTATCCCTGAAGATAATAACTTGATCAAGCTTACTTTTATCAACATAAACTGGCTTTCACAAACTCCATCGAGAGTTAGGCATGTCTTCTCTTCTTCCACTTCTGGTGCTACCATCTTGTCATTCCTCTTCCTTAGTGACTTCCGTGACGACGGCGTTGTTGGGACGTCTCTGTGATGACTAACACTTCGGCTTTGGACACCGTCTTGAGCGAGTTGTACCATTGTCTCTGTTGTCTTGATCATGACTAGTAGAGTTGCTCTCCTGAGAAAATCAGAACGGCGAGGATGATCCATCAAACCTGGCTTGATCCGTCTCTTGCAATTCTCCATCATGTCCTATTCATCTTTCCTGACGGACTGCTTTGTCTTCTGAGATTTGGTCATAATCTTCGAAGATGAACTTGACTGCTCATTACTTGTACCTTCCAAAATCTTCTTAAGGCTTAGCTTCATCCGGTAGACATACAACCGATCACCCGCTTCCATTAGGGAAAGTAGCTCTCACAATCTTTTAGGCAGGATCCGTTTAAAATTCCATATCCACCAAGGCTTGTTTCCAACAAAGGCCAACTAACTCTAGGTGAACGAGGGTTTAAGCAAAACCGGGTTTGCATAGCTTGAGGTGAAATGGGGTTATGATTGCGGTCAACATGATCCAAAGGTTGAACCTAGCATAATCTCTTCCTCCATAACATCATGTATAAAACTTACTATCCATGATGAAAGGATTAAAGGGGGAGATGGTGTAGAACAAAAAGAGAGAAAGGAGCAACTTCTTTACTAAATATTTAAATTGTTACTAGACTGTAATGAATATAGAGCGTTTCCAAACTAGTATGGCCATATCACCACCTAACATACGCCATATGCTACCCAAGCACACACACCAAAGGAGCAAACACCAACACACTAACAAGCAAGCTAATACACGTGCTACTACTAGCATCACTACTCTTCAGGTTTGGGTTGGGTTTAGGATAGGTTCCATGCACGAAGTCTTCGTTCCTCGCTGACGATGGCTTGGTTCCGCGAATCTTCCTTGACGCTCTCCAATGCTTGAAACGACTTCAATATGTTGACACCCTCAACAACTTCTTCTAGCACTTTCATTGTTGTAGCCACCAGGTTTAATAACTAAACTAGTTGAAGAAGGAAGAAAGGATAGATTAAAATTTTGCAAAGAATTTCATAGATGAGAGGAGAATTTTTCAAAAATAGGTTTTTCGAAAAAATGTCCTTAAGGGCTTAACTGTTTGGCTTATCTTACAGTTAAGATTGGCTCTGATACCAACTTGTCATGCCCAGAAATTCACTAGAATTTCCAAAGCTAATTTGTGCATTAAATCCTCTTCCAGGAATCAGTCGAGGTACATAAATCGACAATTTGATAAAAATAAACAAAACGAAATACCGATAAATACTTACAAAAGAGGCACTTAGTCCTCACATAGAAGAAAACAACAACGGAACGACAACTTAGCGAAGCTTCAGCACCAAGCCCATAGGCAGCTCAACTGGGGTATAAGCCAAACACCAGAAACCTTCTCCTTTCTCGCAAATCTTCACTCTGATGATGATAATATTGCAAGACTGAGTACCACCCACCGTACTCAACAAGTCACACAAGGAATGCAAAATAATGCAATAGGATTCCAAAGAAAAGGCATAATATGGCTTATTTGCAGAAATAACATTTAAAACATTTGTATTTAAAAATATTACAAAAATAGTATAGTTAAATTATTATCAATATTGAACCAATCACCGAACAACACTCCAATGCAGTTCAGGCCCAAACCACAACCCTCCAAACTTGGAGCTATCAAATTTCCATCATTTATTATCATTAATGAGTAATGTGGGACTAATCATGAAAAACATTACTAGGCTGCCCATTAACCACAACCAAGGCTATTTGAATAGTTTTACTCTGGCCAGAGGTGTACCAATTTACCCACAAGACACGGTTCCACACATGTCACCATGCCCCAAAATACCACCATGGTACTGCAAAGGGGGAAACCGTGACAAGACCTTTCATGCAACTTGCCCAACAGAAGAGCAACCCGCTGAATCACTTGTCTCTGGTAGGAACTGATTAGGTACCCAATAGGGAGATGGCCCAACGCCCAAACCGTGGACTTATGACTGCCATGCGTGGACTTATTGGCGACTACCACAAACATGCCCTGGTGTCTTCTGCTAAACTCGCTACATGTCTAGTTAAGCCATTACCCATTCTAGCTTGTGGTTAGTACAGGTATTGCTTCGCAACAAGTAGCTCGTGAACCAGTACTTAATTGTCATGAGCACCACTAGCATCATTATCATTCCATGTGCTCACAACCCACCATTAGTCAAGTTTTAGTTGGCATATTTAATTAACCAGCCATGACCAACCATCGTGAAAAGATAACCATTAATCCTTAATTAATCATGAGCGAATCAATAATTATCCCACACAAAATGACACTAGTTTTCTAAGCATTGGCTAAGCAAAACTTAAGTGATCTAGCTAGATCATTAATTAGACATCCAGCTAGTAAATGGGTATCAAGGAAAAGGTACAAATAGCAAAATAGCCATAATCAAGGAATATTGGAATAATAGTAAACACCTGTAATAATGACATTCCAAAACTTTGCAGGCAATAACATTAAAACAAAATAAGTTTTCATAATTGGGATCAACATGCTCAAGAGAATTATCGTGTGACTTGCCTTGCAATGGAAAAGTCTTCTCTTGATCTTCCGAACTCTTCCTCGTACATCGCGATCCTCTGAAACGGCAAAAACTATATGTCTACATGTAAAACAAGGAAAAACACTAAGAAACTCTAAATAAATAGTACATAAAAAGTATATAAACATATAGATCATGATTTTAAATAAATTTAGGAAGAAGAACGGGTCGAATCAGAGTTCGGACAGAAAAGTTATGGCCTTCGGAAGTTCGAATTCAAAGAAAATCCGAATAGAAATAGAAAAGGAATATTCTTTGATTTTTCGGATTAAAAGAATTATTTTTGTTGGATATTAGAGTGGGGCTCACTGCCATTGAGATGGCTCATGTGGACTAGGTCTATGGAACAAAAGGATGGAGAGAGAGGGTGGACTCTGGTGACGTGGTTGCACACGTGGACAAAAAGGACATAGGTAGCGACTGAGGTGGCTAGGGCTGGCATGGCATTGGCTACGTGGCAAGGATCTAGGGCTATGGGGATCCAACGGCTCAGATTGGACTCGAGGAGATCAGACGGACGAGATCTGATCGGCGGTTTAAAGAAGATCCGAGGGCTCGGATCGGATTGAGACGATCCGGCGGCTATGGTTGGATCAAAAGTTTGTTCACCGGGCCTACATGTCTGTGTCAGAGGAAGGGGATGTGCCGGGCCCACATGTTGGCGGGCTAAGCAAGGCGTGCCTACGTCTCCAGCCATGGTGCAGGCCAGCACGGACGAGGGGTGTTCGATGGCGATGAAGATGAGCGACACGACTAGGAAGGGATGGCAGAGTGCCGGCGACGATGACCCGCATCAGCGTGGTGGCTACGGCCAATGGCGACGAGCGGCGGCACGCCGGAAAGAGGAAAGAGGGGCGGAGGACGGCGGCTGATGGATTAGGGAGAACACAGAGTGGTCAGCGACGAGGAGCGTAGACAACAGCGGCGACAAGCAGGAAGGAAGCGGGGCCCCGGCGGGCGATGCTCACCGGTGGCGGTCAGCGAACACGAAGACGACGACGGTGACGCCTGACGAGGAGGAACCGGGCAGTGGTGGTAGAGCGGCGCGAGGTGTTAGTGGCTAGGGCGCAGAGAGGGAGGCGGGCTGGAGAGCGACGACTAAGGCACGGGTGAGAGAGGAGGCCCGCAATTTATAGAGGAAGAGGGGCGTCTAGGGCACGGCGGTGGCGGGATATGCGGTGGATTCAGAGGCGGTAGGCGCGTAGTAGGCGGCAGGTGCGGCGGCAGAGCTGGCCAGGCTAGGCCAAGGTGGCGGCGGCAAGCCAGAGAGGAGGGAGGTGCGGGCCAAGGGCCGGGCCGAGGAGAGCTTGGCTCGGGGCCGGCCGAGAGAGGCGCAGAAGGAAAATGAGAAAGGACTGGAGGAAGAAGAAGAATGAAGGAAGAAGGAAAAAAGAAAAGAAAAAGAAAGGGGAAAAAGGAAAGAAAAGGGGGGAAAAGGAAAAGAAGAAGGTGAAAAAGGGAGGGATCTTTCTCGAATTTTCCCAAATTTGGAAAATTTGGTAATTTGGGGAGATTATGGGAATTTTGGAAACTCGAAGATATTTCACGGAATCTGGAAATTGGAAAAACATTAGAATATTTGGGGAAATTTTACGGGAATTAGAAATTGGGCAAGACTTGGAATTATCCGGGGATTTGGATTTATTTCCACGGAAAGGAATTTTGAGGGAATATCAGGGATTTATTTCAAAAAGGAAATGGATATTTTGGATATCGAGAATCTGAATTTCAGGTTTCAAGGGATCTCAGAGAGCGGACTTTCAAGGGAATCAAGGATTCGAGAACAACATGAAGCATATAGCAAGGAGGAGGACCAAAGTTCGAGTTAAATAGTGAGACGTCAAAGGATTGGAACAGGAACAACCCAAAAAAAGGGAAAAGTAAAGGATTTGTTTTCTATTTTTTTAATTACTAAAATGTTCTTCGTAACATTAAAATTAATTCTGAAGCTCCAAAAAAATCCAAAAAAATTTCAGAGAATTCATTAAACCATGGGGAATTTATCAGAAGCAAAAACCACCATGGCACAAAGAAATTTTTTTTATAAATACTTGAATGTTTAAAATATTCCAACCAACCCCATGGAATACCAAAGCATGCCAAGCATTAAATAGGTTTTAATTCCAAAAATTTTTAATATTGGAAATTTTAGAATTTTATTCAAATAGTTTCACAAATTCTGTTTTTAGTGATTTCTTGCATTTTCATTTACCCATAATAATTTTTAATTAGGTTGATTTTCAGGGTGTGGTAGTATTAGAGGACACCATCATTCGAACCATTAGGTGGAGTAGATATATCACGAGTACACACACTCCAATGATAATCTGAGATGCACATGTGCTTGTAGATGCCCTTGTCTGTTCGATCTCATCAGGTTCCTCATTTCAATTGTAGCGGGTCATAGATGGGTCATTCTATGTAATTATTGGTGTGTTCAGACTTACTAATTGTTGTGATTCTCGGAGAAAATTTCATCAATGAGGTCTCCCCCTTAGAGAAAATTATGTTAATGAGATTTTCTATGTACAAGGGGATGGTATTCTTACCGAAACACTTATTTGTATGAGATTTGCATGGTGCAATTTCAACTCAGAGTCTATCCAAAGATCTCCTCATGGACTTCCCAAATCCCCAAACTGCATAATTTATTTCATGCCATTTTGCCAGTAGCATTATATAGTGGAACATTTCAACTCATGTGGGATAGGTCTCCCCAAGGACCTACTTGAACCATCGCACATCACCACCTCATTGTCTCAATAATGACCCATAAAAATCTGAACAAAGTTCGCGACTTTCATTTGGCGATTCGGTTCAACCGCAATTGCATTTCCATTTGACCCGATTTGACCACCGCATGCTCATGCCATGGACTTTGTTCTGGATTCGGGTTTTCTCAGAGAGAATCATTTGCAAGAGGCAACATAGAGTCGAGAAATTTATTCTCACTTACACATGTAACCAGGTCTTCGTCATTTCCCAAAATAATCAATCCGTGGTTGTTCTGTATTCCCAGCACCATAGTATGCGCACATTGCTTGGAATGTTATCTACACGACGGGCATTGTCATGAGGTACATCACCTTCGTAAGGTGAGTTCTTTCGGAGAATTAGAGGAATATCCTCACATCCAGTGAGATCTCTTATGCTCTGACTAAGGCCCACGGAATGTGTTCGTAGTCGTCCCTACAGAACATGATCAAATGCCATAAGTCTTATGTGCATACGATATTATTCCTGGGTCTATCCACGTCTACCACAAGTGGGAGCATTACTCTATTTAACAACTAATGTAGTTGTTCCTTATATGATTTTCTGGCAAAAACTCCATGCCCCAGGCATCCAAGAGTATGAACTAAACCCACAAGTTCAATCCGGCTAGTGCGTTCACTCTTAAGAAATCTCTAGGCATTCCAAATGGGCACTTCTCTCCCCCTAATGCCAAGATGTCTCTTGACAGCATACTTTTAATCCCCATATTGTGGCACCGGATTAAGGAATTTCACCTCAATCACATATGTTCTTCCACGAATGTATGCTACGGTGGTGATATATTTGGGAACTACTATGCACTTTAATAGGAGAGATTTTCAGTTATATGCAATGAGCTTGGACTTATACCAATGCAGTGGCATGACTACTACATTCTTTCTTCCTCTGAAGGGTTCTCCTCAACCACCATGTTAGGATATATGAGTCTGTGAAAACCACAATTGATATCAAATGTATTATGCAACCAACATGCAAATACTAGAGTCACATGCTCTCTCCAGTGATTAATGCACACCCATTGCCACTCAAACTTACAATCAATACCGGATTGACATGCATTAGACATCCCATGTCATATGCTTAAGAAGGCAATCTATGGTGGCAAAACACATTCCAATGTGTGGCCTCTAGGAATGCGCTGCAAGTAGATTTTGTGGTGCAGAGTTGTGTAATAGTCCAGCTCGTTTATTGCCCAAGGTTGACCCCACTTACTCATACCAACCTCTAAATGGAGTCATTCAACTTTAAGCAGCATGTTGTAGTTATGATCCATGAGCGAGTTGTCAAACCACATTTGCTAATGTCCCCTGGACATAGCCATCAGGAGGTAAACAACACCTCCAACAATGGTAATATTCACAATAAAACCATTATATTCAGACATCCACACCTATAGTGGAATACGTCGATGCAATCGCCATTGGTGCAACAAGCTCAACGCATGCAACACGGCAAACCTATGCATGGCTTACACACGTCCACACGATGGAATATGCTAGTGTGCGACATTGTGGGACCCAAAATAGGACCCTCTGTGTATATGTACTAGCCCAGAATCAAGCTAGCACACACAGCCACAAAGATAATATCATAGCCAACATCATGAAGGAAACAACTATTTATTAAAGAAATGATTGTAATAAGCCTTATGGCTAAAGTTTACATCTATTATGCCACGAAAAGACTAAAGAAACAAAGTAATAGTGGAAATAAAATAAACGCGTAGCAGGTCCATTTAACTTGCCACAGACAGTCAACTGGGGCACACGGCCTACTCCTCGTCTTTAGCAGCGAACTCTCTCGGGAACAACGGAAACCTATCTTTTGGAATTAGGGGGAATTGCAAGGTGAGTATATGGAATACTTAACAAGTGCATAGGGAAGTATGCATATGCACAGCTGACAAAGAAAGGCTATGGCTATTTTGCATAACATAGCATTTGCAATTATAAATAATTTATAAACAAATATTTGAAACAACATTTATAAAACAACGGGTATTACCAACCAACCTTCCACAAAGGACCTATCCACACATGACCACACAACTATATTCATTAACCTGCTCACAGCTCATTCCTATACCATGTTTTCGCAAACTACCCCTCATATCAAATCACCGAGCATGTCCTTGACCGCGGACACGGCTATTCGAATAGATTAGTTTAACACTCTGCAGAGGTTGTACAGCTTTACCCACAGGATACATCATCCTCTTAACGGCCATGCGCATATGTCACACTTCACGTTGTGTGCGGCCAAGGAATCTGTAACAAGGCTTTTTAGAAACTTTGCCTCAACACTGCCTTCCCCCATAAGACACCTTTCTCTCACATAGACAAGAAAGTACACATGACTAACCGTAAAACCTATCATCTAACCAGCTGGGCCGATGGTGCCAAGGCTCGGAATCTTACTGGGCCAGGTCCTTCCCATTAGGACATGTGGTTGTACGTTAGGCTCAGATCAATGGCTTATGTAGTAAAGTCCTTGATTGCCAAAATCTAAAGTAGCACACAGCATAACGTAGCAGCTTAAGAGCACATAGTTGGCCCTTGGAGCGGCATGAGTAGCACACAACTTAGGAGTAGGCTCACACAGAGACCATACCCAGTAAAGATCACACCGATGCATTACCCCCTAACTAGGTTCACACAGAACCACCCATCACCCCAGTCCAAAACATTTGATCTGCCCATTGTTTACTACACGGTGCAACACATGCTACCAAACAGATAGCACACAACCACATAGCTTATATGAAAGCAATGGCGAGTATATCATTAATCAGGATTATATTTTACTTGTAAATAACCTTGAGTGGGCTAAGCAATTCTACACTACCCTGAGTTGATCCCTAGGTTCAACTCACAAGACTAGGGTGACAAAGGTATAACGGGTACTCAAATAATCAAGGGAGGGACTAAATAGCAATTAGGTTACTGCTACCTGATCCGATAATTTATAAATAAAATCATGGATGAATTCAAAACAAAATATTTTAATAAGCTAGGTTCAATATGTTCAAGAAGTGCACTTGCCTTGCTCCAAGTACTGTCCCTGCACTGCGTCTTCTACGGCGTACTGCTCCTCGGCTCCCGTGTCTATACGTTCGCAACGAGAAACAAATAAATAAACAAGAAAACACCCTAAATAACAACAATTAAAATAAACAATAGAAGCTGGAGGTAGAGATCAATTTTAGAAAAATTTAGGAAGAAGAACAGGTCGAATCGGAGTCCGGATGGATGAGATATGGACTCCGGAAGATTGGAATCAGGGAAAATCTGAGGATAAAAGAAAAGGAATATTCCAAAAAATATTCCTGGATTTTTATTTTCGGAGGAGGGATTATTTTGTGAAGGGATTAATCCGGTGGGCCTAGGTGCCGTGGGCCCTTCCCGTCGGTGGCACAGGGGCAAACCCTAGGCCAAAGCGGCTACCCAATGACGGTTGCTGTGGTGGTAGCCATGATGGCGTGAATGAGGACATCACTAGCTCGGATATGACCATACCGCGCTACCAGTTATTGTACTCATCAACCAAAGGTGGCATACGTTTCTATATAAGATTTACGTGGTGTGATATATTTGAACAGGTGTTACTGCAGACATGAGTTTTTCTGTGTTCTTGTTTGCCAGAGATACTTGCTTGGGTGAAGGGAAAAGAGACCTTTTGGAGCGCAAGGCACGCATGGATGATCAAAGAAGTTGATTGGGGACCAAACCAAGACCTTACTTAAGTCTGCTCCTACATCACCACGTCACTTTTGGTCCATAGAAGGCAAGGGATGAAGTTCTGCACGTTTTGGATTCGGATTCGGACCTCCTGATAGCGTTAACTTCAAACGGATTTAGCCACTGATCCAGAAGGACTCTCGGGGCCCATGAGTACTTGTTGGAAAGCTTATGGAGTCTACCTTCAGATGGTTTTGGTCTCACATCAAAATTCCTCCTAAGCTGTCCAAAATTGTCGAAACAAGATACATACCTCTTCCAATCCGATTCCTGTTTAGGCTTGGCCTTGTAATTGTGTCGTGGGCTAAGCCAAGGGGTGTGGCGCTCTAGGGTTACCTAGACGTCCCAACTCATATATATACAGTAGCCATCGTCGTTTAGAGTCGGGTTTTGCTTAGATTATTCTGCCATTGCAGTTTCGCCGCCTAGATCGATTTGTGGAACCCCAACTTTGTGTGCTAAACATCCATTTGTAATTCAGATTGCGTTCTTCCTTGTTCTTGTGATTTTCTTCGATTGCTTGCAGGGATAAAACCTTCGTGGTGAGGTCGACTACGTGAGAGCGTGGCCGATAATGACAAGACGCGCGGGTGTAGCGGTTGCGAGGTGACGATCACTGATCGGAAGCCTCAAAACGTGAACGTCTTCACGTCACCAAATCGAACCTATCGGAAGATCGGGCACCTAGTCTCGCATCACGGCGTAGGGGCGCATGGCTCGGCGACGACGAGTGGCGGCCCGGGTGTGGGCGGCGTCAGGACGGGGGGAGGAGGTGACCCCGACAGCGGCGTCGTCCGGCGAAACAGGGTGCGGCGATGACCTCGACGGCGAGGACAAGATGCCGGCGAGGGAGGGTGAGGAAGGGGGCGCCGGGAGGGGAAAATTGCATGGACGACAAAGGTACTCATTGGCAACGGTGGCGGCCTAGGGCGGGGTGGACGGCGCCAGGCGCGCGGCTGCAGAGAGAGGGCTCGTGGCGTCGGCTTGGGAAAGGGGAGAGGACACGGGCCACTGTATTTATAGGGGCGCGCGTAGCTAGGGCGGGCGCAGCGCAGCGGGCCGGGCCTGGGCAGCGGCACCAGAGCGAGTAGGCTGAGGGTGAGTGGCTCAGGACTCGCGGCTGGGCCGGTCGCAAGGGAGAGAGAGGCTTCGGCCTCTAGGCCGAAGGAAGAAGAAGAGGGAGGAAAAGAGAAAGGCAGGGGGCTGGGTGAAAAAAAGAATTAGGAAGGAAGGGAAAGAAAGAAGGAAAAGATAGGGATTTTTCTGGAAAATTTCAGAATTTGGAATATTTAAAATTGTTGGGATTATATGGAGAATTACGAAGGGAATTGAATATTTGGAGAGATTCGGGAACAATATGAATTGGATCTAAGGAGGGATTAATTAGGAAAACGAGCTTCACTCCAAAATGCGAATAAACTCCAATTAAGACTCAAACAATTCCACGACATTGTTAATTTAACTTAGTCATATTAAATACTTTTATTGATGAAATTTTCATTAAACTATTTTAGGCGAATAAACCAGAGGTGAATTTTCGCAAACAGGCAAAAAGATGGAAGGCGAAAATCAGGACGTGACAAATCTACCCCCATTAAAGGGAATCTTGACCCCGAGATTCGGACAAGCTTGGAAACAACTCAGGAAACTCTGCCTTAAGTTGTGATGACTCCACTGAACCTTACAAAAATGAATGGTCTTACTCCTCGTGGTTCGCTCTATCGTCTCAAGGATCTTGATTGGATACTCACGATAGGTCAGATCTGGTTGCAACTTCACTGCCTGCAACGGGGTTTCCTCTTCTGGCACTTGAAGACACTTCTTCAACTGAGGGACGTGGAACACATCATGAATCCCGGACATCGATGGTGGCAATTCCAACTGATATGCAACTTCTCCTCAATGAGCGACAATCCAGAATGGACCTACATATCTAAGGGCAAGCTTTCCTTTCACTTAAAACCTCTTGGTTCCTCTCAATGGGGTTACCTTCAAATAGATATAGTCCTCCTTTTCAAAAGTTAAATCCCTGCGACGATTGTTTGCATAACTCTTCTGTCAAGACTGAGCTACCTTTAATCTGTCTCTGATCAAAGTAACTTTCTCTTCAGCTTCACGGATCACATCAGGTCCAAAAACCATTCTTTCTCCTATCTCATTCCAATTCAAGGGTGTTCTACATGATCGTCCATATAGAGCTTCAAACTGTGACATATGTAAACTTGCCTAATAGCTATTGTTGTAGGAAAACTCGGAATAGGGTAGATTCTTGTCCCAACTGGAAGCATAGGCTAAAGCATAGGCTCTTAGCATATCTTCTAGAATCTGGTTAACTCCTTCTGTCTACCCATTAGTCTGTGGGTGATATGCGGTACTAAAATTGAGGTGAGTACCCATTGCCTCATGCAAAGCATGCCAAAAACAAGAGGTAAACTAAGTTCCTCGATCTGAGACTATCTTTCTGGGCACTCCATGCAAGCATACTATCCGACTCACATACAGTTCTGCTAACTTGTCACCTAAGTAGGTTACCTTGAGTGGAATAAAGTGAGCGATTTTGGTGAGACAATCTACAACAACCCAAATGGAATCGTAGCCGGACTGGGTCTTGGGCAAACCCGTGATGAAATCCATACCAATCTCATCCCACTTCCATTCTGGTACTTTCAACGGTTGTAAAAGTCCAGCAGGTCGTTGGTGCTCCGCCTTGACTCTCTGGCAAACATCACAGAGTGCTACATACTTTGCGATCTCCCTTCTCATGCTGGGCCACCATAATCTGCTCTTGAGATCTTGATACATCTTGGTACTACCGGGATGAATGGAATAACAGGACTCATGTGCCTCTGATAAGATAAGCTTCTTAAGTTCTTGCTGATCCGGCACAACCAACTTCTCTTGTAGCCATATAACACCATTCTCGTCCTCAGTGAATCCTATGGCCTTTCCTTTCTTCATATTGAGTTTGATTTCTTTAATGTTTACATCATCCTTCTGAGCTTCCTTGATCTGGCCTTCCAAGGTGGGCCTGACCTCTAGGTTAGCCACATACCCTTCTAACACTATCTCTAGACTCAACCTTTCAAATTCCTAGTAGAGTGATAATTGGCTCTCTTGGATCTTCGTGCTGTTGCAATAGACCTTTCTACTCAAGGCATCGGCAATAACATTAGCCTTGCCCAGGTGGTAGTGGATTCCCACATCGTGATCCTTGATCAGCTCTAACCATCTTCTCTGTCTCAGATCCAAGTCATGCTGAGTGAAAATATTCTTTAGACTCTTGTGGTCCATATACACCTCACATCGGTTGCCTATCAGCTAATGCCTCCATATTTTCAGTGCGTGTACCACTGCGGCTAGCTCCAAATCATGAGTTGGATAATTCTCCTCATGTGGGCGTAGTTGCCTTGAAGCATAGGCAACAACTTTGCCCTCCTACATTAGAACACAACCAAGTCCTGTACGGGATGCATCACAGTAGATATCAAACCCCTTGTGGATATCGGGCAAAACCAACACTAGTGCGGATGTCAGACTCTTCTTCAAGGCTTCAAAACTGCGCTGGCACTCTAGTGTCCACACAAACTTCTTCTCTTTCTTCAGCAACTGCGTCAATGGACGAGCAACCTTGGAGAAACTTTCTATGAACCTTCTGTAGTATCCTGCCATATCAAGGAAACTGCGAACCTGTGTCTCTGTCTTGGGCGGCTACCAGTTGATAACTGTACTCACTTTCTTCGGATCAACCGCAACTCCAGCAGCGGTCACAACATGTCCAAGGAACTCAACTTCTTTCATCCAGAACTCACACTTGCTGAACTTGGCATATAACTGATGCTCCCTTAGTTTTTCCAAAACAAGTCTCAAATGAAGCTCGTGCTCCTTCTCATCCTTGGAGTAGACGAGAATGTCATCAATGAAAATCACAACAAACTTGTCCAAATATTCCATCAATACCTTGTTCATCATTCATGACATAGGTAGGGGCATTGGTCAAACCAAAAAACATAACTGTATACTCGTAGAGTCCATATCTGGTGGAAAACGCAGTCTTAGGGATATCCTCAGGTCTGATCCTAAGCTGATAATATCTAGATCTGAGGTCAATCTTGGAGAATACTCTTGCTCCTTTCATCTGGTCAAAAAGATCATTAATCCGTGTCAAAGGATACTTATTCTTGATGGTCACATCATTCAAGCAACAATAATCAACACACATTCTCTTTGTCCCATCTTTCTTCTCAACGAAGATAACTGGGGCTCCCCATGGTGATGAGTTGGGCCTCACAAAACCTTTCTCTTGCAACTCTTGTATCTGCGTCTTCATTTCAGCTAACTCATTAGCTGCCATATGGTACGGCCTTTTGGATATTGGTGATGTCCCCGAAACTAGATCGATGACGAACTCAATATCTCTATGCAGTGGCATGTCTGGCAGTTCTTCAGGAAAAACATCTGGATATTCTCTAACAACAGGTACCTTCTGAAACTCAGAAATCTCTATGTGGTGCACTAGGGCTCCTTTCCAAGGGGGATTAGCTACAGCTTTGAAATTTACTCTCTCTCCTTTGGATTTTTCTAAGGTGATAGATCGACTTCCACAATCTAACACCGCCTTGTGGGTATACAACCAATCCATCCCTAGGATGACATCCAGCTGGGGTGTATCTAGCATAATCAGATTGGTGAAGAACTCTATACCCTCTATTTCAATCTTTACTTTCGGACAACCGGTTTGAGTTCTCATTTCTAACCCCGGGGTTTGGATAAGCAGAGAACACTTAAGAGGTATGGTGGGAAACTGATGTTGAGAAGCAAAAGACCGAGAAACAAACAAATGCGAAGCTCCAGAATCCAATAAAATGGTTGCAAGTATAGAGTTAACTAGGAACTTACCCACGACAACATCCGTAGAGGTCTGAGCTTCCTCCACAGTGACATGGTTCACACGTCCTCTGACCACAATCTACGGTGTTGCCGGTGTAGCTTGCTGGCCAGCTCCTGGTCCTGGCATCTTGGCTGGGGTGCTTCCCAAATTGAACTTCACCGAAGTAATGATATTGGGATGAGGACAGTTGTTGGTGAGATGGCCTAGGTCCTTGCAGTTGTAGTAGCGACGTGTAGTTGCTTGACTTCCGGCACCTTGCACTAGCTGAGCTGGAGTGGACAGGCGAGGTGCTTGAGTGTTTGGAGGTGGTACCTGTGGAGCAGTCCTGGAGTGTGGGGCAATTGTCTGATGGTTGTGCTGCAGGAACATTCCATGCTGTCGCTGGCTTGGGCCACTAGCGTTCTGGTTCATTCTGCTCTTGCGATCCTCGCCAAGCTTCCTGCGCTCCTCTTCTAGAAGCAGAGTCTTGTTCACCAAGCTTTGGAAACTGTTGAAATCATGGGCAACCAGTTCAACCTTGAGCACGGAATTGAGATCTTTCAAGAAGTGCCTTTGACGATCTGCGTCTCTAGCAACATCTTCTGGCGCATAGCGGGCCAGAGTAGTGAATTGAGTCAGATACTGTTGGATAGTCTTGTTGTCTTGTTGAAGAGTACAGAACTCTTCCTTCTTCAGCTCCTTGATGCCCACAGGAACATAGTAATCCCGAAAAGCAGTGCGGAATTTCTCAAATGTTAGGGCTTTAGGATCATCCAAACCTCCCCTGAGATTCTCATACCAGTCTAAAGCAGCACCTTCCAACTACTAGACGATGAAACGAACTTTCTCTCTGTCCGTGCACTATGTGATTTCCAATTTGCATTCCATGGTTCGCATCCAGTCTTCTGCATCTAGTGGGGTACCCAATCCCTTGAAGATTGGTGGCTTGGTGCGCAGAAACTCAAACATCTTGCTTTGTGGAGGGGAGCATGAACGGGGCCCTGTGGTTGTGGCTGCGGCTGCTGCTATTGGTTCTGTAGTTGTTGCATCATCATCCTCATGAGCTCAGTCTGAGCCTGCATGAAGGCTTGAAAATTTTGTGGGTTCACTTGAGGTGCTTGGGGTTGTTGTTGACCATCAGGTGGAGCATCATTGTTCTGGTTATATCTACCGTGACCCCTAGTCCTAGTGTTCACCACCTGTTCAACGTGTAGCTGGTTAGAGAAGTACTATGAAGAAAAGAGCAGCTCTAGGAAGATGGGTAACTAATGGGGTAGTACAGCACATCCTGACCAAAAGCAAACGTACGACTGTTTAGAAACCAAAGGGCTACAAATAGACCGTACGACAAACTGGAAAAACCAAAACTAAAAACAAGCAACGCCTCTAACACACAATCTTAACGACTTACTAACGTGAACTACTAATTACAGGCAAAGCGACTCAAAAACAAGAGCCACCACCAAAGCTAAACCCTGGTTCACGACGAAGCTTCTTCGAGACCCAACGCAACATTGGTGTAGATCATCCTCTATGGCTGGCGATAGAACTTAAAGCGAATAGGGGAAGATTTCCGGAAAAGGGAAGAGTCAAGAAAGAGTAAGGAAAGAAAGAACAAATTATATTGTTTTGTGATTCCTTAAAAATGATTTAGAAATACGACCAGGCTGACTAAGGCTACGACCTATAGTCGACGCGGCTCTGATACCAACTCTGTGGGACCCTAAAACAGGACCCTCTGTGTATACGTACTAGCCCAGGATCAAGCTAGCACACACAGCCACAAAGATAATATCACAGCCAACATCACAAAAGAAACAACTATTTATTAAAGAAATGACTATGATAAGCCTTATGGCTAAAGTTTACATCTATTATGCCACGAAGGGACTAAAGAAACAAAGTAATAGTGGAAATAAAATAAATGCGTAGCAGCTCCATTTAACTTGCCATAGGCAGTCAACTGGGGCATGCGGCTTACATGTAAATAACCTTGAGCGGGCTAAGCAATTCTACTCTACCCTGAGTTGATCCCTAGGTTCAACTCACAAGACTAGGGTGACAAGGTATAACAGGTACTCAAATAATCAAGGGAGGGACTAAATAACAATTAGGTTACTGCCATCCGATCCGATAATTTATAAATAAAATCATGCATGAATTCAAAACAAAATATTTTATAAACTGGGTTCAATATGTTCAAGAAGTACACTTTCCTTGCTCTAAGTACTATCCCTGCACTGCGTTTTCTGTGATGTACTGCTCCTCGGCTTCCACGTCTATACGTTCGTAGTGAGAAACAAAAAATAAACAAGAAAATAGCCTAAATAATAACAATTAAAATAAACAACAAAATCAGGAGGTAGAGCTCAATTTTAGAAAAATTTAGGAAGAAAAAGGGTCAAATCGAAGATTGGAATCAGGAAAAATCCGAGGATAAAAGAAAAGGAATATTCCTTGGAATTTTATTTTTGGAGGAGGGATTATTTTGTGAAGGGATTAATCTGGTGGGCCTAGGTGCCGTGGCCCTACCCGTCGGTGGCACAGGGGGCAAAGCCCACGGCGGGCGGCTACCTCAGCCACGGCTGGGCGGCGGCCATGGCGGCGCAGGGGCGCGCGGCTCGGCGACGATGAGCGGCGGCGGCGTCAGGACGAGGGGGAGGAGGCGACCCCGACGGCGGCGTCGGCCGGTGAAACAGGGTGCGGCGACGACCTCGGCGGCGGGGACAGGACGCCGGCGAGGAAGGGCGAGGAAGGGGGCGCCGGGACGGAAAAACGGCGTGGGCGGCGGAGGTACTCACCGGCAGCAGCGACAGCGGCTCTGGTGGGCGGAGTCGGCGCCGCACGCGGCTGCAGAGGGAGAGGGCGGCGGCGTCGGCTTGCGGAAAAGGGGAGAGGACGACGGGGCCGTTGTATTTATAGGGGCGGCGGTGCGGGCCGGGCTGTGGGCGGCGGCTCCGGAGGCGAGTAGGCCGAGGGTGAGTGGCTCGAGACTCGCGGCTGGGCCGGCCGCAAGGGAGAGAGGCCGAAGGAAGAAGATGAGGAGGAAAAGAGAAAAAGAGAGAAAGGCAGGGGGCTGGGTGAAAAAAAGAAAAGAATTAGGAAGGAGGGGGAAAGAAAGAAGGAAAAGATAGGGATTTTTCTGAAAAATTTCAGAATTTGGAATATTTAAAATTGTTGGGATTATATAGAGTATTACGAAGGGAATTGAATATTTGGAGAGATTTGGAAACAATATGAATTGGATCTGAGGAGAGATTAATTAGGAAAATAAGCTCTACTCCAAAATGCGAATAAACTCCAATTAAGACTTAAACAGTTCCACGATGTTGTTAATTTAACTTAGTCATATTAAATACTTTTATTGATAAAATTTTCATTAAGCTATTTTAGGTGAATAAACTAGAGGTGAATTTTCACAAACAGGCAAAAAAACGGAAGACAAAAATCAGGACGTGACAGACATGGTCACAACCCGTGGGTGATTGACCAACACAACCAAGACGTAGTCCATGACTACGTGAACATGACACAATGCGATAGCCAGGGGCGAGGCCCAATAGCAGCCTGTGGGTGCAAATGCACCCCCCCAAAAAAATTTCAGTTATTACCCCCATATCTTAGCCCTATATGCACCCCCCTCAGCCCAAAATAGTACATCCCCATAGCCCAACCAGCAGACCAGTTAAGTAAGTTGGCCCATATCCATATGCTTGACTTAGCCCGTGAGGAAGAATGGAAGACCAATCGGTTTTTCCTCCACTCGTAGTCTCATACGCATCTATGTGATACGTCGTCTGTCTCGTGTCTCTCTGGCTTCCCCTTCCCTTGCCGTGCCTCCCCGAATCATTGATCACCACCGCTCTCGCCCAAAGGACGCCTAGCCGCAACTACGGGCGTCACCATCGCTGGCTGCCTTGGCACGACGCCACAGCCACGCATCGCCAACTCGCCGATCGTCATCTTTTCCAGGCAACCGGCAACCCGCAAGCAGGGGCTGATCCAGGCCCCGAGCCACCTGGGCCATGGCCTGGGGCCTTGGTGCTAAAGTCCATAGAAGCTTATATAATTTCACCATGCATTGAACATGTGGGCTGACAAGTATCATGGGCCAGTCCAAGGCCTGGCAAAATCTTGGGTCTGCCCCTGCCTGCAAGCCACACTGCCATAGCATAGCAGGTAAGGAGAGCTATCAAGGTAAGAAATATATGCTTCTTCTATTTGACTATTTCTTTCTAACTTAAATCTGATTTATTAGAGACAAGGTCCTAAGATTGTTATTGGGTTTTCATATTGTAGGGGTAGGCAATAGGCTGATAAGGAGGGTTTCAATTTGGTGTTCTAGAGAATTGGAGCGAAATTGCAAATCGGAGGAAAATTTCAAGTTGAAGTTGCTTTTTGGATGCAAGTCTATACTGATGTCAATTGGCATTCGGTTTCCAACTTTCCATACGGTTTTGTTCTTGATTCTTAAACTAGAAAATAAATGAATGATAAAATCAGTACACATTTACATGTTCCTAAGTCATCAACTAATGATAGGTTAATTGATGGAGCGGTTTTACAAAAGGATAGTGCTAGGGCTAGATTGTGCTAAAAATGCTTGTAATTTATCTTTGGATGATATCAACTGGGAAGATGAGATTCAATATGATCCAAGATTAAGGAAGCAAATTGATGATTACCATAATAATCTTAGAGAGAGGGTGAGAAGGAAGTACTTGGAGAATGGGCCTTGCCAACCTCGCACATTTAGTTTTCCTATGACAGGTTCGAGAAGGTTTGTTCCAGAATGGTTTGATGAGTTTGGAAGTTGGCTTGAATACAGTGAATCCAAAGATAGAGCATATTGTTTTTTTTGTTTCTTGCTTAGAAAAAAGAAGGATGGTGGATATGAAGCATTTGTTAGAAATGGTTGGAACAATTTTCATAGAAAAGAAAGGCTAAAATTGCACGTAGGTGATGTCGGTGGTTCACACTATCAAGCAATGAAGAAGTGTGATGATTTACTAAAAACAAGGCAGCACGTTGATGTTGCTTTCTATGGAGGCCATGGGCCCCGGGTACCTCATGAGAAGCATTAGGGCCACTCGAACAGAGGATGGGCTTAACCTTGTAATTAGGGATACAATAGGACTCAGCATATATTACCTTGTACGACAAGGAAAGGATATAGTCCTAGTCGGGCACGTTGCACTCCTAGAAGGAAATCCGTTGGTCGGAGTCTGACTGGGATTCTTACTCTGTAACCCTGTTCCTCGATATATAAGGGGAGGCAGGGTGCCCCCTAAGGGCAGAGTAAGAGAAGACTCATATCAGAATCTCACCAGAGAAACCTCAAAAGCAATACACCACAACTAGACGTAGGGTATTACCTCATCTTGAGGGTCTGAACTAGTATAAATTGTTTCATGTTCCTTTGCAATCCATCAAATTTAGGTCTCACGAGTAGCCCCATATTTTTATTGCTGGTGTAAAACATCGACAGTTGGCGCGCTAGGTAGGGGCATCGGCGAGATCATCTTCGACAAGCCTGATGGATCCAATCTCCGGAGTCAACGGCATCAACTTCTTCCCTGGGCAGACAATCACCTTCAGGAGCCTTGACTTCGTCGCCAACGAATTCGGCAACCTCACCCTATCTGACTCGGATCCGATCCGATCGGCTAGGAACCAAGCCAACTCCACGCTGGTCGGCCTACGTGATGCTGCAGTATTCCCTGTCGACATGCTGTGGCAATCTTCAACATGCTCGGATCTTGGGACAACTCTTTCTTTCGGTGTTCAACTCGGACTCGGCCTCGAGCCGACCGATATCGGGCTAAGAGAGGAGGAGATCATCAATCTCCCATTCGGACTCGGCAACGCCGCGGATATCTTCAATCAACATCCGATGCGGCAGACCTGATCCCCTGAAGTTCGACTCGGATACGGCCCAGAGCTACTCGAGATTAGATCTAGGGAGGTCAGAGTTGTAATCAGCCCCATCAACTACTCTGATTCCGACTCTAAGTCGGACAGTAGTTCGGCAAGCTTCTCTCCACCACGCGAAGTCTTCATGGCGTCCAAGAGCTCGACTCCCACTCAAGAGGCATGCCGACTACGTGATCAGCAAGAGGAGGAGGCCTGCCGACTGCGAGAACAATAGGAGAAAGACGCGAGACACCTGCAAGCCGAGCGCGATGCTCATAACGACAATCTGCGCAAGGCTATGGGCACTGCTCAATAGGAGATCTACCAAACCCTAGTCGGCGACCACGATGTTTTCGTTACTCCCCAACAGAACGTTGTGGCCGCTGCAACCTTATTGGATACACTGCAATTTGGACCTGATCACCAGGCCATCCTGACAATAGCAAGGATTAAAGCCATGATCATCGCTGCTATGTGTCAGTAGCGTCAACAGTCGGGCGATACTCTCATACCGACCAACAGGTCGGCTTCTCCAATGGCGGTCCCATCTGCCTCAACACGGCGACGAGTAGCCGGCTCCAGCCAGCCGCACACGGAGTCATGCCACACGTCACTCGGCAACTGCAACAATGACCGACAGCGCCAACATCAAGACAACCATCGGGATAACCAGGATTTCCGAGGCCGACTACGACGTGATCTTCACCGAGAAATCAACGCACGACGCCGCGAACGCGAGGAAGATGAGCGTCGCCAACTGGAAGACGAGAAAGAGCGCTTCGGCCTCCACCATGAACGGTTTCACCGCCGTAGTTGGAGTTGGAGTCCTCATATAGATGAAGGAGTATCGGTGTTCACCTATGAGCTGCAACAAGTTGACTAGCCATCAAGTTTCAAGCCGACTGGAATTGAAAAATATGATGGGAAGACCAACCCCGAGTCCTGGCTCACAGTTTACACTCTGGCGATCCGAGCAGCTGGAGGGGATCACAAGGTCATGGCTAATTACCTTCCGGTTGCTTTAGCCGACTCAGCGAGGACATGGCTAACAGGACTTCCAAAGATATCAATCGGCTCCAGGGAAGAACTCCGGGAATGCTTCATCGCCAACTTCCAAGGAATGTACGAGAGGCCATCTTTCGAGTACGATCTGTATTAGTTGCATCAAAGGAAGAACGAGTCTCTTCGTGATTTCATCAAAAGGTGTTCTGAGAGGAGGAATTCAATCCCAATGATTAAGGACGAGGTCGTCATCGCCGCCTTCCATAAGGGAGTCAGAGACGCCCCGTTCATTGCCAAGTTTACTCGAAAACCTCCCTCTTCTGTCAAGGCTCTTTTTGACATGGCCAACAAATACGCCGACTCGGCCGACGCAGTTGCAGAGGCCCTGGATGACAAGGAGTCCTGGTAGAAGGACAAGAAAGACAACGACGAACCAGCACAAAATAAGTCCGGCAACCACAAGTGTAAGTTGGACAACGTAGTGGCTGTTGTGGAGCGTACTCGGTCGCGACCCCCGAGGACAGACGAGTTCCAAAAAGTGATGAACGGGCTATGCCCTTTCATCCAAAAGGCAAGCATGCGGCTAAGGACTGTTTCATGCTCAAAAAGTTTGCTTCCGTGCAGACTTCAACATCTGGCAACAATAAAGACAAGGACAAGCCAGATCCGGGTGCAGCCGGCGACTACCAAGATCCCCAGGTTGAGCTCAACCACATTTTTGGAGGGCCGACTGCATACGAGTCTAAGAGGAAACAGAAGCTAATAGCACGCCAAGTCAACTCGGTCTCAGCAGACGCTCCCCAGTACTTGCGTTGGTCAGAAACGCCAATCACGTTTGACCGCGCGGATCACCCCGATCGGATCACTCATCCAGAACGCTATCCACTCGTCCTAGACCCGATCATCAGGAGCATCAAATTGAAGAAGGTTCTCATTGATGGAGGAAGCACTCTCAATATTTTGTTTGCCAAGACGCTCGACGAGATGAAGATCCCTTGTTCTGAGCTTCGGCCGAGTACAACGCCCTTCCACGGGTAAATCCCCCGCCTGTCTTCTACTCCACTCGGACAGATAACTCTGCTAGTTACTTTTGGCACACGGGATAATTTCTGCATCGAGAATATTTGCTTCGAGGTTGCCGACTTCAAGACCGCGTATCACGCAATACTCGGACGGCCAGCACTAGCCAAATTCATGGCAATACCGCATTATACATACGTGATGCTCAAGATGCCAGGACCAGCCGGAGTGCTTTCTCTTCACAGCGATGTCAAGCAAGCCTTCATTTGCGACAAGGAGAGCTGCGAGCTGGCCCAATCTCAAGAAGCGGTAGTCGGGCGCAACAACATCCGACTAGCCGTTACAATAGCAAGTGTGGACAATCAAGTCCCGGCAAGAAAAAGCAGCTAAGTCGGGAATTTTAGCGGACTCTGAAACAAAAAAGATCCCCTTGGACCCTTCTGACCCCTCCAAAACTGCTCTTGTCGAGACCGGACTCGACCCTAAATAGGAAGACGAGCTCGTCACCTTCCTCCAAGTGAACAGGGATATATTTGCTTGGAAACCTTCCGACATGCCTGGTGTACCAAGGGAGGTGATCGAGCATTCCCTCAACGTCAAGCCGGACGCCAAGCCAGTCAAACAACGACTGCGGTGCTTTGCATAGGATCGCAATGATGCTATTCGAGAGGAGATAACCAAGCTCCTTGCAGTCAAGTTCATCAAAGAGGTCTACCACCCGAATTGGCTGGTAAATCCAGTCTTGGTCCAAAAGAAGAACGATAAATGTCGCATGTGCGTCGACTACACTGACTTAAACAAGACGTGCCCCAAAGACCCATTTGGTCTACATAGAATAGATCAGGTGTGGATTCAACTGCGGGGTGCGAACTTCTTAGCTTTCTCGATTGTTACTTGGGATATCATCAAATCAGCTTAAAGGAGGAGGACTGCTTGAAGACTTCTTTCATTATGCCATTTGGAGCATACTGCTATGTCACTATGCCGTTCAGGTTGAAAAATGCTGGAGCTACGTATCAACGAGCAATTTAGCAGTGTTTACACACTCAAATCGGGTGCAACGTGGAGGCGTATGTCAATGACGTGGTGATCAAGACAAAAATCCAAGGAAGACCTCATCGCCGACTTGGAAGAAACTTTTCAAAGCCTTCGGAGATTCAAGATGAAGTTGATTCCAGAGAAGTGCGCCTTCGGTGTACTGTCTGGAAAGCTACTCGGCTTCATCGTATCACATTGAGGTATCGAGGCCAATCCAGAGAAAATCAATGCTATCATGAACATGGTACTCCCAACTAGCCAAAAGGATGTCCAAAAGCTAACAGGCTGTATGGCGGCACTCAGCCGATTCATCTCCCGACTTGGTGAACAGGGCATGCCCTTTTTCAAGCTATTAAAGAAAGCGGACAATTTTCAATGGACACCCGAAGCCCAGCAAGCCTTCGAAGACTTCAAAAAATTTCTCACATCACCACCAGTGTAGGCATCACCCATGCCCCAGGGACCACTAATGTTTACCTGGTGGCAACCAGTTAGGTAGTCAGCATGATGCTGGTTGTCGAGCGAGCAGAGATAGGTCATATATAGAAAATACAAAGGCCAGTCTACTTCATCAGTGAGGTCCTAGTCGACTCCAAGATGAGATATCCTCAAGTCCAGAAGCTGTTATATGACCTACTCATCATTGTCTGGAAGTTGGTGCACTATTTTCAGTTGCATCAAGTAACTGTTATCAAATCGTATCCACTCGGGGACGTCCTACACAATCGCGAGGCCACTAGCAGAATCGCTAAATGGGCGCTCGAGTTGATGGCGTTTGACATCATCTTTCAGCCACGGACAGTAATCAAATCTCAAGTTCTATCCGACTTCGTGGCCAAGTGGACAGAAGTCCAAACGACTACAAACACAGACAAGCTAGAGTACTGGACGATATACTTTGATGGTTCTCTATGGATCGGTGGCGCAGGGGCTGGCGTCGTGCTGACGTCACCTACTAGCGAAAAACTTAAGTATGTTCTCTAGATTCACTTTCCGGCTTCCCACAATATGGCCGAGTGCGAGGCACTCATCCACGAGCTCCGCATTGCCATATCACTCGGCATCCACCGACTGGTCGTACGTGGGGATTCTCAACTCGTGGTCAGCCAAGTCATGAAAGACTAGACATGTCTCGACGATAATATGGTGGCGTATTGTCAGAAGGTACGAAAGTTGGAAAACAAGTTCGATGGGCTAGAGATAACTCACGTATTGCGACAATACAATGAAACTGCAGACGAATTGGACAACATGGGATCCAAGCGAGAAGTGGTCCTGACTGGGATTTTTGTCGAGCAACTATTAGAGCCATCAGTCAAGAAGAAACTAGTGCTTGAACAGTCGGGGGCTGAACCTATCCTGGCAATAAATGAAGTGCTAATCATCTCTCAAGACTAGCGGACTCCAATTTTCAAATTTCTCTTGGATGACGAACTCCCAGAAGATCGCAGTGAAGCCGAACGGATCAAACGTCAAAACAAATGTTTTCTTGTAGTCGGAGAAGACTTGTATCGTCAGCAAGGTATTTTCAAGGCCTACGTCGTTATCACAGTTATAATGTTCGTGGCCGCGCCTTTTTGGTGGGAGATCTCGTCCTAAGAAAAATACAAACCACCAAAGACAGGCATAAACTATCCCATTTATGGAAAGGGCCGTTCATTATCGCTGAGGTGACACGTCCGGGCGCCTACTGACTAAAGACAGAAGACGGTGCCCTCGTCAGTAACTCATGGAATATAGAACAGTTACGTCCTTTCTATACCTGAGTCTTGTATTTCTTCTATATATATGAATAAAGATTTTTTTCTTTGACTCATTACATCGCTTGTCCTAACCGCATAGTGAGTTGGGGGCTGCATGTATTATATGCCTTGTTAATAAAATCCAAGCTTGTTTTATCTAAGTCAAGAAGTTCTACAACAATTATGCTAAGTTTGCCCGAGTATAGCTTTCAGAGGAGAACATTTTTTCTTAAGTTCCTATCAATCTACTCGGCGTAGACTACATAGTCGGGTAAAGCTAATGACGACTCAGAATAAGCAAGTACTCAGCAGTATTTTATAAGATATTTATACAAATGTCTTTACAAAAGTTGTATATGCTTATCAATAGTCACCGACTGCATAATAGTTCTGTTTTTACATGCCCAAGTCCTTGGCTATTGCCTCCACGGTTGGCCTCACCTGGCTGATCAGCTCCAGCGCCTCTTCGGGAGTTGTCCCCTCGGCAAAACCTTCACCAATGGCCTCAATATCTACCCTATGGTATATTGACTTGGTCATGGCAAGAGCTTGGACGACACCGACAGCTACACGCTTATCCGAGTACTTTTTCAAGATACTCGGGGCTTTGATTAGGCGTGCCTGCACCTGGGTAACGGTACTGGAACTGGTCCCCGGATGGTGAGGCTGCATGATGTCCAGGAGCCCTTTCACGGATCCGACGAGGACTTCTCGTGACTCCTTGACAATCTTGATTTCCTCCGCGAAGGCGCTACACTGAACCTGGGTGTTGGCTTTTGAAGCTGTTTAGATGCATCAACAAGAATATTTGTTAGCCGAGACACGCAGTCGGAGCAACAAGCAGTTGAGCCAAGATCATTGTCAAGCAGGAGACTTACTAGATAGTCGACCTCCACCTTGGCTTTGGCCTTTTCCACCTCCTTCAGCTTTTCATCTTGTTTTTCCCTCTCCTTTGCTTGGGCTTTCAGTTCGGTTTCGAGGGCTGCAAATCAAAACAGTCAAGAACTCAAGATTACAGTCAAACCTCAACAAGGCAGTCGAGAATCAACAATGCTGGAGAACTCTAATCGGGATTCACTTGGGAGGATAACACAGAAGACTTACTTCTGATCTTTTTGGCTAGGGCCCAGTTTTCGTCCCTAAGCTTATCAACCGATCCCCTCAGCCATGTTTCCATCTCTTGGCTAGTCCGCTCCAGGTTGTCCTTGGCTACCTAGAGCTAGCGCAGTTGTTGGAGCTAAGGGGCGAGCACGGTCAAGACCTTATTCATCTTTTCTGAGCAATCGACATTCTTCTGCTCAAAACAAAACAGAGAAAAACAGAGTCAAATGGTAGAGTACTAGATCAATGGAAACCGACAAGAACCCAACATGGCGAGGTTCGCTACATACCAGGACTCCCTTGGACGCAACGATTGCAGCATGAATAAGATTTTCGTGCTCCCTCAATACTGCTTGCTCATCGTGCTCGTAGCTTTCTACAACTCCCTCGGGGTGACCGAATGAAAAGTTCTTGGGAAGTTGCGCGGTGGGGCTTCGAGCCTAGGGAGATCTCCTTCATCAGAAGATGACAATATTGACAGCGATGGGGTCCTGGCCCTGAACTCGGCAGCTGCAAGGGCTTCGGTGATTTGCTCAGGGGCTAGGGTAGCAGCTTCAGCATCCATTCCCTGGTTGGCCGGTGCTGGTAACTTTGCTGACAGGACTACTTCAGCCTCAGCAGCTGGGGCAACCTCTGGCTCGGCAGGTGACGTTACTAGTACTGACTCGGCTGGGATTGGCTCGGCGGCAGGAGCTGGTGGCATAGTCCCCTTGGGATCTATGTCAACCCACTTCCTGCACAATATGTCAGATATCAAGACACTATCACATCATTCAAGATTCTCAGAAGATTGAAGATTGGTTACCTTTTGGAAGTCTTAAACTTGCACAGGGGAGCTCCAGAAGATGTCGGCGAGGGGCTTGATAGCCTGCTCGGCGACGGAGAGCTGCCAGCTGTCGGGCCAGTCAGCGTGGCAGTCGGTGGTGGTGATCTGGCCTCAGTCGGCTCTATTTCTGACACAGCCGACTACGGTGTCGAGGCACTCGGCGGTGCTGGCCTTGGGCTCGATGTTGCTGGATTTGGGTTTGGCGAGGTTGGCCTAGGGCTTGGAGACACTGGTCTTGGGCTTGGTGGCCTGGGAGCTAAACTGGCAGGATCCTTGATCTTCAAGCTCCCTGGCGCTGCACTCGGTGTGCTTGTTTTCTTCTTGCCTGGGTCTTCAATTGGTTTCTTCCCAGCCCTCTTGGAGCTAGGTTGGGCAGCAGAAGGACTGGCTGGTCGTTTCCTTGATTTGGTGGCTGATTGATTTTGGGAGTCGTAATCAAACTCCACATAGTCCTACAAGTATTTCGATGACATGCATCATGCATTGCAGAACAATCCAAGACAGATATTCACAAATATTCGTCACAGAAGGATAACAATTCAATATCAATCTTTCAAGATTACCTGTGGCCGAGGCCTGTTCCGACTATAGGGCGTGGGGGCGCGTTCTGTGTCCTCAGTCTCCACTACCCGTTGACAGAGAAGCCGAGTAGGGTATCAGTAACCTTGTTCTTGTCGGCTATGTCAGGGTATTCCCGGCTGGGATCATCCTTGCCCTGGTACTCCCAACCAAAATGGCTCCTGGCCTTCAAAGGTCTGGTGCAGCGGTTCAGGAAGCACCTCGCCACCTAGGGACCAGTCAGCTCTGAGCTCTTCAGGAGGTCGATTTTCTCCATCAATTGGTATACTTGTACCATTTCTTCATAATTTGGCACTGAAGACTAGCTAGGCAGAGCTGTTGGTGGAGAACCAGTAAAGGGGGACAGAGAAGGTTCGAGATTAGAACAGTAGAACCATTCTCTGTGCCAGCCCTTGAGGGAGGTTTTCAAAGGAACGTTGAGATAGGTTTTCTTCATCTCATTCCTAAGTTGGAGACTGGCTCCCCCCAATGGTTTGGATTTTATTCTTGGATGGCTGGGGCTTGATATGAAAAAGGTATCAGAAGAGATTGAAATAGGGCTTAACCCCCAGGAAGTCTTCGCACAGAGTGGTGAAGATGGAGATGTGCAAGATAGAGTTGGGATTCAGATTCACCAACTCTATTTGATAAAAAGATAAAAGTTGGTGAAGGAAATCCGAAGAAGGGAGGGCAAGACCATGATCGAAGAACGAGGTGAAGACGACGGTCTCACCGGATTTGGGCACCAGCATGGATTCCCCTTCTGCAGTGCACCAATGAATGGCATCTTGTCGCTGCAGCATCAACCGCTTCTCCAAGAGCTTTAGCTTCAACGGACTGCAGTCCGACATCGACCAAACTCTGGCAGTTATCTCTAGGATCTCAAATGGGGCTTTCGGCATTGCTGGAGGTAAAAAGATTTAGGGGAAAGACTTGTGGAGGCTTGGAATGGATGCGACGGAGCAGAATCAGTCGAGTTTCGAGCGAGCGAGCGGGCTACTGCCAACCCTAGCGAGGCGGAGCGTGAAATTTGGGCGCGGAAACTGGAAGACAAAACGATTGGCGGATTAGAGAAGATGAGGGAATCTTTTCTCTCTCCCCGTTTTATAGAGCCTATGCTGATAAGTGGGTTTGGGCCGACTAATTTAGTGCTGGGCCACAAGACATGAGTTTCTAAATAGCATGCTTTATTAAGCCGACTGCTAGCTGTGTTAAAATCACATTGCAGATGCTATTAACAAAATCGTTAAATAATCAGATATGCTTCATGAAAGCCTAATTGTTGGACACATTGTTCAAATATCTGATTTATTTACCAGGTATTGAGGATATATCCTTATAAGGATCAACAGCTGGTCTCCATTAAAATTAGGGATGCAGGTATCTCTCAAGTACACCTGACCATATATTGGGTTAAAATCAAATAAGTGGTACTCAATTTACATGCTTAGCCAAAAATTGCCCTAAGCAAAAATTCTTCCAGTTGACATGATGTTGAAGAGTCTAATTTCCGTGTAGTATACTACTCGGGAAAGACTGAAAGGTTAAAGATCTTTGACTTCATGTTTAATTGTTTCACAATTAAGCACAAAGTGGGGGCTACACCTAATAAATGCACCTATTCGGCGTATACTATTCATATTTTTCCATGAAGCCCTTCGACGCATACAATTTGCCCGGGTATAAATACGTATGCCCGGGTGCTTTGTAAGATATCTACATCAATCAGATCAATACAATTTCAGCGCATCGCCACCCCTTCGACGGGTTCTTGCTTCTCGAGCCGGGCTGCATCGTTTAAGTTCGACTTCCTGCGAGAGGGTAAGTCTCGTCACCCCGGCCACCGCATCGGCTAGGACTTCCTCGGTTAAGTCCGATATTCTAGTCGGTTTACGGTGGACGGCTTACCACGATATATATGTTTTGTCTATGGCTGCATTAGTTTAGTTTGACCTCATAGATCAGTTAGGTATATCACATCATGCGTGCACAGATCGTATCGGCTTACTGGGAGTAACTTATCGACAGTTTGTGCTGCATCGGTTAGGTCCGACCTATTAAACTGCCTCCAATAAGTTATTCCTGCTAGGTTGATATTTTTTGCGCAAGCGTCTTATCGGGATGTGTCGGAGGATGAAACCTCGACGGCGGGAAGTCGGGAGACCCCCCTTTTGAGATTCGGCCAGGGGAGTAGTTCTCAGGTGTACGAGGCGTCCGGTGTAGAAGAAAAATACGCGAAGAAGACGTAGAAGAAGTTGCGGGGTTCGGACCGTCCGAAGCTGGTCTGGACCGTCCGAACCGTGGTGAAGCAGATGGGTCCGGACCGTCCGAACCGTGTTCGGACCGTCCGACGCGCGGTAACTACGCGGGGCGTTGGGGAAGGCGATGAACAGAGGCGCACAGAGGAGGCGAGAGGATTTATACAGGTTCGGGCCGCCGGAGCGTAATACCCTACTCCTGTGTGTGTTTTTGGCTATCAGGTGGATGAATGTGACTTGGTGTTTACAAGGTGAGCTCGGGCAGCTTGCCGGCGCTGAGGAAGAAGAACAGTAGGTCTGAGAGTGAGCTAGAGTCGGAGAGCCCGGGGTTAAGTCAGAATCCGAGCCCGGGTCCCTAATGCTAAAGCTTGCTTGCCTTTTGGTTCGGTGGCTTGGATCCTCCTTTATAGATTAGGGGAGTCCACAGTGCCAGAATAGAGAGAGAGAGAGCTTTCCGGTGAGCTCTCCTGTGCACACGTCTGCCTACGACGCCCATGCCGGAGCTGTTGCTGCTATGGGCGGCTGGAGCACGCGCATGCCCGCAGCCGCCTGTTGCGCCACGCCTGGAGGAGCCCCTGTCGGGTGCTGCGGGCGGCTGGTCTGGTCGCCTGGTTGCCACGCCTGGAGGAGCCCCTGTCGGGTGCTGCGGGCGGCTGGTCTGGTCGCCTGGTTGCCACACACGCCCGGAGGCGGCGCCTCCGGGCACGGGCGACACGCGCCCGGGGCCGGAGGAGGCGCTCCCGCTCCCGGGCAACACTCGCCCGGGCCCGGGGCGACCCGCGCCCGGGGCCGGAGGCGGCGCTCCCGGGCGAGGCCGGAAGCAGCGCTCCCGCTCCCGGGCGACGCGCGCCCGGGGCCGGAGGAGGTGCTCCCGGGCGACAGGCGGCACGCCGGGCGCGGGGACGAGCACCCGGGGCCGCGGGCGACGCATCCGGGCACGGACGACCGGCGGGAGACACGGCCTCCCTGCCGGCCGCCGGTCGTGCAGGATATGTCCCCCGGAGGAGCTGATGTGGCCGGAGAGCCACGCGTCCCCGCAGAACGTGGGACCCCCAGTCCCATTTCGCTGACAGGATGTATAGCCGATAAGTTATCATATTTTACATCACGATCGCATTAGATCTATCGGCCTATCGAGGTCTCGTTATCATCACCAGTCTGTGCTGCAACGGTTGGGTCCGATCTACTAGACTGTTGGTAATAACTTTACTCGTAATAAGCCGATGGGTTTTATGCGATGTTTTATCGGAGTGCTTAGCCGATAAGTTATCTTTATATCCAGCCGATTCGTCACAAACATGTTTAGAAAATCGCTACCAAGTCGGGGCAGCACGAAATTGCGTATCTCGGTTTTTCCCTGTGGCGAGGACCCGGACGCGGGCACAAGCGAGGACCCGGGCATGGACAGTAGGCAAGGACCCGGGCACGAACAGCATGCAAGGACCCAGACGCGGGCACAAGCGAGGACCTGGGCAAGGACAGCAGGCGAGGATCCGGGCGCGGGTGTAACGACCCGCTTTCCTTTTCCCTGTTGTAACTGGTTTTCTGGATCTTAATCTTTTCCTATCCTGTCAGCTGTGCCTCCGTTTTCCCTCTCCCCGGCCAGCCGACTACCTTCTCTCTTGTGCCGAGTAGAGTTGCTACTCAGTCCTTGTATCCTGCCCTTATCCTTGTCCTACTCGGACCTCTTTGCTGCCGAGTGAGCACGGTGATGTGGCCGACTACCTTGATGAGACCTGTTGCTTCTTTGCCCCCCCGAGTTGCACCCACCCGTTGGACGCCGACTACCGAAGTAGTGAAGAATCAATCTTCACCTAACCGCAGTATCGCTTGGACCAGTGGTCAGTCCGAAGCCCGGTCAGTGAGATTTCTCCAACCTGTCCTAGCCTTGACCTTAATGTCTCATCGCAGCTACAGTGCCTGCCAACTCCTCTGACCAGTTGGACTCCAAAGTCACTTCCTGTCATATCCCTGTCAGTTCATATATATGTATAGTAGGTTTTGGAGTGGAAGACGAAGATCCGACTGCTGCCGAGTTCCTCCAAGACCAGGCCGACTACGAAGACCTCTGAAGGTTTCGAGCCTAGTTCCCAACCGAGCCTGTGGAGTAGTTTTTGTCCAGCTTCCGCCCTGTTCTGCTGTTTCGCTAGTTTACCAATTGATTATTTTGCCCATCCCGGGTCTGTCCTGGATGGATCTCCTTGTACGTATATGTAAGTACTCTGTTATGTATTATTGTAACTCTGTGTTGTATCATTGTTGTGCGTACCCGACTACTGATCCTGGGATCGGGTGCCTTATGCACATGGTGGCCTTCCACCTAGTCGGGAGGCGCCACAGCGGGCACGAGCAAGGGCCCGGGCACGGGCACGGGCAGCACCCTTGGAGCGATGCATAGCAATTACTATTGCAATCGGCTGGAGTTTGTTCAATCCATTTATTTACGCATTCCGCCTATTTATTTTATCAGTTTACGGCCGATTTTCATGTGTTCCTTTGGCAATCGGCTAGTTTGGGTTTTGCTGAGACGAGTCAAGATCGGCTTCCAGCCGATTGGCTCATTGATCTAATATTTTCTATCTCCTTGTCAATTGCAGGGTCAAATTGACTGGCACGCCTACGAACCTCAAGATTTTAGGACCTGCACTGGAGTGAAGCAAATCTCCCAGGCCTTCACGTGTCTCTAGGCGCCGAACGGCCTCCGGCGGTTTTCGGCGTCAACACGTTTTTGGCACGCCCAGTGGGACACGAAGTTTCGACACGAAGTTTCAATCTGAAGTTCCAAGATGGCTGGAAAAGAAATCAAACAAGACAATATGATTCCGGTCACTATGGAAGATCTAACTGAGGAACAAAAACAACAAGTCGAGCAGAATATGGCAAATTTTCAGAAACTTTGCTTGGAATCCTTCGGCATGACGAGACAAGGGCCGATTCAGAAGACGCAGTTTCCAAAACCAGTTCTGTTTGGTGAATCGAGCCGCACACCACCCGAAAGTCCACCAGTAAGACCTTTACAAGATATGGTAAACAAAGCAGTATATCATGCGCTTATTAATCAGTTAGGAGTGTTAGTGAACACGCTTCATAACCTCATAAAGATGACGGTGGATGGATCAATCATTCAAGAGCCTACTCGAGGTCCTGTATATCTCCCGCCAAAGACGGAGCCAAATCAGGTTACTTATGGGATAAACAGAGACATACCGGAAAACTTGTTTACGCAGAACCAGGCTGGGGGGCAACAGGATATTCTTGCTAGATACCATCGGTCTGCTTATTATGGGGGATATCAACAAAATTACCCAGGTGGTATTGCTGATCCAGGTAGTTACCAGAGAGAATATCCTAGGCAGAATCGGCAACAAACTCCACCTGTACAGTATCAACAGGACAACTCGAGGGAAGAAGATTTATCGACAAGGGTGGCAGAAATAGTAAGGGAACAGTTCGGGATCAAGCCCAAGGAGTAAATATTTATGTATCGGCATCCATATCCCGAGTGGTTTGACAGAGTGCCGTTGCCACACCGATACAGGGTTCCAGATTTTTCCAAGTTCTCAGGGCAAGACAGCACATCTACAGTAGAACACGTCAGCCGATTCCTGGCACAGTGCGGAGAGGCATCGGCTGAGGAGGCTCTGAGAGTTAGGTTTTTCCCCTTGTCGTTATCTGGATCGGCTTTTACATGGTTCTCCTCGTTACCACCGAATTCAGTTCGGGGATGGGCCGATCTAGAAAAACAGTTTCACAAATACTTCTTTGCTGGAATTCATGAGATGAGACTGACAGATCTAACATCAGTTAGGCAACGACCAGATGAAACAGTACCGAAATATATTCAGCGATTTCGGGACGTTAAAAACCGATGTTACAGTCTGAACCTGAGCGATGGACATCTAGCTTACTTGGCTTTCCAGGGTCTCTTGGCGCCAATTAAGGAGAGGTTTTCATCACAGGAGTTCGAGTCCCTGGCGCACCTGGTACAGAAGGTATTGGCTCATGAAAGCCGATTTCAAGAGGCGAAAAAAGATAAATCTCAGAGAAGGGTTGCTCAAGTACAGGTTTATTCATCGAACTCAGACGAAGAGACCGATGCTGAAGTCGGATTGACGGAGTGGGCTAGGAACAAGAAATCAGTATCATTCCCATGGGTCAAGGATATCGGCAAGGAAGAACGGTATGATTTTGACATTAATAAAGCCGATAAAATCTTTGATCTACTGTTACAGGAGAAGCAGATACAACTTCCGCCAAATCACGTAATTCCATCAGCCGAAGAATTGAAGAAGAAAAGATATTGCAAGTGGCACAATACGATATCACATCACACTAACGAGTGCAAAGTTTTTCGGCAACAAATTCAGTCGGCTGTTTGTTGACGCCGAAAACCCGCCGGGGGCCGTCCGGCGTCGGGCCGACACGCGAAGGCCTGGGAGTTCTGCTTAGCTCCAGTGCAGGTCCTAAATTTTGAGGTTCGTAGGCGTGCCAGTCAATTTGACCCTGCAATTGACAAGGAAACAGAAAATATTAGATCCATGAGCCAATCGGCTTGAAGCCGATCTGGACTCGTATCATCGGCCGATAGCCGATACGCACTGTAGCACTTATACATCGGCTTAAAGCCGATGACGGCAAAAGCAATAGCATAATAATGAAATAGTGATGCGCTAGCCGATCATCGAAAGGATATTCAAAAACCGGCTATAAACTTGTTAGGATAAACAATCATAATGTATAAATAAATAAATCAAATAAACTCCAGCCGATCATAGTTTAGAGTTACTGATGTCGCCGTGAAAAATACTACTCATGTCCGTGCTAGGGCCCCTTGCTCGCATCGGCTCCCAAGATCTTCATCTGCTACCCGTACTCGTGCCCGGGTCCTTACCTGAGGTCGTGCCCAGGGTCTTGGCTGAGGTCGTGCCCGAGTACCTGCTCGTGCTTGCACTCGGATTGGCAGGGAAGATCAATCGGCTAACTCTTAGCCGATCGTAACGGTGACACAAACAAGAATATATGGCAAAACGAGCAGTATGATCGGCTGTATTTAAGATAAGATAACTTATTGGCTAAGCACTCCAATAATACCATCGCATAACACCCATCGGCTCATCAAGGGTAAAGCTATTATCGTCAGTCTAGTAGATCGGACCTAACCGTTGCAGCACAGACCGACGGTGATAACGATACCTCGATAAGCCGATAGATCTGATGCGATCGTGATGAAGATAACTTATCGGCTATACACTCCGATAAGACGCCTGCGCATAAAGCATCGGCTTAGCAGGATCGGTTTATCACTAGCAGTTTAGTAGGTCGGACCTAACCGATGCAGCACAAACTGATGATAAACCGCCCCCAGTAAGCCGATACGATCTACGCACGCGTGATGTGATATACCTAATCAATCTATGAGATCAAACTGAACTGATGCAGCCATAGATAAACTAAATATATCGTGGTAAGCCGACTACCATAAACCGACTAGAATATCGGACCTAACCGAGGAAGTCCTAGCCGATTGGTAGCCGGGGTGACGAGACTTACCCTCTCGCAGGAGTTCGGACCTAACCGATGCAGCCCGGCTCGGGAAGCAGGATCCCATCGGAGGGGTGGCGATGCGCCGAGTTTTGTATTGATCGTTGTGATGATTTACAAGGTGCCCGGGCGTACGTATATATACCCTGAGTTACATGAGTCCTTACAGGACTCGGCATATGATTTCCTAACTATAACAAAAAACGCTAACACATCCTGACCGAACACAAAGTCAGGTTTCCTAAAGATAAACACTTGCCTAATTAGTCTGTACAGTAAATAACTGCCAAATAATGGTCTTCATGGCTCCTTCCCGATTCCGGTCTCTTCTCCGTTAGTTGACTGCAATTTCCCCTTTGACCGAATTTAATACAGGGCCTTACCAAATTTTGGCGTTAACACTTGCCCCCAATTTCGGAGTTCTTTAATAGGGCTTCGAAATTCTTTTTTTCTGGGCCTCCAGATTTATCCCATACTGAGGCGGCCCAAGATAGCTTACTTGCCATAAATGTTTGAAACAGTGCCAACGGCCTCGATTCCCGCTCGGTTGTCATCTCTCTATAAAAACGCTTCGTCTCCTTACCTTTTTTATGCTTTCACATCACCAGAGCACCACCGCTTCATCTTCCAAATCCTCACCAAGCTCTAGTGAATCCAGACGAGTCGTTGCAACCTTTTTCTCCGGCCGTCGATTCCTGCAACTTCTCCTACTCCCGCGATGGCATCGGCATCTGCAGTTCCTGAGGTAATCTTCTCACCCGATTATTTTCCCCCAATCTGCAATCTATACGAACCCGACCTGCTCTATTTTTTCATCTGTTCTTCGTCGTGCTCTTGTTTCCTGTAGCATCTTAGAGCCCAGATCTTGATTCCGGCCGCCGATTACCCCAACTTTTTCTATCATGGCCCCATGGGCAGTGAAGATCCCACCGAGTTCATCAGTGCCGAAACCCAACGTATTCCCTTGAAGAACTCGGCCATGTTGGTCAGTGACTGGACCAACAGCTTCAGGTCATGGCCGAGCAGATTGCCCGGATGGAGAGATTGGTACATCAGGGTATCGGCTGTGAAGAGAACCCTTTGGGATGAATCACATATCGGCCACTGCATTAATCTCTCCCTGGCTGACATGGAAAGGAACGAGCCCCTACTTGCATCGGCCTCATACTACTGGTCCGATGCCCTCAATGCCTTCATGTTCGGGCATGGGCCGATGACCCCCACTTTGCTGGATGTGACCATGCTCACTTGCCTGGATACGACGAGCTACATCAACCCCTTCAAACTCCGGTTCAAGCCTGCTCACCGGCTCCAAACAAAAAACATCGGCGGTTGGTCCAGGTACATATCTCTCCACAACAAGGGAACTGGACCGGTTGATGATCGGGAGCACGTCGCTTTTCTGAACTTATGGTTGGAACGGTTCGTCTTTGGTGGTGCAACCCTCGGCCTGACGACCAATATGCAATGCCTGGCAGAGTGCTTGGCCGATAGGAAACAAATTCCGTTGGGGCACTATCTCCTTGGCGCCACCTACCAGCTGCTTCATCAAGTGGCAACTAAACTATCGGCCGGCCAGCCCGTCGGCCACATTGGGGGCCCTTGGTGGTTTGTACAGCTCTGGCTCAATGTTTACACCTCCAAGGTCATCCCAGAAACTTCTCTTCTCAAGCAATCCTTCCCAGCCGATTACTCAGAAGATCAAGACCCCGTTTACCGCCGATGCATCTCTATGGGCGAAGCTGCATCGGCTCTCTCTGGCGGCAAGATAACCCTTGCTGAAGTTAGTCAGTGGTTCAAGGGGTTTTATCATGGTTTCACCAGGGAGGCCACTCTCTGGTTTGCTTATAATGATGCATCATCATTTGAGATGCCTTCTAACTTTGACCCGCTCAGAGCCCTGGACAACGATGAATCCAAGTCCATCTTCCTATCGGCCATCACCCCCTGTTTGCTGCCAATTGGCTTCTCTCTGGGCCGATCGCAGCCTTCATATGAGTTCTATCATCCATCAGTCGGCTCTCGCCAGTTTGGTCTCGGGCAACTCCCCATCGGCCTCTTCTTCATCAACAAACTTCAAGCCCGAGGCACGGTCAGCAGCGCCCTGGAATATGATCGGCTGCGGACTTTGACAGATTCCCTCCTGCTAGGCGCCGCCACTGAGGTGTACATCTGCACTGCCAACATCAAGCTTTTTGTCCGATGGTGGTCAGAATGGAGGAAACACTTGTTCAGCTTAGCGCCCACCTGCTACTGCTCCCGTCTTGATACCGAGTTTATCGAATCTGATGAAGAGGTAACACCTGCACGCCTTAATCGCCTTCTCCAACCAACTCTCATCTCTAATTCTGCAGGCTGCCAGTGTCGAACCCCCAAGAACAAGCAACAGCGGTCGGCCGATCCAGTATCAACCTCCATCGGCTACCCCAAACTTAGGGCACGACGCTCCACCTCCATCGGCTCTCCTCAAGGCGCCTCGGCCGATGGGACAAAAGCGGAAGAAGTTAGCACATCGCCCCTCCCTGAAGAAGCAGAAAACCGATGCCGATGCCGTTGCGCCGACGCCACCTTCTCTTCAAACTCCATTGGCTCCCTCATCTCCTCAGGTACGTGTTAAGTCTCGATATTATTACCCGCTTCCTTAGTTATCTTACCAAATCCTTTTCAGCTTGAGTCATCGGCTCTAGAGTCTCAACACACCTCCGACATCCCTCCAAGTACTGAGCCGACGGCTCCTCCAGCTGCTCCCCTCTCAGCACCAAGTCCTCCGGTCGCCGATGATACTGTTCCTACTCCATCGGCTGACATTGGCCCCCTCGAAGAACAACCTATTCATCCCCCCGAAGCCGATGTCACTCGAGCTGGTGATGTCCTTCCTCAGGTAACTCTCTTATGCCCATACTCTGCTCTTAACTTTCCTACTGATTCCTTTACCGATGCCAATTTTGCAGTCCTTAGCCGATCTGTTCTCCTTTGACATCGCCAAGTACTTAGAAGTAGAAGAATCCACAGCCACCAGCGCAACGACCAAACCGTCCTTCCCAGCCGACGTACGTGAATATCTGACGAGCATCCTCAGTCGGCTGGGAAACCCAATTGACGCGCTAGCAGAAGATTGCGGGCCAATCCGGGCAAGATTCGCAGAAATTGAACACCATCTGCCCGAAGAACTTGTCGACGCACTGACTCCCGCAGCATATCTGGAATCCCATAGATTTAAACTCATCAAGCTTAGACAGCGCATAGCCGATCGCGCTGACCAACAGAAAACCGCCGAAGACATCCAAGCCGATCGGCTATTAGCCCAAGCAGAGAAGAAAAAGCTTGATGATATGGCCGCTGCCCCCCAAGAGCTCCAACCCAAGTTAGACCAGCTGAAGAAAAAGGAGGCCGATTTACTGGCAGAACTTGAAAAAGTTCGTAAGGACCTCACAGCAACAGAATCCCAGCTAATCGGCCTACCGCAAGCTATCCAAGACCAAGAGGCCAAGGTTGCAGCGATAGTGCGTCAAGTCATTCATCGGCGCAAGAACCTGAAGACCATCCCGGGCTCCGATGAAGATGACATCCGTGCTATCAATGAGATTGATCAGATCCGCCTGCGCGCAATTGAAGTGATTCAAAAATTCTTGTAAATCTTAAACCTTTGTAATTGACGATTTTCTGGAACATGCCGATCACCCTTCTGCTGTCATATAATCTGATCGGCTCTGCTACTTATCCCTTTCAACCTTGATAATATTTTTGCTTGTCTGATCTAAAGGCGATATCAATTGATATCGGCTATCTTTAGGCGATGTAGAAAAACATCGGCTTTCCGAACTGCTTAGAAATCGGCTGCACTTAAACTGATTCAAGAGTTAATCCAAACGCTGGGATGGTACTTCTTGAGATATTTTCCGTTAAGCGCTTTAGCAAACTCCGTCCCATCAAGATCTTCCAATATATATGCGTTACCAGGCACACAGCGATTAATCCGATAGGGCCCTTCCCAATTAGGCGACCATTTTCCGAACTTATTATCTCTGGACCCGATCGGCAAAATCAACTTCCATACAAGATCACCCTCGGCAAACGACTTATTCACCACCTTCTTGTTGTAATGCCGAGCTGCCTTAGCCTTATTCTCCTTGATTCTTTCCAACGCCCTTAACCGATTCTGAGCTAAATCCTCAAGTTCATCTGTCATTAAGCTATAATAATCATCGGCTGTCAACTGATTCTGCAAAGAAATTCTCCTAGAGCCGATGTTAGTCTCCCATGGTAAAACCGCCTCATGTCCATATACTAACTGATACGGCGGCACCCGAGTAGATCCATGACATGCCATCCGATACGCCCATAATGAATCGGCTAATGTAGTATGCCATCGCCGTGGCTGCTCATCAATTTTCCGCTTAATCAACTTGATCAAACTCTTGTTAGAAGCTTCTGCTTGCCCATTGGCCTGAGCATAATAAGGCGACGAATTTAATAGCTTGATTCCCATACTGGCAGCAAACTGTTGAAACTCATCAGACACAAAGATAGACCCCTGATCAGTAGTTATCGTCTGAGGAACTCCAAACCGATAAATAATATGCTCCTTTACAAACTCGATCGCTTCTTTGGACGTAACTTTCTTCAAAGGAACCGCTTCTACCCACTTGGTAAAACAATCTGTTGCCGCCAATATGAACTTATGCCCTTTACTTGATGGAGGAAAAACCTGGCCGATCATATCAATTCCCCAACCTCTGAACGGCCATGGTTTGATGATAGGATTCATAGCCGATGCTGGTGCTCGCTGTATATTTCCAAATTTCTGGCAATCTTGACATCCTTTATAATACCTAAAGCAATCCTCCAGCATTGTCGGCCAAAAATACCCTACTCTTCTCAGCAACCACTTCATCTTGTGCGCCGATTGATGAGTCCCACAGATGCCTTCATGCACCTCGCACATAACCACTTTGGCTTCTTCCAAATTCAGGCACCTAAGCAGAACTCCCTCAAAAGTCCGATAATATAACTCCCCATCAAGCAGCACATATTTAGTAGCTTTATACCGAATTTTCCTGGAAACTGATTGCGACGGATTTTGCAAGTAATCAACTAACTCCTGTCTCCAGTCATCGGCCCTTCCCTGGACATCAATATCGGCTATTTCAACCTCAACCTGCCTATTCAGCCGATACCCTGAAGCAATCTGTGCAAGATCATTGGCCTCTAAATTCTGCTCCCTGGGAATATGATCTATTGATACTATCTTGAAATCTCTTAACAAATCCATACACTCCTCATAATATGACCTCAAAACATCATCCCTGCACTCATATTCCCCAGACAACTGTTTGATCACCAATAAAGAATCGCCAATTATCTCTACGACATCGGCTCCGATCTCCTTTAAGAGTCGAAGTCCTTTTAGCACCGCCTCGTACTCTGCCTGATTATTAGTCCGATAAGGCTTAATTGTAAAAGCAAACTCAAAACTTGCCCCCCGAGGCGATATGATAACTAAGCCGATACCAGATCCATGCTTGCAAACCGATCCATCGAAAAACAAAGTCCATGGGATCGGCTCTATATAGTCTTCGTGAGCCCCCTCTGTGTTGCACAATGAAATCGGCCACTGCCTGTCCCTTAACCGCCTTAGCCGATTCATACCTCAAGTCGAACTCTGTCAAAGCAAAAATCCACTTACCAACTCGCCCTTTTAAGACTGGAGCCGACAACATATATTTGACCACATCGGCCTAGCAAACTACTGTACATTCAGCCGATAGGATGTAATGCCTTAACTTCGTACACGAGAAATATAAACATAGGCCATAGATTTCTCCACCCGCAGGATAATCGTTTCAGCGTCTAGAAAGTCTTCTGCTCAGATAAAACACAACCCGCTCTTTTCCTTCAAATCCTGTTCAAAACAGGATCCGATGGATTTCTCATCGGCTGACAAATACAATTTGAACGGTATCCTCTCTGCGGCGGAATTAAAATAGGTGGGGACTCAGATTAGATAATCTTAGGATTTCATCAATGCCTTCCCAGCAGCTGCTGCAGAGTGTGCTGTCCCCCACACAAACTCTTGATCGGCCTTCAACTTCAACAAGGGCGTGAAAGACTCAATTCTCCCTGATAAGTTTGACATAAATCTCCTCACAAAATTAATCTTGCCGATCAATGATTGCAGCTCTGTCTTATTGCTTGGTGGCTCCGTAGTCTTAATAGCTTTGATGCTCCGCTGACTAATTTCAATCCCTCGCTCATGCACCATAAAGCCCAAAAACTGCCCAGCCGATACACCGAAAGCGCACTTATTGGGATTCATCCTCAGTCCGTATTTCTTGGCCCTCTCCAGTACTCTTCGTAAATCGGCTATATGGCTTTCCTCACTTTTAGACTTAACTACCACATCATCAATGTAAATTTCTACCAACAAGCCGATGAGATCATGAAATATATAATTCATCGCTCTTTGATAAGTCGCACCGGCACTCTTTAATCCAAAAGTCATTACTACCCACTCATACAAGCCGATAGCTCCAGGACATCGAAACGCAGTCTTGTGTACATCTTCTTTGGCCATAAAAATCTGATTGTATCCCGCATTGCCGTCCATGAAGCTGATAATCTTGTGTCCTGATGCAGCATCTACCAACAAGTCCGCTATCGGCATCGGGTACTCATCTTTGGGGGTAGCTTTATTCAAATCCCGGAAATCAATACATATCCTCAATTTGCCGTTCTTCTTCTCCACCGGGACGATATTAGAAACCCACTCAGCATATCGGCATGGCCTGATGAACTTGGCATCATATAACCTTGTGATCTCCGCTTTGATCGGCTCATATAATTCTGCCTTGAATCTCCTTGGAGCCTGCTTGAATGGCCGATATCCTGGTTTAATGGGCAGCCGATGTTCAACAATCGATCGGCTTAATCCTGGCATCTCATGGTACTCCCATGCGAAACAATCCCGATACTCCTTCAACAGTGCTATCAATTCCTCTCGTAGTTCAGGACTTAATTTTTTGCTTATGTACGTCGGCCTTGGCTTATCTCCTGGTCCTATATCAATCTCTTCCAAATCATCAGCCGACGTAAATCCTTGCCCCAGTTTCCCCTCGAAGTCTTCAATCGAGCCCATCAGAGTAACAATTCAGAGCCGACTTGCTGGATCGACTGTATCCCCTGGCTAGTTACCTTGAGGTAATCTCCTTCCCATATCTTTCCGGATAGGCAGTCAACACCGTCGGCTTCCTAGACTGGTAGATCGGTCATGGCAATATTGGTCGACCGATCTGCTAGCACCACCTCGACTTGATCTCCCTGCCATTGTATTAAACACTGATGCATCGTCGAGGGCACACAGCAGTTTGCATGAATCCAGTCCCTGCCGAGAAGCAAACTATACGACCCCTTCCCGTCAATGACGAAAAACGTGGTGGGTAATGTCTTATTCCCTACTGTCAACTCCACGTTCAACACACCTTTAGTTTCTGATGAATTCCCACCGAAGTCCTTTAGCACCATATTTGTCTTGATCAAATCTTCGGCAGTCTTCCCCAATTTTTGGAATGTGGCATGAGGCATGAGATTAACTGCTGCTCCCCCATCAACCAGCATCTTTGCCATCGGCTTCCCATTAACATAGCCCTTGATGTATAATGGCTTTAGGTGCCGATGCTCTGACTCCTCAGGTTTGTCAAATATAGCTTGATCGGGTTGTAGCATCAGCTGAGCAAAAACCTCCTCATCGCCTTCTTCATCTGTTGAAAGTGCCCTATACTCCCGAGGCAAAAAGAACACCATATTTGCTGGGGCCGATTGATCAGGTTCATCATCTTTTCTCTTCACACGCCAAACCTGTTTAGTTTTCTTGTGATGATGATCGGCCTCTCCCTGATCTTGACTCTGTTCTTCTTGTTGCTCTCGGTGTCGTAAACGCTGTGCCCTCCTCTTCTGATTCTTCGTGAATATCCCACTAGGGCACCATTGAGGATTCTGGACTTGTTCTTCACGTACTTCCTCTTCATCCTCTTCAAAGAACTCTTCATGGATCGGCCCCAATCGGCTATGAACCGATGCTCTTTTCCCAAGCGACCGATCTCGCGAAAACTTCTGCCGGCGATCATGCCGATTCCCTGCACTACTGCACTCGGGGCAATCTTCAGCTGATGGCAGTCTCATTCCTTGATCCCAGCATAACCGAAAAAACGGGCAATCCCAATGCGGATTAAATCTTTCTAGCTCATCCCTCTGTTCCTCGTATCTTGAATATTTTTCTATCATGTCCGACGAAGTAATCCTTGATTTATATTTCTGACGTCTTGCTCCATCGGCCTGATTTCCTGATGATGATCCCGCATACACCATGTTTACAGGAAACGGATGCCCATCAATCTTCATCGGCTTCTTGTCTTCGAACTTGATTCTTCCCTGCTCGACAGCCGACTGAATTTGTTGCCGAAAAACTTTGCACTCGTTAGTATGATGTGATATAGTATTGTGCCATTTGCAATACCTTTTCTTCTTCAATTCTTCGGCTGACGGAATCACGTGATTTGGCGGCAATTGTATCTGCTTCTCTTGTAGCAACAAGTCAAAGATTTTATCGGCCTTGCTAATATCAAAATCATACCGCTCCTCCTTGCCAATATCTTTGACCCATGGGCACGATACTAATCTCTTGTTCCTAGTCCACTCTGCCAACCCAACTTCAGCATCGGATCCCTCGTCATCTGAGTCCGATGAGTAAACTTGCATCTGGGCGACTCGTCTTTGAAACTTGTCCTTCTTTGCTTCTTGAAATCGGCTTTCATGAGCCGATACCCTCTGTACCAGATGCGCCAAGGATTCGAACTCTTGAGATGAAAACCTCTCTTTGATTGGCGCCAAGAGTCCCTGAAAGGCCAGATCGGCCAGATGCCCATCGCTCAAGTTTAAACTATAACACCGGTTTCTGATGTCCCGAAATCGCTGAACGTATTCCGGTACTGTTTCATCTGGACGTTGCTTAACCGATGTCAAATCTGACAGTCTCAACTCATGAATTCCAGCGAAGAAATATTTGTGAAACTATTTCTCCAGATCAGCCCACCCCCGAACGGAATTTGGTGGTAACGAGGAAAACCATGTAAAAGCCGATCCTGATAATGATAAGGGGAAAAACCTAACCCTCAGAGCTTCTTCAGCCGATGCCTCCCCGCACTGTGCCAGGAATCGGCTGACATGCTCTACTGTAGACGTGTTGTCCTGCCCTGAAAATTTAGAAAAATCCGGGACCCTGTATCGGTGTGGTAACGGAACCCTGTCAAACCACTCAGGATATGGATGCCGATACATGAACGCTTGTTCCTTGGGCTTGATCCCGAACTGCTCCCTTACTATCTCTTCAACCCGTGCCGACAAATCTTCTTCTCTTACATTCTCCTGTTGATACTGCGGATACTGTATCGGCGGGGTTGGTTGCCGATTCTGTTTGTGATACTCCCTCTGGTAAGTACCTGGATCGGCCCCTCCTCCTGGATAGTTCTGCTGATATCCCCCATAATAAATAGATCGGTGATATCCAGGAGGAATATCCTGTTGCCCCCCAGCCTGGTTCTGTGCGAACAAGTGTTCTGGTATATCTCTACTGATGTTATAATTGGCTTGATTTGGCTCCATCTTTGGCGGGAGAAAAACAGGACCCCGAGTTGGTTCTTGGGCAATCGATCCATCGACAGTCTTCTTGATGAGGTTATGCAGCGTATTTACCAAGACTCCCGACTGATTGATGAGTGCATGGTGAACAGCCTCATTGACCATCTCTTGCAAAGGCTTGATTGGCGGGCTCTCGGGTTGTGTGCGGCTCGGTTCTCCAACCAATACTGGCTTCGGAAATTGGGATTTCTGAATCGGCCCTTGTCGTGTCATGCTGAAGGACTCTAAACACAGCTTCTGAAAGTTGGCCATAGTTTGCTCAATCTGCTGTTTCTGCTCTTCCGTTAAATCCTCCATGCTGACTGGAATTACGTTGCCTGTCTTGATCTCTTTCCCAGCCATGTCGCAGGTCTGATTCTCAAAACTTTGCGTTGAAACTTTGGGTTGAAACTTCGGGTCCCACCGGGCGTGCCAAAAGCGTGTTGACGCCGAAAACCCGCCGGGGGCCGTCCGGCGTCAGGCCGACACGTGAAGGCCTGGGAGTTCTGCTTAGCTCCAGTGCAGGTCCTAAATTTTGAGGTTCGTAGGCGTGCCAGTCAATTTGACCCTGCAATTGACAAGGAAACAGAAAATAGTAGATCCATGAGCCAATCGGCTTGAAGCCGATCTGGACTCGTATCATCGGCCGATAGCCGATACGCACTGTAGCACTTATACATCGGCTTAAAGCCGATGACGGCAAAAGCAATAGCATAATAATGAAATAGTGATGCGCTAGCCGATCATCGAAAGGATATTCAAAAACCGGCTATAAACTTGTTAGGATAAACAATCATAATGTATAAATAAATAAATCAAATAAACTCTAGCCGATCATAGTTTAGAGTTACTGATGTCACCGTGAAAAATACTACTCATGTCCGTGCTCGGGCCCCTTGCTCGCATCGGCTCCCAAGATCTTCATCTGCTACCCGTACTCGTGCCCGGGTCCTTACCTGAGGTCGTGCCCAGGGTCTTGGCTGAGGTCGTGCCCGGGTACCTGCTCGTGCTTGCACTCGGATTGGCAGGGAAGATCAATCGGCTAACTCTTAGCCGATCGTAACGGTGACACAAACAAGAATATATGGCAAAACGAGCAGTATGATCGGCTGTATTAAGATAAAGATAACTTATTGGCTAAGCACTCCAATAATACCATCGCATAACACCCATCGGCTCATCAAGGGTAAAGCTATTATCGTCAGTCTAGTAGATCGGACCTAACCGTTGCAGCACAGACCGACGGTGATAACGATACCTCGATAAGCCGATAGATCTGATGCGATCGTGATGAAGATAACTTATCGGCTATACACTCCGATAAGACGCCTGCGCATAAAGCATCGGCTTAGCAGGATCGGTTTATCACTAGCAGTTTAGTAGGTCGGACCTAACCGATGCAGCACAAACTGATGATAAACCGCCCCCAGTAAGCCGATACGATCTACGCACGCGTGATGTGATATACCTAATCAATCTATGAGATCAAACTGAACTGATGCAGCCATAGATAAACTAAATATATCGTGGTAAGCCGACTACCATAAACCGACTAGAATATCGGACCTAACCGAGGAAGTCCTAGCCGATTGGTAGCCGGGGTGACGAGACTTACCCTCTCGCAGGAGTTCGGACCTAACCGATGCAGCCCGGCTCGAGAAGCAGGATCCCGTCGGAGGGGTGGCGATGCGCCGAATTTTGTATTGATCGTTGTGATGATTTACAAGGTGCCCGGGCGTACGTATATATACCCCGAGTTACATGAGTCCTTACAGGACTCGGCATATGATTTCCTAACTATAACAAAAAACGCTAACACATCCTGACCGAACACGAAGTCAGGTTTCCTAAAGATAAACACTTGCCTAATTAGTCTGTACAGTAAATAACTGCCAAATAACGGTCTTCATGGCTCCTTCCTGATTCCGGTCTCTTCTCCGTTAGTTGACTGCAATTTCCCCTTTGACCGAATTTAATACAGGGCCTTACCAAATTTTGGCGTTAACACTGTTGAGCAGGGAAGAATTAAATTCGAAGACAAGAAGCCGATGAAAATCGATGGACACCCGTTCCCTGTGAACATGGTTTATACAGGGTCATCGTCAAGGAGTCAAGCCGATGAAGGAAGGCATGTGGATCATAGAAAATCAAGGATTACTTCATCAGGCATGATAGAAAAATATTCAAGGTATGAAGAACAGTGGATTGAGCCAAATAGGGAGAGATTTAATCCACATTGGGATTGTCCGTTCTTCCGATTCTGCTGGGATCAAGGGATGAGATTGCCATCAATTGAAGATTGCCCTGAGTGCGATAATCTGAGGTTTCAGCAGGATCATCAGGAATGTTTTTCGCAGAATTGGCCATCTAGGGGACGAGCATCGGTACATAACCGATTAGGGCCGGTTCACAGAGAATTCTTTGAAGAAAATAAAGTGGAGGTGCATGAAAAACAAGTCCAGAATCCTCAATGGTGTCCTAGTGGAATATTCACAAAGAATCAGAAGAGAAGGGCACAACGGCTACAACATCGAGAGCAACAGGAAGAACAGAGACAAGATCAGGAAGAAGCCGATCATCGTCACAAGAGAACTAAACAAGTATGGCGAGTGAAGAGGAAAGACGATGAAGTCGATCCATCGGCTCTAATAAATATGGTTTTCTTTTTGCCTCGAGAATACAAGGCACTCTCATCGGACGAGGACGGCAATGAGGAAGTTTTCGCTCAGCTAACGTTGCAACCCGATTAGGCCATATTTGATAAACCTGAAGAGTCAGAGCATCGGCATTTAAAGCCATTATATATCAAGGGCTATGTGAATGGGAAGCCGATGACGAAGATGCTAGTTGATGGGGGAGCAGCTGTTAATCTGATGCCTTATGCTACATTTCAAAAATTGGGGAAAACTGCCGAAGATTTGATCAAGACGAATATGGTGTTAAAAGACTTCGGTGGGAATTCATCAGAGGCGAAAGGCGTGTTAAACGTGGAGTTGACAGTGGGAAACAAGCCATTACCTACCACATTTTTCGTTATCGATGGAAAAGGGACATATAGTCTGCTTCTTGGCAGGGATTGGATTCACGCAAACTGTTGCGTGCCCTCGACGATGCATCAATGTTTGATACAGTGGCAAGGAGATCTGTTAATGCCAAAATTTGGCACGGTTCATATCAGATTCGATAAAGATAGAAGCTATATCAACCGGAGGAAATTAATCCAGAAGAAACCGGATTTGAGAAGGAACCGTGAAGACCACGTTATGGCAGTTATTTATCTTATCTATTAGATAGTTTTATCTTTTAGGAAACCTGATCTCTTGTCCGATCAGGTCTGTTAGTTTTCCTTTTCTAGTTAGGAAAGTCCTGTTCCGTGTCCTATAAGGACTCATGTAACTCGGGGTATAAATACGTACGCCCGGGCACCTTGTAAATTATCCACACAGATCAATCAAATTCGGCGCATCGCCACCCTTTCGACGGGTTCTTGCTTCTCGAGCGGGGCTGCATCGGTTAGGTCCGAACTCCTGCGAGAGGGTAAGACTCGTCACCCCTTACCCAGGTGTATCTGCCCTGTCTACGGCTGCATCGGTTCGGTCCGACCTCTTAGGCCGATCAGGTATACCACATCATGCGTGCGTAGATCTTATCAGCTTACTGGAGGCGATTTATCATCAGTTCGTGCTGCATCGGTTGGGTCCGACCTACTGAGCTGCCAGTGATAAATCGTTCCTGCTAGGTTGATGGTTTTTGCGCAAGTGTCTTATCGGAATGTATAGCCGATAAGTTATCTTATTACATCACAGTTGCATTAGGTCTATTGGCTTGTTGAGGTTCCTTTATTATTATTAATCTGTGCTGCATCAGTTAGGTCTGAACTACTAGATTGATAATAATAGATTTATCCTTGACGAGCCGATCGGTGTATATGCGACGTTCTATCGGAGTGCTTAGCCGATAGGTTATCTTTTTATAAAGCCGACTGTATTATCTTTACTATTTTGGTCATCTATATTATCATCGGTTTTCTAGCCGATGCACATATGTTTCTTTGGCAGTCGGCTAGCTTACTATTCTGCCTATCTATTTTATCATCGGCTTCTAGCCGATGCACATGTTATACTGACAGCTTATCTATTTGCTTATAGCGTTATCGGTTTCCTAGCCGATACACAGGTGCCATCGGCCATCGGCTACAAGGGGCCTACATCAGTCCGTATCGGCCGATAGCCGATGTGCAATTGCTGCTGACCTGAGCACAAGCACACCGAGGACAAGGGCCCGGGTACAGGCGTAGCCGATGTGCGAGCACTGTTGGCGCCATCGGCTGAAGGAAGACTTTATCGGCTTATCGGCCGATCGCTGCTGGTAGCCGGACGCGGGCACGAGGTCCCGGGCTCGGGCAACAGACGAGAACCCGAGCGTGGGCAACAGGCGAAGACCCGGGCGCGGACATAGGCGAGGGCCCGGGCAAGTCGGGCAGTCAGTTCAGGGGAATTCGGTATAGGAGCTATCGGCAATCGGTTGGAAGGAGTCTACATCAGTATGTCGGCCGATTGATTCACTGAATTAATATTTTCTCCTTGTCAATTATTGGGTCAAATTGACTGGCACGCCTGCGAACCTCAAGATTTTAGGACCTGCACTGGAGCTAAGCAGATCTCCCAGGCCTTCGTATGTTCAATCGCATCAAACCAGATCATCAACAAGCTTCTTGGCACACCCGATGGTTTTTGGTGCAAACAAGATCAAGTCGAGGTAGTCCTAGCAGATCGGTCAACCAACATTGCAATGACCGATTTGCCGGTCTGGGAAGCCGATGGTATTGATTGCTTGTCTGGAAAAACATGGGAAGGAGATTATCTTAAGGTTACCAGCCAAGGGATACAGCCGATTCAGCAAGTCGGCTCCGAGCTGTTACTCTGATGGGCTCCATTGAAGATTTCGAGGGGAAACTAGGACAAGGGTTTACGTCGGCCGATGATTTAGAGGAGATCGACATAGGACCAGGAGATAAGCCAAGGCCGACGTACATAAGCAAAAAGTTGTGTCCTGAACTTCGAGAAGAATTGATAACACTGTTGAAGGAGTATCGGGATTGTTTTGCTTGGGAGTATCATGAGATGCCAGGATTAAGCCAATCAATTGTTGAACATCGGCTACCCATTAAACCAGGATATCAGCCGTTCAAACAGGCTCCAAGGAGGTTCAAAGCAGAGTTATATGAGCCAATCAAAGCGGAAATTACAAGGTTATATGATGCCAAGTTTATAAGGCCGTGCCGATATGCTAAGTGGGTTTCTAATATCGTCCCGGTGGAAAAGGAGAATGGAAAATTGAGGATATGTATCGATTTCCAGGATTTAAATAAAGCTACCCCCAAGGATGAGTACCCGATGCCGATAGCAGATTTATTGGTGGATGCAGCATCAGGACACAAGATTATTAGTTTCATGGACGGCAATGCAGGATATAATCAGATTTTTATGGCTGAGGAAGATATACATAAGACTGCGTTTCGATGTCCTGGAGCTTTCGGCTTATATGAGTGGGTAGTAATGACATTCGGATTAAAAAGTGCCGGTGCGACTTATCAGAGGGCGATGAATTATATATTTCATGATCTCATCAGCTTGCTAGTGGAAATTTACATTGACGATGTGGTGGTTAAGTTTAAGAGTGAGGAAAGCCATATAGCCGATTTGCGGAAAGTACTGGAAAGGGTCAAGAAATATGGACTAAGGTTGAATCCCAATAAATGTGCTTTTGGTGTATCGGCTGGGCAGTTTTTGGGTTTTATGATTCATGAGCGAGGAATTGAAGTTAGTCAAAGGAGCATCAGAGCCATTAAAACTACAGAGCCACCAAGCAACAAGACAGAGTTACAGTCATTGATCAGCAAGATTAATTTTGTAAGGAGATTTATATCAAATTTATCAGGAAGGATTGAATCTTTTACTCCGTTGTTGAAGTTGAAAGCCAATCAAGAGTTCGTGTGGGGGGCAGATCAGCAGAAGGCATTTGATGGAACTAAGAGTTATTTGAGTTCCCCACCTGTTCTAATTCCGCCGCAGAAAGGAGTGCCGTTCAAGTTATACTTATCAGCCGATGAGAAATCCATCGGGTCTGTTTTAATTCAAGAGTTTGAAGGCAAGGAGCGAGTTGTGTTCTATCTAAGCAGAAGGCTTTTGGATGCTGAAACAAGATATCCTGCGGTGGAGAAATTATGCCTTTGTCTGTATTTCTCATGCACAAAGTTGAGGCATTATATCCTATCGGCTGAATGCACGGTGGTTTGCAAGGCCGATGTGGTAAAGTACATGTTGTCGGCTCCAGTTTTAAAAGGGCGAGTTGGTAAATGGATCTTTGCCTTAACCGAGTTTGACTTAAGATACGAATCGGCTAAAGCGATCAAGGGACAAGTGGTAGCTGATTTCATTGTGCAGCACAGAGGGGATTGTGAGAATTATGTGGAGCCGATCCCATGGACTTTGTTTTTTGATGGATCGGTTTGCAAGCATGGATCTGGTATCGGACTGGTCATTGTATCGCCTCGGGGGGCAAGTTTCGAGTTTGCTTTTACAATTAAACCTTATCGGACCAATAATCAGGCAGAGTACGAGGCGGTGTTGAAAGGACTTCAACTTTTGAAGGAGATCGGGGCCGATATCATAGAGATTGTTGGTGATTCTTTGTTGGTGATCAGGCAGTTGTCTGGGGAATATGAGTGCAGGGATGATGTTTTGAGATCATATTATGAGGAATGTACAGATTTATTGAAGGATTTCAAGATGGTATCAGTGGATCATATCCCTAGAGAACAGAATTTTGTAGCCAATGATCTTGCACAAATTGCTTCTGGTTATCGGCTGAATAGACAGGTTGAGGTTGAAATAGCCGATAATGATATTCAGGATAAAGCCGGCGATTGGAGACAGGAAATAATTGGTTATCTACAAAATCCATCGCAATCGGTTTCTAGGAAACTTCGGTATAAAGCTACTAGATATGTGCTGCTTGATGGAGAATTATATTATCGGACTTTTGAGGGAGTTCTGCTGAGGTGCCTGAATTTGGAAGAAGCCAAAGTGGTTATGTGCGAAGTACATGAGGGCGTTTGCGGGACTCATCAATCGGCTCATAAGATGAAGTGGTTGCTGAGAAGAGTTGGGTATTTTTGGCTGACAATGCTGGAAGATTGCTTCAGGTACTATAAAGGATGTCAAGATTACCAGAAGTTTGGAAATATACAACGAGCACCAGCATCGGCTATGAATCCTATCATTAAACCGTGGCCGTTCAGAGGATGGGGAATTGACATTATCGGCCAGGTTTTTCCTCCATCAAGTAAAGGACATAAGTTCATATTGGCAGCGACCGATTATTTTACGAAATGGGTAGAAGCGATTCCTCTGAAGAAAGTTACGTCCAAAGAAGCGATCGAGTTTGTAAAAGAGCACATAATTTATCGGTTTGGGATTCCTCAGACGATAACTACTGATTAGGGATCTATTTTCGTGTCCGATGAGTTTCAACAGTTTGCTGCCAGTATGGGAATCAAGTTATTAAATTCATCGCCTTATTATGCTCAGGCTAATGGACAGGCGGAAGCTTCTAATAAGAGTTTGATCAAGTTGATTAAGCGGAAGATTGATGAACAGCCACGAAGATGGCATACTACGTTAGCCGATTCGTTATGGGCATATCGGATGGCGTGTCATGGATCTACCCGGGTGCCACCTTACCAACTGGTATATGGACATGAAGCAATTTTGCCTTGGGAGACTAACATCGGCTCTAGGAGGATTTCTTTGCAAAATCAATTGACAGCCGATGATTATTATAACTTAATGACAGATGAACTTGAAGATTTGGCTCAGAATCAGTTAAGGGCACTGGAGAGGATCAAGGAAAACAAAGCTAAGGCAGCTAGGCATTATAACAGAAGAGTGGTGAATAAATCGTTTGCTGAGGGAGATCTTGTGTGGAAATTGATTTTGCCGATCGGGTCCAGAGATAATAAGTTTGGAAAGTGGTCGCCTAATTGGAAAGGGCCCTATCGGATTAATCGTTGTGTGCCTCGTAATGCCTATATACTAGAAGATCTTGGGGGGACGGAGTTTGCTAAAGCGCTTAATGGGAAATATCTCAAGAAGTACTATCCGAGCATTTGGATTAACTCCTGAATCGGCTAGATGCGGCCGATTTCTAAAACAGTTCAGAAAGCCGATGTTTTTGCATCGTCTAAAGATAGCCGATATTAATTGATATCGCCTTTAGATCAAACAGACAAAAAATACTAAGGGACAATTGAAACAAGCAACAGTGCCGATTAGATTATGTTACAGCAAAAGATGATCGGCGTATTCCGGAGCAACATCAATAGTATTAAGGTTTTACAAAAAGTTCTGAATTGTTTCAATCGCGCGCAGGCGGATCTGGTCAATCTCATTGATAGCACGAATGTCGTCTTCATCGGAGCCCAGGATGATCTTCATATTTTTGCGCCGATGAACGACTTGACGCCCCGTTGCTGCGACCTTGGCCTCTTGGTCTTGTATAGCTTGTGGTAGGCCGATGAGTTGGGACTCTATTGTTTCAAGATCCTTATGAACTTTTTCAAGTTCTGCCAGCAAATCGGCCTCTTTTTTCTTCAGTTGGTCCAACTTGGATTGGAGCTCTTGAGGGGCAGTTACCATGTCATCAAGCTTTTTCTTCTCTGTTTGGGCTGACAGCTGATCGGCTTGGATATCTTGGGTTATCTTCTATTGGTGAGCACGATCGGCTATGCGCTCCCTAAGCTTGATGAGTCTAAATCTGTGAGATTCCAGGTATGCCGCGGGAGTCAGTGCGTCGATGAGTTCTTCGGGTAAATGATGTTCAATATCTGCAAGTCTTGCCCGGATCGGCCCGCAATCTTCCACTAGTGCGTCGATCGGATTTTCTAGCCGACTGATGATATTCGTTAAGTACTCACGCACATCGGCTGGGAAGGATGTTTTGGTTGCTGCGCTGGTGGCTGTTGCTTCTTCTGCCTCTAAGTACTTGCCGATGTCAAAGGAGAACAAATCGGCCAAGGACTGCAAATTGACATCGGTTAAAGAATCAGTGAAGAGTTAAAAGCGAAGTATGGATATATAGAGACTACCTGAGGTAGGGCATCGGCAGCTTGGGTGGCATCGGCTTCAAGTGGATGAGTAGGGTGTTCTTCAGAATGGCCGATGTCAGGCGATGTAGTAGGAACAGCCTCATCAACGGCTTGGGGACTGGGTGCTGAGATTGGAGCGGCTGGAGAAGTCATCGGCTCGGTGCTTGGAGGGATGTTAGTGGAAGGTTGAGGTTCAGGAGCCGATGACTCGAGCTGAAAATGAAACTGATGAGAAAGATGGGAAAACAGATAATGATATCAAGACTTAGCACATACCCGAGGAGATGAGGGGGCCGATGTTGTTTGGGGAGTAGGTGGCGTCGTGACCATGACATCGGCATTGTTTTTCTGCTTCTTGAGAGAAGGGCGATGCGCCAACTTTTTGCGCTTTTGTCCTATCGGCCGGGGCGCCTGGAGGAGAGCCGATGGAGAGGGAGCATCGCGCCCCAAGTTCGGAGTGGCCAATGGGGGTTGATACATGATCGGCCGACCGCTAGTGCTTGTCGTTGGGGGCTCGACGTGGGCAGCCTGCAAAATTAAGAGTGAGGGATGATCGGAGATGGTGATTAAGGCTTATGGGTGTTACCTCGTCATCGGATTCGATGTAGTCGGCGTTGAGGTGAGAACAGTAGTGGATGGCAGCTAAGTTGAATAGATGTCTCCTTCATTTTGACCACCATCGGGCAAAAAGCTTTGTGTTGGTGGTACATACATTCATCTCGGTGGCGGAGCCCAGGGGAAGAGATTCTGTTAAGGTCCGCATCCGATCATACTCTACGGCATTGTTGACGTTGCCCCGGGCTAGAAGTTTATCGACGAAGAAGAGGCCGATCAGAAGTTGACCAAGACCAAGCTGACGGGAGCCGACCAATGGATGGTAGAATTCATATGATGGTTGCGATCGGCCCAGAGAGAAGCCAGTCGGCAGCAAACAAGGGGTAACAGCAGATAGAAATATGGCCTTCGATTCATCGTCTTCTAGAGCATTGAGTGGATTGAAGTTGTAAGGCATTTCGAATGACGATGCATCGTTGCATGCAAACCAAAGTGTGGCCTCCCTAGTGAAGCCGTAATAAAACACCTTGAACCATTGACTAAGTCCAGTAGGTGTTATCTTACCGCCAGGAAGAGCTGATGCAGCTTCGCCCATGGAGATACATCGGCGGTAAGTAAGTTCCTGGTCTTCTGTATGATCGGCTGGAAAGGATTGGTCAAGAAAAGAGGTCTCAGAAAAGGCCTTGGAGGTGTAGACATTGAGCCATAGTTTCACGAACCACCAAAGACCCCCAATATGGCCGATGGGCTGGCCGGCCGATAGCTTGGTCGCTACTTGATGTAGCAAATGATAAGTGGCACCAAGGAGGTATTTCCCCAAGGGGATTTGTTTCTGATCAGCCAAACACTCTGCCAGACATTGCATGTTGGTTGTTGGGCCAAGGGTTGCGCCACCGAAGACAAACCGTTCCAGCCACAAACCGTTCTCGATCATCGACTGGTCCGGTTCCCTTGTTGTGGATTGATATATACCTGGACCAGCCACCGATGTTCTTCGCTTGAAGCCGATGAGCAAGTTTGAATCGGAGCCTAAAGGGGTCGATGTAACTCGTTGTGTCGAGGCAGGTGAGCATAATCACATCCATCAAGGTAGGGGTCATCGGCCCGTGCCCGAACATGAAGGCGTTGAGAGCATCTGACCAAAAATATGAAGCCGATGCAAGCAGGGGCTCGTTCTTTTCCATATCGGCCAGAGAAAGGTTGATGCAGTGGCCGATGTTTGATTCTTCCCAGAGGGTTCTCTTCGCGGCCAATACTCTAATATACCAGTCCCTCCACCCAGGGAGCTTGCTCGGCCATGATCTGAAGCTATTGGCCCAATCACTGACTAACATGGCGGAGTTCTTGAAAGGAATACGTTGGGTCTCGGCATTGATGAAATCTGTGGGATCCTCGCTACCCAATGGGCCGTGATAGAAGAAATCCGGGTAATCGGTGGCTGGGATCAGAACCTGATTCCTAAGGTGCTACAGTAAACAAGAACATGACGAAGAACAGGTGAAGAACATGGCAGATTGGATTCATCTAGGCTACAAAATCAGAAAAAAAACAGTCGGGCAGAAAGATTACCTCGGGGACTGCGGATGCTGATGCCATTGCGCCGGAAGAAGAAGAGCGGGAATCAGCGGTCGAAGAAAGAAGATGCGACAATTCGTCTGAGTTCGCCGGAGTTCGTAGAAGTCTTGGAAGATGAAGCGGTAGTGCTCTGGTGATGTGAAAGCGTAAAAAAGGCTAGGGAGATGAAGCGGTTTATAGAGGTATGATGACCGGGCGGGAATCGAGGCCGTTGGCACTGTTTCAAACAATTAAGGCAAGTGGGCTACCTTGGGCCGCCTCGGTATGGAAGGAATCTGGAGGCCCAAAATGAAAGAATTTCGAAGTCCTATAGAAGAACTCCGAAATTGGGGGGCATGTGTTAACGCCAAAATTTGGTATGGCTCTGTATCAGATTCGGTCAAGGAGAAAATTACAGTTAACTAACGAAAGTTGATCCGGAAGGAACCGAATCTAGGAAGAAGCCATGAAGACCACAGTATGGTAGTTAATTATCTTAATTATTAATTATGCAAGGATTAATATCTTTAGTAAACCTGACCTCGTGTCCGGTCGGGTCCTGTTAATGTTTCCTTCTGTAATTAGGAAATCTTGTACCGTGTCCAGTAAGGACTCGTATCAACCCGGGGTATAAATATGTATGCCCGGGTGCTTTGTAAGATATCTACATCAATCAGATCAATACAATTTCGGCGCATCGCCACCCCTTCGACGGGTTCTTGCTTCTCGAGCCGGGCTGCATCGGTTAAGTTTGACCTCCTGCGAGAGGGTAAGTCTCGTCACCCCGGCCACCGCATCGGCTAGGACTTCCTCGGTTAAGTCCGATATTCTAGTCGGTTTACGGTGGACGACTTACCACGATATATCTATTTTGTCTATGGCTGCATCAGTTTAGTTTGACCTCATAGATCGATTAGGTATATCACATCACGCGTGCATAGATCGTATCGGCTTACTGGGTGTAACTTATCGACAGTTTGTGCTGCATCGGTTAGGTCCGACCTATTAAACTGCCTCCGATAAGTTATTCCTGCTAGGTTGATATTTTTTGCGCAAGCGTCTTATCGGGATGTATAGCCAATAAGTTATCATATTTTACATCACGATCGCATTAGATCTATCGGCCTATCGAGGTCTCGTTATCATCACCAGTCTGTGCTGCAACGGTTGGGTCCAATCTACTAGACTGTTGGTAATAACTTTACTCGTAATAAGCCGATAGGTTTTATGCGATGTTTTATCGGAGTGCTTAGCCGATAAGTTATCTTTATATCCAGCCAATTCGTCACAAACATGTTTAGAAAATCGCTGCCAAGTCGGGGCGGCACGAAATTGCGTATCTCGGTTTTTCCCTGTGGCAAGGACCCGGACGCGGGCACAAGCGAGGACCCGGGCATGGACAGTAGGCGAGGACCCGAGCACGAACAACATGCAAGGACCCGGACGTGGGCACAAGCGAGGACCCGGGCAAGGACAGCAGGCGAGGATCTGGGCACGGGCACGAGCAAGGGCTCGGGCACTGGCACGGGCAGCACCCTTGGAGCGATGCATAGCAATTACTATTGCAATCGGCTGGAGTTTATTCAATCCATTTATTTACACATTCCGCCTATTTATTTTATCAGTTTACGACCGATTTTCATTTGTTCCTTTGGCAATCGGCTAGTTTGGGTTTTGCTTATTATTATTAGTTACTGCTCATGCCATCATCGGCTTCCAGTCGGTGTATAAGTGCTACAGTTCATACCGGCCATCGGCCGATGAGACGAGTCAAGATCGACTTCCAGCCGATTGGCTCATTGATCTAATATTTTCTATCTCCTTGTCAATTGCAGGGTCAAATTGACTGGCACGCCTACGAACCTCAAGATTTTAGGACCTGCACTGGAGTGAAGCAAATCTCTCAGGCCTTCGCGTGTCTCTAGGCGCCGAACGGCCCCCGGCGGTTTTCGGCGTCAACACTTACCTAGAGTCCAGAAAGCCCAAAAATTTATTACCACTGTGTTCTTCATAGTGTTAGGTTTATCCCCTGTCCAAACCCTTTTGTGCCTTTGCAGGTTTAATTTCAGCTTCGCTTTGTTGAGTCTGTGTCCTAGGTTGAGTTAGTGGTCACTGGTTTAGACTCGTGTTCGTGGTTCTAGTTCTAGCTTTTGCTTTGCATGAGAGCCTGCCTTGAGAGATCGAGTTCTACTTGGTTTCGGACTGCAAGCCGCCTTGAGCTTTTAACCTACTTTCGCAACCCTTTTTAGATAGGTCGCAAGCCACCTTGTGTCAATCGCCCTGCACCGCTAGCCTCCTTGTCAGCCCCGCTTGACCTATTGGCACTTATACTCTAGCTGGAGCAACAGGGTTGAGCCGCGAAACCCTAGTTCACGCTACCTGTCTTAAAACAGCCATAACTTTTGCATACGGACTCGGATTTGGGCAAATTTTACCTTCGTCGGGTTTGGCCGATCTAAAATTGCAAAATTTGGCCTACAAGACTAAGTTTTCAAGCTCTGAAGTTCCTACACGCTTTTTAGAGCGTCTCTGCGTGTTTTTCCAGGATCACTCCGTGCATTATATCGAGCTGCCAATCTTTGTGGTTGCTTCTTGTGTACTAGGTGTACTCCTAGAAGAGAAAAAAGAAAAAAAAAAGAAAAAAAGAGAAGAAAAAAGAGAGAGAGAAAAATAAGAAAAGGATATAGAGCTGTTTTCATTGAGCAGTCTTGCTGAGCTGATCTTTCAAGATATTCGAGAGACCTGGTGAGAGAGAGTTGTCCTAAGTCCTTTGTTTCTTACTCTCACTTATTAGGCTGGTTCTAGGAATGTGTCTCGGCCAGCGATTGCTACGAGTATTTGGAACACTTATTCAGCTTTGCTATTCTGTTATTGAATTTTGCTAATCCTTGCTACAATACACTGTCTTCTGAGATCCACACACTTCTGGTCAGTACAGGTTGATCCTCGCAATCGCACCCTTGCCGTCGTCAAACATCCCACCTCTCCGAGTCGTACTGCCTGCTTCAATTGGTAAGATTCTTGCAAGAGCAAGGTAAGACACTTGAGAGTGTGTTCTAGTGCCTAGTAGTTGATAGGGATCATACTTTTGTACTGTTTGTTTCCTATTTTCTACTAACCATGGCAGGTGAGGTGAATGATTTCGTTGATTGTGCTTCAAAAGAGGAGATCACTAAGCTAGATCAGAAGATTGAGGAAAATGTAGCTACCGTGAATGCTATGCGGGAAGACCTCCAAGCTATAGTGGGAGCATTACCACCCTCACTAGTAACATCGAGCAGCTGGCGGCAAACCGTCACCCAACACCACCACTTGTTGATGATGACGGAGGTAATGAAGAGGAGGAAGCCGACAATAGTGATGCACACGAAAAACTTCGTGACGAGCACCTACGACAACGGCTGTGATTCAACTGGCAAGGTATGGGAGGTAACCGCCACCAAGGGCGAGGTAATGATGATCCTTTTGCTAAAGTCAAATTTACATTGCCTTCCTTTTCTGGAAAATATGAACCTGAGGCTTATTTAGATTGGGAGATGACTGTTCTTAGAGCGAACTTTAATTCCATCTAGTTCCTGAAATTCATAGGTTAGGCAAGCTATAAGTGAGCTCAAGGATTTTGCTAAATTCTTGTGGCAAGAATTAGGTAATCTCAAATTACAACCTGATACATGGGATAGGTTAAATCAAGCCATGCGAAATAGATTTGTCCTCTTTCCTTAATGTGACTTTGCGAAAGAAACTGCAACGTTTAGTAAGGGTACTATGTCTGTTTGGAGTATTACGCTGAGCATTCAGAAGAGAGTGATTCGTTGTGGGGTAGTGGAGGAGACAGAGGATAAAATCTATCGTTTTTATGGTGTTTGAGGGTGAAATTCAGGATATTGTTGATTATAAGGAATATAGTACTGTCAATCGTTGTTCCAGCTTGCTATGCTTGCCAGAGAAAGAATTGCAGGGACTCAACAGGGGGGGGGGGGGGGGGGGGAGTGTGCTGGGGGTGGACCGGAGCAACTTTGGCCGTTTCCTTCACGCCATGAACAACGACAACCGCAGGATCGACTAAGCATCCCTTCTTCGTAATCGTACAGCGCCAACACCAGGAGCAGCGTTCTTTCCCTGCCGCTTGCTGTCTAGCAGTGCCGTCGACCGAGGTACCGCCGGCCTCAGGCTTTAAAACTTCTATGCAGGTATTTGAGAAGAGCAAGGTAATGAAAAAAAGAAAGACATAGAGAAAGAAAATCCACCTGTGTTTCCATGGGGGGTATGTTTCAAGATGGTTTAATTAAGAGTGCACTACAGTTTTTGAAATGAGAACAAGGTAAAGAAATGCGTTCTACATCGCTCATGTATGCGTCAATTCTGATGTGTTATATATGTCTACTAATCATGTTAGTTTAGAGCAATCACCAGTGGAATCGTGTGTTAAATTACCTTTTGTCACACGATGATTGGTTCCTATTTCTTGTGATAAAGAAGAGTTGTGCAATGCTTCACTATTATATCCACCACACACTAGTGCAATGATGAACGATATAGTAATGTTATTGAACCTATGTGTGATTTAGATATGTTGTTCACATTGCTAGCGAGAATGAAGAGCTTAGATTACTATCTTCTTAAATACTTGGGGTACATTCGAATTTGATGATCTTTATCCACTTAATTGTTTAGAGAGAAATTATTTGCTAGATCTGATTTGCCATGTCCTTCTCATGTGATTTTTCATGTTATTGGCAATTATTGATAATTAAAGGAGAATATTAATGTGTATAGAGTATATATTGTTAAATTTTAATAGTACCTCTTTTCATAATGACATGTCTTGTCTAGAGAACTGCATGAGTATAAATAATTTTCTATCTAGTTACTTAGTTGTTGAATAAGTTTGTAGGTTGGGTTTGCAGAAGGGGAGTGTTGTGAGTGCAATGATAATACAACGTGTCTCTGTGTTTAAAAATTTCAGAATCCAACCATATTGCACAACACTACCTCACGCCTATGTTGTGAAGATAAAGATATGTTCATCAGGCTTAATGATAAGTGAACCGCGGGACGGTTTCAATCAGAAGGGAGGATGATGAGGACATCACTAGTCGGATATGACCATAGCTACTTATATATTTCATCAAAAGATGCATGCTTTCTACATAAGATTTACGTTTATATATTTGAACAGCCATTACTGCACCATGATTTTTGTGTGTTCTCGTTTGCAGAATACTTGCTTGGGTGAAGGGAAGAGATCGAGCGCAAGGACGCATCGGAATGATCAAAGAAGTTGATTGGGGTACCAAACCAAAACCTTACCAAGATCTACTCCTACATCACCAGTTCATTTTTGGTCCATAGAAGGCAAGAATAAAGTTCTGCACGTTTTGGATTCGGATTCGGGCTCTTGACGCATCAGCATCAAAATGGACCTACTGCTGATCCAGAAGGTCTTTCGGGGGCCCATGTGTACTTGTTGAAAGCTTATGGAGTCTACTTTCAGATGCGTTTTGGTCCCACGTCAAATTCTCCTGGCTGTCCGGATCGTCAACAAGCACGTACCTCTCCAGTCCGAGTCTGTTTTGGGCCTTGGGCCTTATAATTGTGTCGTGGGCTAAGCCCAAGGGGTGTGCGCCCTAAGGTTAACCCTAGGACGTCCCAACCATATATATTTAGTAGCGTTGTCGTTTAGAGTCGGGTTTTGCTTAGATTATTCTGTCATTGCAGTTTCGCCGTCTAGATCGGTTTGTAGAACCCCCAAATTAGTATGCTAAACATTCATCTGCAATTCAGTTGTGTTTTCTTTGTTCTCAATTTTTCAATTTGTTTGCAGGAACAAACCTTCATGGTGAGTCGACTACGTGAGAGCGTGGCCATAACGACAAGACGCGCGGATGTAGCGGTTGCGAGGTGGACGATCGCAACTGATCGGAAGCCTCAAAACGTGAACGTCTTCACGTCGCCAAATCGAACCTATCGGAAGATCGGGCACCTACCCTCGCATCAGTACAATAGGACTCGGCATTATGACAAGAAAAGAATATAGTCCTTGTCGGGCATTGTATTTGTTCTAGATAAGGAAATCCTTGGTCAGAGTTCGACTGGGATTCTACTCTGCCAAACCCTGTCCTAGTATATAAGGGAGACAGGGCGCCCCCCTAAAGGGCAGAGTATGAGAAGACGCATATCAGAATCTCACCAGAGAAACTTCAAAGGTAATACACCACAACTGGACATAGGGTATTACCTCATCTCGAGGGCCTGAACCAGTATGAATTGTTTCGTGTTCCTTTGCATCCATCAAGTTTAGGTCTCACGAGTAGCCATATTCTTATTGCCGATAAACATCGACAACTTTTTATAGTGTGAGAGAACTAGTAAGAAGGACTATCTTACTCAGCTTAAATGGGTCATTGATGTTGCTAGTGTATTTAGTGAACAAGGTTGCCTTTTCAGGGCACAATGAGTTATCCTTATAACAGAGGGAACTTCAGAATTTCGTGATTTCACGAGGCAGAGCAAAATCGCCTTAAGAAAAGCAATTAGATATAAAAAATAATCAGTAATAGTCTTGTTGGTTGCTCTGAATATAGAGGGACTATTGTGAAATGTCTTTGCAAAAGAAGTGCTACGATGTATTCTAGAAGAAATTGGTGCATGATGCTTTTTGTTTGTTAGTTGATAAGTCAAGAGATATTTCTTGCAAAGAACAAATGCAGTGTTTGAGATATGTTGATAATGTTGAAGTTGTGAAAGAGAGATTTGTTGGTCTATTTTCATGTGAGTGAAACACTTCTTCTATATCTCAAGTCTATTTAACTTGCTTGCTTTATTTGCAGAAGTGAAGCTAAAGTCGGAAAGCAATTTAGAGGGCAAGATATGGCTAAGTTAGTAACATGTGAGGTGATTAGTTTAATGGTTTGAAATCAATTGATCAGTGAGGGAAATAGTTCAGCTTAATTATGCTTCACTATTTTGCTCACAAATCCAATTGGTTTTGTGGCTGATTTGTGAGAAGCTAATAGTGATTAGCTGTTCTTTTTATAATAATTTCCATTATTGAATGTGGAGGGAGGATCATCTAAGAGAATGGACTTGATTAGAGATATTTTTCATAAATCATTTAGCAAATCACTAACCATAAAATATACTTGTATCACATCACCAAGTCAGTATGATGTGAGCACGGAAACAGCTAATCGATTTAGTTTAGACTCTGTAGAGTTGTGCACTTTACCCATATGATATATAAACTTCTAGTTTCATCCGAGGTACCTCAGCTACACCACACTCTACGCATTGGCAACGCGCGGTCTAGAAGTCATTATAAGCCATGTAAACGAGAGGCCATGAGCCGAGAATATGGTACTCAGAAAGCAATGGTCACTCGGACAGAGGATGGGCCTAGCCTAAGATTGTAATTAGCTCAAACAGATGAGCGCAATAGAACTCAGGCAGACCTTGTCGACAGGGAAAATACAGTCCTAGTTGGGCACGTTGTACTTCTAGAAAGAGATCCCTTGGTCGTAGTCCAACTGGGACTCCTAATTTGTAATCTTGTCCCCCAGTATATATGAGGAGGCAAGGCGCCCCCTGAGGGCGGAGGATCACTAGAATCACCAAGATCACAATCATACATTCTCAAAGGAAATACACCACAACTGGACGTAGAGTATTATCTCATCTCAAGAGCCTAAACCAGTATAAATCGCTTGTGTTCCTTTGCAATTCATTGAGTTTCGGTCTGACGAGTAGCCCTATATATTTATTGCCGATACAAAACATCAACAATTACATTGCCTAATGTCTAACCTTGCATGAGCATAGAGAGTGCAAATCCCACTAATCTTGACCCCTAGTGTGCATAGGGTGGTTCAGTCATCCCCCACAAGACACTATATTTGATATGTTCAGACGTCCATGTCATGAAAGGATCAATCTATCCCTCATAGCCCCATAGGTAGCTCCTATGAACAGCCCCTCAGGCATTGTTCTCATTGGCAGCCCTTATTAGGCACTGTCTCTACTACAACAGCCGTCCGAATGCAAGGATAGACATTAAACAACTTAATAAGCTAAGGTCATCCCATAACAAACACATGTGGTTGCATTGTAGTCTTAGTTGGCGACACATAGTTTGGTCCTTAATCGACATGAGCGAACACTCTCCCTATCGGTGTGCAACTATCACCATATGCACACCACAAGCCGCCCAAGTCTGAAAATCATCATTTCATCTTCCATTTTCCACAAATAATAGAGGCAACCCCTCTGTTCAACATCTTCAAATATACATTTTTGAGAGTGAAGTTATTTTGTAAGCATCGTAGTTTTTCAAAGCATGGCTAAGCAATAGCTCTATTAGTAGCTCGAGTATACCCAATTTTTGTACTTGGAAAGTACATGCCCATAACCTAGGGTATCACTTTAAGAAGGTAGGTAATCCATCAATTTGGACATCTCTTTAAGATATGCACTAACCATTACTTCTTTCAAATTTTAAGGAACTTCACAGGATGTATTCAAGGCATCACTTTCCAGGGTGATATATTCATTCCACAAGTGATATATTGTAGCATCCGGAAATCACACAACAATTTCCATACACAAGTGTATTAATCCTCGTCCCAGGAGGCAAGGTACACAATACAAAGTTGTTTAATATCAGAGTATACATGCGGAAGCGATAACATAGTTAAATTATTACATGGGCGACCAAAGGCCCAAACAAGTAAAGATAAACAATTAAAGTTCGTAACTAGAAAGGCTGGAGACCAGGCCGACATGCCCTTGACGGCAGGAACGAGCTAGACGTCGAAGCCTTCATCACAAGGGTACACATCATCTAGATTGGGAAATATAGAGCAAGACTGAGTACCATCCAAGTACTCAACAAATCATACCCGGGAATAATGCACCAATAATGCTAGGGATGTACAAGGGGATTAATAGGGCTATTTTGCACTAAACATCATTTTATTTTACTTAATAACCTTTAAAGCAATTTTATGAATCTGATTCTATTTCTAAGATCAAATTGTCCCAAGGTAGCGTATACCACGCTCTTCTAGTTCTTGCCTATCCCAAGGCTAACCAGACCCATCCCGGTTAACCATCACATTTAAACCATTGATCCATTATTCAATTTTAAAAGAGGAAACTCTAACTTGGGTGCATTGCTAGGCTTGCCCATAACCAAGGGTTCAGCTATTTGAATAAATTATACTCTGGTCAGAGGTGTGCATCTTTACCCACAAGACATAACTCCCTCACGTGTTCCCACGTGCCCATACACACGGTAAGTGAACGGAAGTCGTGACATAACCCTTCACCTAGGTCAACCGTAGAGAAAGGAACCAACACCAACCATCTATGGCCAGACCCTTGGGACAGGTAGACAATCGATGCCCCCCGCATCTCTATCCCCGGACCCTTGGTGACCTTCATTTGCTAGAGACATCAGGCAACAACCAGACGTCATCCGTTTCTATTCATGTTCCTTAGTCTAAAGCTGATCTAAGCTACGGGTTAAGCCTTACCCATTAGACATGTGGTAGTACGGTTATGCTTTGCAACTAAGGCCCGAAGACCGGTTCTTATGACGGCCGAGGTGCAACTAACAGAACCCTCCATGCACCTCAAGCCCAGCCAAAAACAGAGTTTTGGGAAATTTTGAATAGAGAAGGTTCATATCTAGGCTAACCAGCCATAACCAATTCTAGCAATATTTTAACATTATTTTCTAGTCATTTCCCCAATTACTCATAAAAGGACTAAGTTGTTGCCAATTAAGCATGGGCTAACCATAACCTAGAATAGCTAGTTTGCATCACATATACACAAAAATTACTAGCTGGTTTTCAGTTACCTAGGGTTGTCAAGGAATATTAACAATAATAAGGCTATAACAAGGATTTTAGGAATAAGCTATAGTAAAACAATATTATCGCAGAAATTTTCGTAAAGCATAATGCATTAATTTAAATAAAAATAATTGTACAAATCCATGGGTAATCAATATGTACAAGAAAATGGGTATGACTTTCCTTGCTCACAACCAAAGTCTTCAGCAGCAACCTCGAAGAAAAGCAGAGAATTGGGAGCAGCGACGTCTACATGACACACGTAAACAAAAATTGGCTTTACTCTATGAAAATGCATAAAAAAACAGTATAAACAAAGCACATAATTAGGTTCTAGACATTTTAATAAAAAATTAGAGACTTGAACGGGTCAATTTGGAGTTTGTATGACCAAGATATGGCCATTCGAAGTTCTAATGCAATTTAAATGGAGTTTTGCAAATTTGTTGAATTATTTATATAGGAAATTCCTTTTTATGACATCATCAGGAGAGAGAGAGAGAGAGGGGGGTGCGGACTGACGCTTTTTTTCGGACCCCACCGGGTGCCACGCCAGCGCACACGTGGCGGCCACGGCACTGCCACACGGGAAGGGGTGCGGACGTGGCAGCCACGTGGGCGCCACGTCGGCATAGCCAACGACCAGGCTTCGGCGAAAGCACGGGAGGGGAGAGAAGGGATGGGGATGGCTTCGGCACGGGCTGGGGGTCCTCACCCAAAGCATGGCAACGACAGCGGGCGACAGCGATGACGGGGACGACGGGGACAGCAGCGGCGGTTCGGGTCGGCGTCGGCGAAGTGGCTCTAGCGGTCAGTGGGTAGAGAGGAGGTGATACCGGGGTAGCTCGTGACGTTGCACATCCGGGGGTGAGGACGGCGAGGCCGGGTGAGGCTCCGGTGAAGCGGAAAAGCTCGCCGGTGTAGCTTCGATTGAGAGGAGAGAAGAAAACTTAGGATTAATGGAGAGGGGGCTCGGGATTTGCAAAGGAGAGGAGGAAGGATGATTCCGCCGTCTTATAGCCAGGGAAGAGGAAACGAAGCTCGAGAGCCCTCGTCACACTGCACTAATGGCGGATGAAGTAACCAGTTAAATCCATCAAATTAGTGCACGATTGATGGGGATCAAGGGGGAATTGATAGGGAGTTAACGGGCAATAAAACCCCAACTTAACTTTTGGAATTTCCACCGTGGAGGTGGGAGTTCTAGGTTTTTTCTGGAGGAGAGAGGCGGCTGGAGGTAGAAGACGCCCCGACAGGTGGGCCCACCTATCTGTGGCGGGGTGCGAGCGCGAGCACGGCAGCTCGCTCGGCCGGGCCAGGCGAAGCATGGGGGTGGGATGGGTGGGGGGGAGGGGGAGTTGGGCCGAGGCCGGGCCCAGGTGGAGGGGGAAGGGAGGCCGGGTGGCGGGGTGGCCGGAGGGTTTTGGTGGGCCAAAATGGCCTGAGAGAGGAAGGGGTTTCAAATTTTTAGTTCTCCTTTTAAATAAACTCTGATAATTGTTTTTGTTACTTTAAAATTAGTTTAAGTGCTCTTAAAATTTCAGTAAAAATTGAGAATGCATTATAGGACAAGGGGAATTTAAAAAAAATACCAAAGCCAAATGAATTTATTTCTGAGGGTTTTTATTGGTCAAGGCTCATTCCTTTTTTAAAAAATTTCTAGAATTTAGGATTTATGCACGGTTTATAATTTAAGATGGTTTCAGGGTGTTACATATATTGTGTCATGGTGAACTCAATTTATGGATGTATGTGATGATGCGATTATATGAAGGGGTGTGTATATGTGAATGTATAACTATGAATGTTTGCGATGATGTTATATATGCTCATTCTGTATATGTGCAATCTTCCATTTTTCAGAGGGTGTGGATAGCAATTACCTTAGGCAAATTTTTTTTTTTGAAAAACATCATCATTGGCGGGTGATAATTAAAACCCGTTAAAGATGATCATCATCCGTGATGGGTACAAAACAAAACCCGTCACTAACTGTCATCTTTGACGTGTGTAACGCACTCTCATCGATGATGTTGATCTTGATTTGACGGGTTGTTATTTGCACCCATCATAGATGGGTCATCTATGACGGGTGGCAAATATACCAGCCATGTGGGGTGACCACATCTGTGATGGTTATAGACAAGACCTATCAGATGTGCTTACCAGTGTCAGGTGTTCACCTGTCAAAGATAAGATTTTCTCATCAGTGACCATTTATCAGTGACCAGGCTCTCACCCATCACATATGTAGGTTATGATCCGTCACAGGTGACCTGTTCTCTTGTAGTGCACAGAGCTCATCGCCGCTGGGAGGGAGAAGCTCACCCTAGCCACACCTGACTGTGTCACTGGCGCATTGTGTGGCTCAATCTGTCGCTGCGGCTGCGGATGTGGAGAAGAAGGTTGAGGATACGACGGCGGAGGAGGAGGAGGATGATGAGCCCATGTTTAGCCTCTTCGAGTGAGCCTGCGTCTCTCGTCCATGCCATGGCTGGCCGTCGACGTCTTACCGTAGTCTATGTGCTCATCGGCTTCATGCATTGAGGCTTCATAAATAGTGGAGTACATAATTTAGTTTTGTTATGTTTTGATGAGTACGTCTAGGGTGTTTCTGTCTAGATGGATATTTATATACTACAGTCTCTCATCTCATCTCTGGTGTTCGTCATTGATCGTGCCCGTTCTATTCTAATTTTTCATTATTAGATTGACATGCTGATACCCATTGTATGACTCTTTGATGAACACTTACACAGTGTCATAGAAAACTTCGATCGGTATTAAAGAGATCACGGCAGATGTATCAGTACGGAAACGTTTCGTCTGTCGGTCGAAAATTTTTATATTCATCAATTAACTATTAAGGTGCTTCAATACTACTTACAAAAAACAAAAATCAAATTTTATATATGCCATAATTAAACCCAAGATCACTTTTTTGGAAATGATATTCGGTTGGTGGAAAATTTCCGCCAGCATTTTTATCCCCAAGTCGCGGTATGTGACACGTGGTGTGTATGAATATTGCAGTGCATATGTTAGTTAGTACTCCATCCGTTCCAAAATATAGCTATTTCTAGTTGTTTTGAGAGATTAAGGTAGAAGGTGAAAATACCACTTGCCATTCTTAATGTAAGAAAAAGACTTAAGGGAGTAGTTTGTGTTTGAGTATGTAGGGTATTAAATCACACCAGCATAAAAAGAGCTAGAAATAGCTATATTTGAATGGAAGAGTACAACATCAACAACCATGACTAAATCATAGCAACCATAAATACTCAGTGAAAAGCTAAAAAGAATATTTATGATCAGATTATTGCCACGATTATCTACTTCACATGATAAAATGAAAATAAATTAACAAATACATAGCTTAGTAGTAGAAGAAATTTTTGAGGAAACTATTTTAAATATGAAGCTATTAATCCGTGGCAATAATTCATGAAGTAACAAAATATGAAAAATAGGCAATTCTTCACAATATGTCTGAAAAAAATGGCCAAAACAAGGGAGAGCAGCAGAGAAAAGAAAAAATTGCATATTTGCCACTCCAATGCACCCATTTGCCAATATGCCATCACTTTGCCTAAATGAAAATTTCCAACTAAAGTTGCAAATTTGCCACTCCTCCAATCAAAATACAAACATGGCTGGTCAATAAAACTTTTGACATGCAAAGACAATATTGCCCCTATATCCCTTCTTTGTCCTCCTTCCTCCCTCTCCCATCCCCCTCTGTGTCCCTAACGCCACCGCTAGCCCGTGTGCCGCGAGCCCTGGGTCTAGTGACTAAGAGTTCCTCCACGCCCTATTCTGCAAATTCGTTCCCTTCATGCAATGAGCTTCCTCTCGAGCATGGTCTCCCACATCTGTCGCTCCTGCGCAGCTTCGCTCCACACTACGTGTTGGCCAGGTGGCGAGTTCCCCACTCAATGTGCCCCGTGTAACACCCTGAAAACATATTATTATAAATGTTAAATCCTAATTTCTAAAATTTTAAAATATAGAAAGAGCCTAAAAATAAAAATCTCAAGATAAAATCCAATTTCATAGTGGTTTTTCTTAAATTCCTATGTCTTAAAATCAACTCCAATTTTACTGGATTTCAGATCATTCAATACAATTTTTAGTAATAAAAAATCACAGGATTTCTAAAAGAAAAACTAAAGAAACCCCTAAATCTCTCTGGGCCGTTTTCGCCACTCTTTCCTCTCCTAACGTCTGCCTCTGCCTGCCTGGCTCCGCCTCTCGCGCCCGCCTAGGCCGCCCATCTCACCCACGGTCGCACGCTAGCACTGACAGCGGGCCCGCCTGTCAGGGTCATCCACTACCTCACGCCGGCGCCCCTCTCTCCCCTCCTGAAACCCCTAACGCTAAACCCACAAATTTGCCTCCCCATTTCATCAATTCACGAATTGATTGAGCGAAATCAAATCCCCTTCCTCCTAACATTTCCACTTTGAACATCCCCTCAAATTTAAGCTTCTTAATCGCCCCATCGGAGTTGTTAACTCGTTCTCCACTGTTCATTAACTCGGCCCCGACTCCCGGTTCCTTCTCCGTGCATTAAAATGAGCACAGTCCTCTCTCTTTCCTCTCCCCCCGAACCTCTTGCCCTCTCCTCATCTGCCCGTGCGTCAATTTCGAGCTCCGCCGCTGCCACCCGCCTTCGGTTGTTGCCGTCGTCGGCTTCGTCACATCATTGCGCACCTCGACCGCAGCCTCACCGAGCCCGAAGCCCGCCAGAACACCGTCATCCACGAGAACCCGAAGCTCTCCGCCGCTTCTTCCTCGTCGTCGGCCATCTCCGTCGCCGCTTGTCACCGTTTTCCCCGGGGTGAGGATCGCCTCCTCACCCTCTTGTCATTCCACCCCTCCTCGGCCTCCTTCGCCATGCTGATGCGCGACCATCGGGCACGGCCGGCGCGCCGGCCGGCCATGCTATGCTGACGTGGCCCCGCTGGCAGCCGCGTCCGCACGCCATGCCCGCAGCCGAACCATAGGGCCCGCTGGTTAGTCGCCCCCCGGCACTGACCAGTTAGGCCCAGCCGTCGGCGCCGAAACCTCTCTCCTCGGTGCTTACGCAATAAAACTGATTTTCTTAAGAAAAATAAATCAAGAAATGGTTAAATCTCAATTTACATTTTATTTAAACTTCAAACGGCCATATCTTGACTGTTCGAACTCGGAATTGACCCATTCAAGTCTCTAATTTTTCCTTAAAATGTCTAGAACCCATTTATGCGTTTTATTTCCACTGTTTCTATGCATTTTCTTAGAGTAAATCCATTTTCTTTTACGTATGTCGTGTAGACGCCGCTATTCCCAATTCTCCGCTCTACCTCGAGGTCACTGCTGAAGACTTTGGTTGCGAGCAAGACAAGTCATACCCAAATCCTTGTTCATATTCAATACCCATGAGATTATAAATTTATTTTTATTTAAATTATTGCATTATGCTTTATGGAAATTCCTGCGTTAATATTGTTTTATCATAGCTTATTCCTATATCCTTGTTAAAGCCTTATTATTGGTATTATGCCGTAACAACCCTAGGTAACTGAAAACCAGCTAGTATTTGTATGTATATGTGATGCAAACTAGCTACCTTAGGTTATGCTTAGCACATACTTTAATTAGCAACAACTTAGTCTTTTTTTGAGATAATTGGGGAAAATAACAAAGTAAATATTGATAAATATGGAAATGGTTGATTTTGCCTGATCACGAACCTTATCTATCAAAATTTCCCCTAAACTCTATCTTCGGCTAGACTTGAGGTGCATGGATGGTTCTGTTAGTCGCTCCTCGGCCATCATAAGGACCGGTCTTCGGGCCTCGGTTGCAAAACATAACCGTATTACCACATGTCTAATGGATAAGGCTTAACCCGTAGCTTAAATCAGCTTTAGACAAAGGAACACGGATAGAGGCAGATGAAGTCTAGTTGTTGACTGACGCCTCTGGCAAATGAAGGTCATGGGGTATCCGGGATCGAGATGCCGGGGGCATGGACCATGTCAACCTATCCTAGGGTTCTGGCCGTAGACGGAGGTCGGTGTTGGTTCTTTTTTTCTATGGTTGACCTAGGTGAAGGGTTATGTCACGACTTCCGTTCCAAATACCGTGGTGGTATGTGGCACGTGGGAATACATGAGGGAGTTGTGTCTTGTGGGTAAAGATGTACACCTCTGGTCAGAGTATAATCTATTCGAATAGCCGCGCCCTCAGTTATGGGCAAGTCTAACAATGTACCCAAGTTAGATGTTTCTTCTGTTAAAATGGAACTATGAATTAATGGCCAAACGTTGATGGTTGACCGGGATGGGTCTAGTTAGCCTTGGGTTTAGGCAACAACATGTTAAGCGTGGTATACGCAACGCTGGAGATAATTTTGATATTAGAAATAGAATCGTATTCCTAAAATTGCCTTAAAGGTTAATGAATAAAATAAAGTGTTGTTTAGTGCAAAATAGCCCCTTAAATACCTTTGTACACCCTTAGCATTAATTATGCATTTTCCCAGGTGTGATTTGTTGAGTACGTTGGAAGTACTCAGTCTTGCTCTATTTATCCTCTATCCAGATGATGAGTTCCATAGAGATGAAGGCTTCTACGTCTAGCTCGTTCCTACCGTCAAGTTCCTATGGGCCTGGTCCCCAGCTCTTCTAGTTACGAACTTTATTTGTTTATCTTTGCATGTTTGGGCCTTTGGTCGCCCATGTAATAATTTATACTATGTTATCGCTTCTGCATTTGTACTCTGGTATTAAACAACTATGTATTATGTGCCTCGCCTCCTAGAATGAGGATTAATACACTTGCGAATGGAAATGGTTGTGTGATTTCCGAATGATACACCCCGGTCCCACAAGGTCCCCCCTCGAGTGCTGCAGTGCTGAGAAGGAGGCAATGCCAATGCTGTTGGGAAGGGCAGGCGCTTGCTCAATCCACTAACGTCGGTGTATTCCTTGTGCTATTGTCGTTTGCTCCTCCTCCTTATGTAGCCACTGGTCCCCATCACACACGGGGCTCGCTGTGAGGCTCGCCGATGCTAAGAGGAGGAGCTCGCTAGACCAGAGCGAGGGGCAGCCACCAACGGCATTGTCCTCCCTTGACCGGTGAATGGATCTGAGGTGGAGGCAACATTTGCATCGTCATCTATCCCCCGCCCAGTGATGGCCTGAGCAGTGGTGGTGTCGTCCTCCTTCTCCTACATGGCGACGGGACATGCATGGAGGTAGCCAAGTTGAGCGGCGACCGATGACACTAGGCTTATCCACGAGCGGTGGCGATATCATTTTTTCCCTTTCTCCCTTTATTTTCTTCCAGGGCAATTTTGTCCAAGAAATAGTCAAAGCACATTGAATTGATGATGTTAGTCAAATTTAGCGGTGCAGTGACATTTGGACAACGCATGCAACAAACCAATGGCATTAGAGCAATTAGCCAAAAAAGTGATGGCAGAATGACAAAATTATACAAAATTACATACCTAGTGGCATATGTGCAATTGGCCCCCAAACCTTAGAAATTTTTATATTTTTATATTTTTTAATAAATATTTACAAAAATACATTTTTGTTTCAAAAATTTACAAAAATATACTCCCAACGCCCTCTGGGAGTCCCAGAGGGCGATTTAATGACGTGGCTGACGGCCGTAGGCCGGGCGGCTGACGACCGTTAGCACTTTTGCATGTGGCCCCCGGCCGCCCAAAAACAGCCCTCTGAGAGGGCGGCAAGGGGGCCGCCTGCAAAATACCGGCCGCGGGGCCGGCCAATTTACAGGCGGCCCCCTGGCCGCCCAAAAACCGCCCTATAGGAGGGCGGCAGGGGGCCACCAGCAAAACGCGGCCGTACGAGGCGATAATTTTACAGCGGCCCCCTGCACCTCCTAGAGGGCGGTTTTTCTCTGGGAGGGCGATTTTAGCCAGCCCGGTATAAAACCCTCTCCCAAACTCAAAAAATAGTCATAAAATCATAAAAATTACAGAAAAAAAAGAAGAGAGAGCTGAGAGCAAGGCTGAACGAAAGCAGCGAAGCTCTACCGGTTTGCTGATTCCAGGGTTTTTAAAATCTTATTGTCCCTTTGCAATTCTATTTCTTTGCAAAATTGATGTAGTATATTGTACGGGTACGTGTATAGTACTATTTGAAAATAAGTTGTTACTCATAGATCTGTAGGTTTTGAGTCAATTATTAGATGACTTAATTCGTGTAGAGATGATAAATATATAAAATCTTGTATACAGTTTTAGATATGAGAAGAATGTTAGGTACCTAGTTTAACTTGTATATTTTCATCAACAGACTATTGTCAAATAAAGTGATATTTCAGTTATTTCACGGGGCAAGGGAAGTTAGTATAGTCCACAAGTGTAGATCTGTCGAGTTTAGTTCAACGGCTAAGGGCATTGATAGGCCAGCTAGAGAGAAGTTTCAGGTCAGTGTACAACTGGCTGATGCGAGGCTTTCGACTAGACTCCCAGATGACGCAATAACCTTGTATGTTGTAGTCAGTCGTGGAGTTGAAGGTTTTTTTGGGAACTGATGCCGATGGATTGCACTGCCACTTGGAGATGGTACGTGGAGAATGCATTCGAACATGGTTGGCCACTGTGCATACTTGTGTCGGTGTATGAGAAGGATAACACCGCTATTGCAATGCCCGTGCAAGATGATGAGGGTCCAAGTACGGCAGGAGGATAGGTGATGCCCGAAACAATGAAGAAAAAGGAGGAAGGAAGAGAATGAAGAAAGATAGACAGCCAACAGGTATCGCAAAGAAGATTGGGCAGATGAGGGAAACTAATCGACACCAATTGTCGAAGAAATGGATAGAGAAGATGCTGAAAATGAGCATGCAGAGTATAATGATTCGTCTGATGAGGACAACATGATGCCTGTAGAATGGAGTAACGAGGACTTCTCTGGCCTTGTTATCTCCGAGTGGCATCATGTACCATGGGAGTACAAGGAGAATGAGGTTATTCAGGGGGCTAAGTATGCATATGTAGAGGATTTGAAGGATGTAGTAAAACAATGGACAGTGTCACTTCAGAGGGAGTTCTCGGTCATGAAGTCAAGCAAATCAGTGTATGAAGTGAAGTGTGTGAAGGATGGGTGTCCATGGCGGGTGCACACATTCAAGGGTAAATGGAAGGATTATTGGCAAGTTTCAATCGTGACCGAGCATTCATGTTACTTACCCGGTGTTGAAAAATATCATAGAAACATGACATCTGTATTTGTTGCAACCGAGATGTACTCCCACATTGTGAATAATCTGGGATACGAACCAAGGTCAATTATTAGACATATTGAAGAGAAATTCAAATACACAATTAACTATGCTAAGGCTTGGAGGGCAAAACAGAAGATTGTAGAGATGAGGTTTGGCACATTTGAAGCATTTTATGATAATTTGCCTCGTCTGTTAGCCTGTATTCTTCAGAGGAATCTAGAAACCTGCTACGACCTAAAAGCCTTTCCATCAATTGACCATGGTAATAAAAGTGTGTTGCAACGAGTATTCTTTTCATTAGGTGCTTGCATTCAAGCATTTGTGTATTGTCGTCCCATCCTCTGCATCGACGGGACATTTCTAACAGAAAAGTACAGAGGGCAGATATTAACAGCAATTGGAGTTGATGGGAACAACCAAGTTCTACCGGTGGCTTTTGGTTTTGTTGAGAGTGAGAACACTGATCGCTGGTATTGGTTCCTAGAAAGGGTTAAGTCTGCAGTTGTACGGATGAGGCTAGGCGTATGCCTCATACATGACCGTCACGCCGGCTTGCTACATGCAATTAAGGAATTGAGGGATGGATGTGCTGAGAAGGGATACCCACCAAGGTGGTCTGATGTCTAAAGTAGATGGTGCATGCGTCATATGGGTGCTAATTTCTACAAGCAATCTAAGAATAAACACCTTATGGATCTTTTCAAGAGGCTGTGCAACCAGAATCAAAAGAAGAAGTTCAATGAGCTTTGAAGGAGGTTAGATGAGCTGACCACTAAACAAACAGAGGAGTAGTCCAAGAGGGCTACCCTTGTAGGGGATGAGGCTCCACAAGCTCTTGGACCTCTATCAAGTAACGGACCTCGTATGAGAAGAAGGTCGGCATCCTCGGTTAGAAAATTTTCGGAGTGGATTGAGAATGAGCCAAAGGAGATATGTGCATTGTTGTATGACAAGGATGGTTCTCGATTTGGTATAATGACCATAAATTTGGCAGAGGTTTATAACTGAGTGATGCGTGGTGTTCGAGGGCTCCCACTTGTTGGCATAGTTGAATTTATCTTGCATAGCACATGGAAGTACTTCAGAGATCGGTTCAGAGAAGCCGGCCCCTCAATGACGGATAATAATCTTTTCTTTGGCACACTACTGACTAAGTACCTGCAAGGTAAAAGTAATAAGGCCCGAAGACATCGAGCTATACCTCAAGGTACACAAGAACACAGATTTGAAGTATTGTGTGTCGACAAGGGAATGCACGGAATCTACCGCAAAAGAGTTTGTGCAGAGTGTGTGCTGAAGGAAGACGGACCTGCAAGTGCTCGTGCCGAAAGCCTACTCTGCTCCACAAGCCATGTTCTCATGTTATTGCCGCGAGCGGTGAAGACGGGATAGAAGCACGTTATTTTGTCTCACCTTATTTCAAAAAAGAAGCAAGCTACAATACCTGGAGTGGAGAGATATATGGCTTCGGTATTGCGAGGACATTTACTACAGAGCATCCTCAAACTATCTATATTCCTGACCCAACAAAATTGAGGGATAAATCAGGTCACCACAAGACAAGATGCATCCGTAATGACATGGATGAGTCAGAATCCGGTGGAAGACATAAACGTTGTTCAAAGTGCGACCAAACAAGCCATACATATAAGAAATATCCAAAGAATGCAACCGGTCCAAGTGCGGCGGAAGCTAGACCGTCGGGTTCAGGCGCTGATGGCAGTCATCCTACAGGTGAAGGCACAACTTCAAGACGACCCCGTGCTAGGCGTTCTCGAACATTTGGTGGGTTGTGGTGTAGTGTAAGTCTATGCTTGATCTTTGTTGTGAAACGATATGTACCGTACTGTTATTTTTTATTGTCATGTAATAATGATATAAACCTTAACAATAATTTGTAATGTGGTTGTTCAATTAACTTTACGAACTTACTCCTACTTGTTGCTTTGACAATATAATTTATGCTAACTCTCTATTTACATGCAGGTATGGCGTACCATACACTGGAGCTGCTCGACCGGGTCCTCGACAAGTCCCACCGGTCTTACCTTTTAGCCGTCAAGGGTGCCCAGCTAGGCACCTTCCGTCCATGGCCTTCACGTCACCTCCTGCGGATAGACCACCGGTTTCGTGAGAGGTAAGAGCTGTACTAACATTCGTTCACATCATTTCTACATATCTATGTTCCTCAATATTGACTACAGTTTTATATTCTGCAGGTTGTGTGAGGCTAGACTTCTTCTGCTGTGCAGGCTAGTTGAGCCCGCACCGGACAAGAGGGACCCCGTCAGGCGATGGGACGCTGACCGGTCACTTTTGACGGCACTGGTGAATCGCTGAAGACCGGAGATGCACATGTTCCACCTACCGTGTGGCGAGATGACTCCCACACTCTAGGACTATCCTACCTGCTGGGACTTCCCCTTGCAGGGGATGTAGTCGGTCTGGTAGACGGGACACACGGTTGGTCGCAAAACATCACCGCTCGGTTCGAGGCCGTGCACCGTAGACCTAGACTTGGTAGGCCGGGTTCGCTACCGCCTTACACCATGAGTGGCCCCTCGTAGGCATGGCTGCTACAGTTCACCGTAAGTTGCGGATTCCTTCGATTCACAATCATCTGATCTGTAAAACAACAGTGGTGTTGACTACAATCTTGCTTTACAGCCTGATCAGCTAGACCCATAAGCCGACCAATACTCGGTGCAGCGAAGCTTGGAGGCGTACCTGCTATGGCTATTCGGGTGGGTGATGTTCACCAGCACGACGGGGTACGCGGTGGACAAGGGACTGATCCACTATGCTCGTGCGATCGCCGACAGCAAGGACGGCTGTGTACTGCAGTGGAGTTGGGGATCTGCTGTGCTAGCGGCGACGTACCGTGCTCTTTGTGACGCATGCACAAAGATCGATGCAGGTGCGATTCTCGCCGGTTGCCCTCTCCTTCTGCAGCTATGGGCAGACTAGCGCTTCACGATAGACCGCCCTCTGATTCAGCACTCTCCCTACGAGGGCAGGCTTGGAGGCTTGTACGAGCAGTCGACCGAGGACCGTCCCACTATGGGGACGATATGGCGTCGCCGTGAGGTACGTTATGTGAAATTCTAGGTTTACCACCTAAGCGCAAACACTGACGTGTTCCCCCTGTACTTTTTTGCAGCGTCGTTACGCTCACACGCAGGTTAGGAGGGCCTACTACGACTTCGTTATGGAGTTGGACCGCCTGCAGCCCAGTGACGTCGTCTGGGAGCCGTATAGTCCGTAAGCCATCGCGGCCCGTGCACCGCTCGGACTCTCGGCTCTTTGCACGCGCAACCAGGCGTACTGGATGATGAGAGTGCCGTTGGTGTTCGACATCTTCGTCAAGTCCCACTATCCGCAGCGCGTGATGCGACAGTTCAGCCTACGTCAGCTCTTCCCTATGCCCGTACAGATGGTTGTGCCTTGTGACGTGCACAGGTTAGGACAGCTGCGATCTTTGTTGAGTACTACAACTCTTATATAAAGTCTAATGCACTCTCTTCAAATAGGTATAATCGTAGGGGACAGGCAGGCGGCACTCAGTTGTATCCGCGACTATAGAGGTACGTCGACGGCTGGTTGTTAGCAACGGAGGATGTCGTCGACAAGATTTTTCCACACACTGAGGACAACTACCTAGCATACCTCAGGTGGTACCAGCCCTGCACCCGCACACGCGTGACGTTCACCCCAGAGGATCCACAGCCACACGTCGCCGCTACGACTGACACGTATCCTAGACACCGTGACCATGACTACTTTCGCGCGGTAAGCCACATTCTCTTTGCACTTTGCTATTTCCTTTGTTAGGTGTCCATGGTTCTAACATATATCTACGTTACAATTGAAATAGACTGACACAACGCAACAGGTTCGGGCAGATGTGGACGTGGTGTTCGGACGGTTGGACGAAGGGATCGTGATGACTGCGGAGGAGCAGAGGACGACTTTCAGGAGGATCCGTCATTCGATACACGCAGTGATCCGTGCGCTCACTTATCGTGCGGTCGATGCAGTACCTCCCGTAGCTATACATCAGCAGCAGCCACGCCCTGCATGAGCTGGAGTGTACCAGCATGGTTCTAGTCAGCGAGCTGGCCCCTCCAGAGGTAAATTCCGCTAACCATCGGTGGATAATATGTTTCCTTCTACGACATGCACCGTTTTACATCAATATGCTTCCGTGCAGCTTTCACTACACCGTACCTAGATCCCTCCGGATCTGGCACATCCACGCAGGGAGCGTACCATGTCCGACCGCACGCGCAACAGGGCATGACCATTGCCCCCGGGGCCACCACAGGAGGTCCTTCAGGTTAGATCAAAATGTACTTTTGCCTTGCAAAATTAAACTTTGCAATTATCAATAACTTTGTGCACAGGGTTCCACTCTACAGCGCGGGGGATGTTTGCTAGTGTTGGCTCCTCCACGCAGGGCGCATGCGGCAGCGGTTGGGTATAGGATCCTTTCGAGGGGGATGACTTGGAGGACGAGGACGAGGACGAGGAGATCCACGAGGTACTAAATACCTCGCAGCTCGAAGGAGCTCCGCCACCGCAGACTCAGGACCCACCAGCTGCCACACCAGTGGAGGTGACCCGCGCTGGCCGTGCCATACCAGCAGACCGGCTGACGTACTCCCAGGGCTAGGTGCGAGCGCAGGCTAGGAGGACGAAGAGGGCTAGAGGTTACAGTCAGGGCCCATAGTACGTTGTACCAGTAGTAGTTCGTCTCTTGTACATCGTGTATTATTTATTCCACATTTACTGAAGAAACCCCTCTTGTTGAAACCCGTTTTTGCAACTTGAGGAATGAGTTAAATGTCATAGATATCTCAAATGTCGCTTGATCTCTTGCATTATGCTTGTTTTTGGTGATTCTCTTCGTCCTTGTTTCTTTGGTCTCTCTCTTTGATTTGTTGTTCTTTTTTTGAAAATGGGGAGTATCACATTAAGGGGGAGTGTTGCACATCTCATATGTGTAATGCAACCTTTAGAGTGTGAACAAATAGATGAAAATGCTAGAAGAGTGTTCAAAAGGCCTAGTTAGACCAAAGTCAACAATTTGTGAAAAAACTTTGTTTGTTGAAATCTACCACTTGGAATATGTTTCACATGGTATCTTATATGTTTTTCAAGCTTAACCTTGAAAGAACAATGAATTATAAAGAAAAATGCTTTCTTACCACTTTTTGGAAGAAACGAGATTCTTGTTTTTTATCAAATTGCCCTAAATCTTCAAAATTAGTTTGAATGACATTTTGAAAAAGCTTCCAAAACAAAAATGTTAGACTTGACTATTTCAAATGTTTTTGGTACTCAAACTTCTCTCAAAAATCAAATCATTCAAAAGTTATTTGATTTCGAAATTCAACCAAAACTACCATAAACCATAATAGGTCAATTCTAGCACTTAAGTGAGAATTGTTGTAAATTCCATAGTAAATCTCAAATATATGGAAATTGTCAATCTTTGAGCTCACACATTCAAATGGCACCTTGTGTCATCTTGTTTTTCCCCGAGATCTTGAAAGCTTGTGCCGTGCTTTTTTGTGTGCGGGGATTTGCCTGGCCAAGTGCTGGAGGCAGGAAGATCAGGCACAGGCGGTCCGACCGACGCTATATGCGCGGTCTGACTGGCCTGGTGCCTGCGGTCTGACCGGCTATGGGTAGCCGGTCGGACCGGGCCATGGGGTGGGGCCCAGTCCCGCCCAGATCTTATCCTATCCGACCCCCTCTTCTTCCTCTCTCACATCTTCTTTCCCCAACTCGTCCCAACTCCTCTCTCTCTCTTTCCCTCCAACCGTAACTCTCCTCTCCACTAGTTCCTCTCGGTTGGACCGGGATTTCTTCTCCGGTTGGGCCGTAAGTAATTCTCCTCCGTTTACTCTCCCTATTCCACGGTTTGTTTTTGTGTTTGATTGTGTTTTTGAACCGTGGATTGGAACCCTAGATGGAGGGAGTGTGCTTCATCGATTTGCATCTCTAGAGGGGAGTTCTGGGTGCAAATCAAGTCTATTTCTTCCGCCAATCTAGTGGTAATCCCTCTCCCTTGCATCTAACTCAATCCCGTTCACCTCTTGATGCTTCTAAGGTTAGGGTTAGTTTGTTCTCTTATTCCTCTCCTATATGTGTGTACAATGGCTATCTTATTCATCTTCTATTCTCTCTAGTCATGTGCCATATTAGTTCATCTCTTGTGGATGTGAAAAATTTTTGATGAATGGAAGTGTGCAACCTTGATCTGCCAGTGGCGATCGGACCGGCCTAATGCCTTTGGTCCGATCGGTCTGCGGTCCGACCGCCCAAGTCCATGCGGTCGGACCGCCCCTGCACTAAACAGCAACTTTCAATTATCAAATCTTTTTCTTTTGCACTAATCCTCGCTGATCCTTTACTTTGTCTCTTTCTCAGTCAATGGCTCCTCCTCGCAAGAAAATTGCAAAAAGATGCTCCAAGAAGCGTCATGATCCCATCACTTCATCAGAGGAAAAAGAGATGGATGAGGATTATGTGGTGGAAGAGGAAGAGAAAGACCATGAAATTGATAAGGATGAGGATGAGGATGAGGACGATGATGAGGAATAGCCTATTTATCCTCAAGGTGACCTAACTGCTCCACCTCCTTCGGTCTATTATTCAATACCTCCTCAAGTGGATCCAACTATCAACTTCCGAGTGCGATTGAACAACCCTACGGAGTGCATGCTTCTTAGGGATCATGATCAATTTAAGAGACCTCACGACTCCAACGATCCAAGGTTCCACACAAACTTTCAGAAGGAAGTATTTGAGAAGGTCTACACTTCCACCAAGCGCTTTGCTGATCATAAGTACATTGTGTGGAAAGAGATAAACAAGACCTCGGAGTTTCAAGTGTTGTAGAATCTTTTCCGAGAAGTGGGAATTGACAAGTCTGTTGCTATCCATCAGGATTATGACCCTACTCTTGTCCGTCAGTTCTACTCCACTATATGGATAAATGAAGATTTCACTCAGATAAAGTGGATTAGTGGAGAGCTTGGGTGTGTGGCAACTAAGCGAGAGTTGCAAGAAGTGTTGGAGTTGAGATATCTTGAGGGTACACAGCTTCACTCTGATCTACACTACTCTTCAATATCTGTTCAAGAATAAGCTCAATTCTATGACACAAGTGCTCATTGCATATTTGGAACCGTCATTGGACTAAGAACTATGCCAAGTGTAATCAACCGGATTGTAAGAGCTTCTATTGTCCCAAGGTGTGGCAACAAGGATGCCATTCGTGGTATCACATGGTATGTGATCAAAGCTATCATAAGTGGAACTCAGTTTGATGTCGTCGACTTTATTCTTAGAGAGATGCACATGTCAAAGAACACCCTTGGACAAGATATATATTATGGTCCATTCATAATGAAGCTTATCCTTGCAAAGTGTGGAAAAATAGGCAATAGAACATCTCGCCATAAGGAGTATAGGCCCTGGCTTCCACCAAATGCTCCCTCCGGGCGGTCCTTTAAGAGCGGCCAATCTTCTCGTTCTACTCAACCTCAAGGGCCTTCTTTTGATCACCCTCCTCCTCCGCCGCCTCCACAGGGCTTTGGTTAGTTCTTCTCTCCTCAATATGCATATTTTAGGATGCAGCCAATGGAGTATTTCAATCCGGTCATGGGAGCTCTCAATGCCCTAAATGAGAACTTCACTCGTTTGAATACCGGATTTGAGGAGATGACTCAAGAAGTGAGAGGCTTAAGCGGTAATGTTGGAACTTTGCAAAATTCTTTTGATCGTGTTGAAGGTCGCATGGATGGTTTGGAGCGACGTACGAGGATTCTAGAGACCTCCCATCCGGTTGTCTACCATCATCGCTACATTGCGCCTTCCTCCCCTCCTCCTCAAGATTGAAGACCCTTGTTGGTATTTGTGTGCCTTGGCGAGCTTATTGGACCTTTTTATTATTTGTCAGCTTTGTTATAATAGGATAGCTAAACTCTCATTTGTCTTCTTTGGACTTTATTGCTATCGAAATTTATCTGGTTTGAGCTATCCTATTTGTTTCATTAAGTTCAAGCTGTTGTTGTTTATCACGCTCTATTATTTTAAATTGATGGAATGCAAATCATATTGCAAACTCCTATCGTCGCCGTTGTGGCTCTTATGATTGTCATGCATGTGTTTAGGGGGAGTCTATTGTATGATTTGCCTTCGTGTATTAAACTTCATTTATAATTTCACTTTATATGTGGTGTTTGTCATTAATTACCAAAAAGGGAGAGATTGAAGCATCTAGGCCCCATGGTTGATTTTGGTAATTAATGACAAGCACAACTCAGGTCATTTCCGGTCCGACCGCAGGCAAAGGATCGGTCCAACCGGGTTCAAATTCAACAGCTAAAAAATACCAGCCGGTCCGACCGCAGGTGAAGAGCCGGTGCGACCGCCACCCTAGCCGGTCCGACCAGGTGGGGGGAGGCGGTCCGACTGCCACCCCCACTAGAACACCCTGTCGGTACTGGACGTGGCTAGTCCAACCGGGTGGGTGGAGGCTGTCCGACCGCCACCCCAACTAGAACTCCCTGTCGGTTCTAGATCGGGCCGGTCCGACCGGCCAGGGATGGGTGGTCCGACCAGCACCCGCATCACAACTCCCCAAGAGGTTTTGGATGAGACCGGTCTGACCGGCTAGGACAGCCCGGTCAGACCGCTGAGCAACAAAGATCAAGGAAAATAGATGGACCAAGCATGCATGACCTAGTGTGACAATTTTATCACTTCTTCACCAAGATTACCACCTCTCTTGATAGTACGGCAATGCTAAAAGAAAAAAAATTAGCTTGCTCTACATCGCCCTTCACCTCGATCATTTGAGCAAACCGCTAATTTGTTCGTTCTCGCTCCATAGCTTTGCGCCATCAAATTTAATTGGTGGTCATCTGCCCTGGCATGTGGACCTAACTTTTTTTTTCATATACTCAAACATAATGGTTAGTCCACAATTAGCGCTTGTCATCAATTATCAAAATCAACAATGGGGCCTAGATGTTTCAATCCCTTTACTTCGTTTACGCTTGTCGATCAAACGATGTACTCCTCACGATCTACGTCGTGACGAAACTGATCAAAAACATGAATTTTCGAGTTTCAATCTCACGGCGAAAGTAGATTCCGAGCGGTGACAACCGAGCACACGTTAATTGCTTACGAACGTAATGAAATTATCCATCCAATGAGTACAAATGGCACATGAAACGTTTCTAGTTATCGTTATTACATGCCTTAGGGTATTTCAAACGGATATCTGACTAGATATGCAACTACTGTGTACATCGTGGGTACTTCCCCTTTCTCGTCGCCTCCGACCCAGCTTCCTTTGCACGCAGTGCTCTCTCCCGCTTCCTCTCCCTCTCTGCCTCACGGGCTTCCTTCTCCTGCTGCTTCTTCTCTTCCTTCCTCTTCTGCTCAGCCTCCCACTCTTCTTGCGCTGCCCAACAATGTTGGCACCGCTCCCAGTTCCAATCTTTTAAACTGCGAAGAAACTTTGCGTCCTGTGGACGGATCTCCGTATCTATCCACTGCACAAAGTCACACAGAGGTGGAGGAGGCTTCGGTGCCTTGACATATACAAATTTGTTAGCTCAAAGGTTCAAATATTTCGTACTACAAGATAATTCGTATTACTTCCACTGGCTTCTTCGCCTTCCCCTTCTTCCCTTGTGGCTTCGGCTTCTTCGGAGAGTATGCATAATTAGCACATATCCAATACCTTTGCCGGTATGTGTAATCCTTCTCACTTATTACGACTTTACAATTATCTCCACACCAATACATCGGCGGAGGCACGTCAATCGGAGGTCGTAGATGACTGGACATACTGAATGCATCCATAGCAACCTACATTATAACCAAATAAATGCAACTTATAACTCGCTAGGCAAAAAATACCTTATACAACTACATACCTAGGGTATACTACACATGACTACAAAAAATAAAATGTCATCGTCCTCATTTCCATCTCTCTAGCGTTTCTCGAACTAGTGCTACTCATCTAGTAAAAAAAAACCTAACTTCTCTCATGCGCCCTATTAATGTCCTTAGCAGTTATGCTCAATTTCAATAGATCTACACCTTATGGACCAAACCTAACATTTACTTACCTGTGAAATAAGTACTACAATACTACACATACTACATCATTTTATGAATAGAAATGGAAATTGCAAAGAGCTATAAAATATTACCTGTAGACAAATCCGTAAACTGGCAGGGCTTCGCCGCTTTCGTTCGCCTTCGCTCTTAGCTCTCTCTTCTTTTTTCTGTTATTTTTGTGAATTTGATGAATTTTTTGGAGGCTAGGAGAGGGTTTTATAGCGAGGCAGTAAAAAATCGCCCTCTAAGATGGCGATTTTTTGATAAAATTGGCCAATTTGCAGGCGGCCCCCTATCTGTCGAAAAACCGCCCTCTACGAGGGCGGCAAGGGGGCCGCCTGTAAAATGGCCGGCCCCGCGGCCGCCGTTTTGCAGGGGCCCCCTTGCCACCCTCCTAGAGGGCAGTTTTTCAGCGGCCAAGGGGCCGCCTATAAAATTGCCAGCTCCGCGGCCGTCGTTTTGTAGGCGGCCCCCTTGCCGCCCTCCTAAGGGGTGGTTTTTGACAGCCAGGGGGCTGCCTGTAAATTGGCCGGTCCCGCGGCCGGTGTTTTGCAGGCGGCCCCTTACCGCCCTCGTAGAGGCGGTTTTTCGCCGGCCAGGGGCCCCTGTAAAAGTGCTGACGACTGTCGGCGTCCGCTACGGCCATCAGCCACGTCATCAAATCGCCTTCTGGGAGGGCGATTTCATAAAAAAAAAACCCTCCCAGAGGGCGTTAGGAGTATATTTTTGTAATTTTTGAAACGAAAATGTATTTTTGTAAATATTTTATTAAAAAATATAAAAATAAAAAAATTCACAACCTTACGGCAGGGTCCAGGTCCAGCCCGGCCCATTGGCGAGAAGAACAAGTAGTAACTGCCCGAGAGCCCAGCACTGCCACTCCTCCGGACCTCCTCCTCCTCCTCCTCCCCTATTCCTCATCCCCCACCGGCGGCGGCGCGAGAGAGAGGGGAAGAAGAAAGCTAGACCAACGATGTCGGCGACGACGGCGGCGGTGCCCTTCTGGCGCGCGGCGGGGATGACCTACATCGGCTACTCCAACGTCTGCGCCGCCCTGGTGCGGAGGTGCCTCAAGGAGCCCTACAAGTCCGAGGCCGCATCCCGCGAGAAGGTCCACTTCTCCCTCGCCAAGTGGATCGAAGGCAAGCAGGAGAAGCCCAGTAAGTCCCTTCCCATTTTCTCGCTCCTCTTCCTCCCGGATCCTGGCCCGACTTGTTCTCGGCGTCGGGGATGGATCCTAGGGTTCGTGGATTTAGGTCTGTGAGTTTCGGTGTTGATATTCGTCTAGTTTGATCTGATTGAAGATTTGTAGCGATGTTTGTTTGGCGTGTCTATCAAATGGACCTAACCAGCAGTTGGATCCACGGAGGTAATTGGTGGGTGCCATGAATCTGATCTCAATAATGTTCTGAAGGGAGATGCTACCATGATCAGGAAAACACATTTCTTTGTGGGTTGGATCAAAATTTTCAATTTAGCACTTCGGACACCTCCTTGGGCGTGGATTCTAGACAGAATGGATGATCTAGAGGCTGTTTGGACGTAGGAATAGCCGAATAGGAGGGTCCAAGATGCGATATGGGGATTAGCCAACCCATATCTCATCACACCTTTCTTATTGCTAAATCCGAGCACCTCTGTAGTCTGGAGTTAAATGTGTTGGTGGGTACTACTGTTGCTGATCTTAGAAGGGGAAATTGGTATCGTGATTTTAGTTTGTACTACTGAAAGTTCTTAGTACAATTTAATACCATCGAAAGATTGCACCATTTAAGTTCTTTTGTTGCTATGGCCTTTTTGTGCAAAAAAAAGAAAGAGAGCAGGTAATTCAAACAGAAATAGATGGGATGGTAAAAAACTAAATGGTGTCATCTTTCGGTGGTATTAAAGTGTACTAGAAACTTTCAATATTATAAATCTAAAGTTGCAATATTTGGTTCCAAACGAATTTCCCCAGAGTTTTGAAGTTTTGAACCATACCAGTATATGCTCATGCTTATTGGAGAAGGAAACTTTAAAATCTAGAATCTTGTTCCCCTCTCTGAGCCATCTGTAAATGTTAGTGTAATTATATGATATGAGATTGATTGACATATACTAAGGAATCAACACCTAGAGTATGTAATGAAATCAGTCTCCAATCTAAAATTTGTAGGAACTAAGTTTTGGTGGTATTACTTTTCTGGGAACAGTGGGGATACATACATAACCTTAAAGTAATCATGGTCCTGTGCTGAATAATAACCTTAGAATATTCATAAGCTGGTGGAAATGATGAAAATTATGCACGCTAGTAATCTTATTCCAGAACTACATTTTGAAACAAAACAGAATCTTTTTTGCAATCGAGCTTGAAAGAAGAAATTAGTCTTACCAAAATGGGGAAGCAATTGATCACTCTCTGTGAGCTTGTTTTATACATCATTTACTGTTTGTAATGCAAATACCACATCTTGTGCTAAACATTCTTCACGAGGGAGGGACAGGGCTGAGCATAGCACACTCACGAAAACAAACCTACAAACCAATGATTGTTAAACACATGAACACACGTAAAAAGAACCAATATTTCCATTAAATTTGAATCTTTGTTGTTTTATTAGAGGACAGAGAATGTGTCCATAAAATTTGATTACTTATGTTTTCTGGTAGAGGGAGAGTTAGTTCTATAAAAAAATAAGAAAGTTTCTGCTTTACTTTACCCATACATTACACCTTGTTGAATGCCTCAAGGTGTACCATGTAGCTTTTGCCTTATTCCAGTAATGCTGAACTTGACCCTTGATAGCACGATGGCCGATGGTGTGTTTTAACTGCATGAGTGCATTGTGAACACTGAATAACACCGAAACTATATATGTGGTATTTCTTGGGTGATCCGTAGGACAATAGCATAGGGAGGGAGCTTTCAAATTTGTGTTAGCGCCATCCACGTAAGTACAGGCAGGAAACTTGAAGCGCAGAAACAGCAGAAGGATCACGTGGCTGTTGTTATTCCTCACAACTATTTGCATAATATACTGGTCTTTGGTGATTTTTTGATGATCCAAGAATGCTTGTATATATATCTGTTCTCCCTTAACAACAGTATTTGCTTTGCACCGGTTATTTGTTGTATGAGCCAAGTACAAGTGCACAAGATTCTTTTCTTAGTAATGCCTATATTTTTTTCCCGTCAGAGTATTAATTGAAAATGTTCATAATCTCGTTCTCATTCTTTCAAAATTAATATCTGGTTTGTTCATGTGTCCAGCTGTCCGCACAGATGATGAATAAAGATCTGGTGCCATGGTGACATAGTTCTTCCTACAGATGTTTTAAAGTGTTCTTGCCTTTCTTGCGAGCTGTTGCACCTGAAACTTGCTGTTACCTGGCTGGATTTTATGGTCAACGCTAAATAATAAATTCTTTCTGTGACAGTGGATCTGTTTTGATACTATGTTATTATCGTTGCTAATTGCTCTTGCTGTACTCGATCAACGATGTGGACTCTTGGTACTCAAATGAGCATGATCTATTTTATGTAATTGTTTTATGGATGAATTTATTTTGGACATCTGACCAGTAGCAGGAACTGCTCCCGGTCATCTGCTGCTAACGTGGCCCTGCTTCTTTTCAATTTACTCCAAACTCAAAGTGCACGCTTCTGTTTCTTCTGAGAAAATCCCCTGTGTCACTGTGTGCTCCTATTTTTTCTTTTCAAATCTGTCAAGTTCTGCTTTACTTAATCGATAATGCTAGGCTACGAGTGCACGATGAATCAGATGCACGACCACGGTTGAGGTTCGAGCTATGCGTTAGGGGCAGCTGGCCGTCTTGCTTGGTATCAGAAACTGAGAAACATGGTCTTCAACATTGAGGAGAAAGTAGGCATTACAGGGAACTAGGAAGGATATTATTGTCGATGTTGCAATTATCATTGCTTACTGTTGCATGTGCAAGACTAAAACGTTGCATAAGTTAATCTCAGGCATTGTATTTGTTTGGATTTGCTTCCACTGTATTTTGTTTTGTTGCAAATAAAATGACGATTTGTTTTTTAGTGAGATGTTGCAATAATATTCTCTTCTGGTTGTAAACATAGTTCGCTGGTGTTGCACCTTCTGCTAATTTGTTGTAAGCTCACTTGTGTTGTTTTGTTTTTTTGTTTTAAACATTGTTGCAGTCAATATTTTTTTCAATCCAACTATTCTAGTGGTTACTTTCTTCGGGTTAATTAATTATCCTTCTTTCTTACAAATTCCGCACTGTCGTACCAACATCATGGACTGCACGAATGTGTTATACTCCATCTTTTAGTTGTGAACATAATGTAATTAATGCCTCAGTTATGTAATATTGGAAAATTAATGTAATTAACACCATATTGGCACAAAAATGTAATTGACACTACATAAGGCTACCTATGAACACTAGGTAGCTTATAGATAACTTGGAAACATGTAAGGTAAACTAGAAAAGAGAGATATCCATCTAAATATACTAGAAATGATAACAAATGCATATCATAGTTGGTGGTGGACCTAACCTAGAGCTTCTTTCACCGATGCTATTTTATTCGTGGTACTCCGTCTTTCTCTCCCTCCCTCCTCCCCTAGAGCTAGAGTACTTCTCTGACGGCGACAACTAGGAGAAGTAGGCTTGTGCCGCCGTCAAGCTGCCTGTGGAATGGCGTCGTTGCGCTGCTAGCTGTCTTTTCCCTTTATCGTAATTCCACCGCATTATTGTAAGACTTTTATTATGTTTTGTAAGATACACTCTATATAGTAACTTTGTCTATTGTGTACCCTGGCTGGTCCTGAACAGGGATTTAATACACATTATGTTTAGAATTCTAGTTGTCAATTTGTAGGCATGACAAGTTGGTATCAGAGCAAGGTTGACCACACGACAAGCCAAATAGAAACCCGAAGAGCCCTCTGAAACCTTTTCATCTATATAATCTCTTTGCACTTGGAGTTGTTTCGGAAAAATGTGAGAATTGCATTCTCGTTTTGGGCAAAATCTTGGCCTTTCTTTGATTGGAATTTTTCGAGTAAGGTCAAGTCTAGGATTGGAATTTTATTTGATAGTTAGGTAGGTTATGGTACAAACTTTGGGAAAATTGGTCATTCATGGGTAATGTGTAGTCTAAGTCCAGGTATAAATTTTTACGGTTGCTTCATAAATATTATGTAATTATTTCTGCATTACTTTATTGATAGGTTAGTGTTGCTAAGGCTTTATTGGTAATCATGCAAAATATTCTATGCATAAAATTATTGCTTTACTTTTGAGTAATTTATTGCTTATTTTATTTGAATTTGAGCATACATTGATTCCCTCTCCTTTGTTTTCTATTGATGTCTCACTCTTAGAACCAGCGTGGTGCCAGTTTGGGAGGTTTTTTGAAGGAGCTTCGGATGATGGCCTTCACCATAGGCTACACTCTCGCTCCGAAGTACTCTGCGATCAAGCCATTGGACAGCAAGCTGCCGGACCGTATCCGCCTAGAGCTACCTAGTGAGCCATGGCGCCTTCCCGCTATGGAGGCCGAGATCGGGGGGGAGGGGCGTACCTTCAACCACGCCTGCCAGGAGGTAGCCTACCACATCCTCGGGAAACTGCGACTATCACACCACTCGAGGCTCTGCACCACCGCCTACTGTTACCTCCCCTGCTTGACCCATTACCACGAGTACAACACCTATCAATCTGTTGAGGACGAGAATGACACCACTATCGTCCACATGTGCTGGATGCTTAGTGCCATGGACGACATGCATGCCAACCAAGTGCATGCGGCGCAGAATAGGGAGGATGCCAACAGCGTCAAGATCATCAGGCTGAAGGACCAGATTGGCTGGCCGAAGTAGAAGGTCCCTAGCTCAAGGGGCAGCCACCACCAGGTGGAGCTCGGATCCGCCGGACTCCCAGGAAGAGGACGCGCCCTCCAGTGTGTGTTCATCTGGCTCCTAGGAACAAGCTGCTGGCACCAGACTCGCTACCATAGATCTAGCAGCGTGCAACAAATCCTCCACTCCTGATCGAGCCACCGATAGCAGGTCAGCTAGCACTAGCAGAGAGTGCTATGGCACTCGGCTCAATGACAGCAGCTCCTAGGGCGACACTAGCATCCATGGGGGCTTCACTTCTTCTAGAAGCAGCAGTTCTCTGAGTGGATCCTGCACCCGTAGCGAGTCTAGCTCCTAGCCGTGCAGATGAGGTGATGGGAGACGAGTAGGAGTCTAGCTACGACTCTGACGATCACAGGAGTCGCTACCCCTAGCTCTATCGTTTTTCCTTATTTTGCTTGCTTGCTTGCTTCCGTGCTTAGGTTTGTTTGCTTGGGGTTAGTCAGTGGACCATACCAATTGGCTTGTGGTATGGCTACCTTAAGTTAGGAGTTGAACTGTTTATTTTCTATTGTTTTAATTATTTAGACCAGACAATTTAATTTAGCAACTTTAATATAAAGTTGTTGTTCTGAGCCTTCTGTTTTCCTTCTGTTCCCTCCTTTTTCCTTTCATCCCTTAGATGGTGAACACTAGAACCAGCGCCCGTGTTACAAGTGATGCCAACGAGTCTAACCCATAGGGTGTAGGCCCATCTGCCAACGGGATGGCCAACCACATGCCACCCCCGTTGCCCGAGAATCCGACGCTAGCACAAGTTTTGGTCAATCAGAACCAGATGCTGGCTATTATGATGAAACAAATGCAACGAAACAACCAGCAGCAACAGCAGGCAGCAGTACACATACCCACAGCTCCTCAATAGCCAAAGTTACCTGAGTTCCTCCGAGTCAGGCCACTGAAATGACCTGTAATTAATTAAACCTTAATTAACAATCTTGTGACTAATTGCTCCTAGGTGGCTGAGTAATTAAAACAAATAAACTTGAAAATTTATCAAAAACTATAAGCTATAATCTTTTCACAACAAAATGGGCATGAACAAAAGATAATATCAATGTCTAGATTATAGACTATGGTAGTAAGATAAATTTTCAGTGCACACATATCAATACACGTATAAGTATATGACAATACTCTGAAATATATGACAAAATTACCGAAGAACTGTACACTTGCTTCATACACAGGAGGTTACAACAAATTAGGAAAAATACGGTGAAGTGCAACTTGGAGCTGAATTCTTTTGATCAACCATTAGGCCACAAAATAGGATTATACCACCAAACCTAGTTTTAGATTTTCTACACTAATATAGTACTAGATTGCAAGTCAACCAATCACCATGAAGCCGCATGTTAGGCCACATGTTGAATCATTATATGAGATGTGCCGCACTTCACTGACCCAGTAGTCAAACAACCAGTAGTAAAAGTAGGTGAGAGGCAGCTGGAGCAAGACCAATGTTTGTGGCACAATCGGCAATAGAAGTGGGACCATACTTATTAAGATCAGATCGGATATCAAATCGGTCAAAGCCTCGGTTTATGGTTTGATTGATTCAATTGGCTAAACTGTCGGCTCAACCTAGCTTAAATAGATAGAGGTCTATATCTAAATCACAGAAATTACAGCGAAGTATAGCCTAGCAGTGTGAGATTGCATAGAAGGGAAGGCTAGGGGTTCGAAACCCCACCAATGTACGGGGTCTTTTAACTGAATCGGACCGGCAAAGATCCCAGTTCCGATTTTTTCGAACGGACCGTTCGTCCGATCCAGGCCTAATAACTATCAGTGGGACCCACTGAACGGAGCAACAGCTATAGCAATCTGTACAATGCTTATGTCCGTGCGAGAAAACAAGGTGGGTCCCGCTGGGTCCCACCGAAGGAAAGAAAATATCGCTTCCCAAACAACCTGTGAAACACCATCGCGCGAGAAAAGAAAAACACGTCCTCAGTTTCCTCCGCCAGATCCCCAATTCCTCGGAGTCTCCGAGGGCACTTTCTGGATCCCTGATTCCCTCGGTGGATAGGACGGCGTCGGCGTCGCAGCTGCTCTCGACCACCCCTTCTCCGGCCGCCCAGCTCTGTGGCCCGTGGGACCGCCTCGCTGTGCCACGCCTCCGGCGCCACACCACCGCGGCCTCTCCCGTCGATGGTGCCGTGGTCCTGGAGCTTGATGGTCCTGCGGCAGTGGCCGTGCGAGAGTTCATCTCGCTCGGCAAGCTCCGCCATGAGCCTCCACATCCGCACCAGTATGAGGGCACCGTCGACTCCGCACGAGCTAAGGTGATTGATCCCCTCTCATCCCTTTTCGTGCTGCCAATATCTGCTATTGCTTGTGGTCTACCGGGTGATTAAATTTTTGATCTGTTTGTGCAAGTGGTGCTACGATGAGATACCAGTACATGTATGCATCATGAGTCCTTGCTTTCACCTCCCGATGGATTTTTGGTTGAGCGTTTAGTTGTGCTACGACAAATCTTAACAAGAAACTGAGAAAAAAAATACACGATGTTTTCAAGATGACTTGTGCTTCACTGATTAAGGCAATGTTACCAGTACACACTTCTGAGCTCATGACAAAGTAATAAGTTTCAGTTACAAATACAATTAATTGCATGGTTGAAAAAAGAGTAAAATACAAGTTTCATAACTGACTAATAAACTCTAGTTCTGTTGTTGCTGACCACCATATTTTTGCCATATGTGCTTCATCAAATCTTCCTTGAGACATCGATGGGTTGTTCAATCACGAATATTCGTATCTTTCTCTAGGACCTCTGCAAATCCATGGACTGGGCCATGGTCATGTCCTGCTAGTTGTGCAGAAGCCTGCGATTGTTCATGTGTTGTCATCGGGTATCCCGTAGGAGTCTCTCTCATCATCAACTATCTTATTGTGCAAAATAACACATACATACACAATATCAGCTAGTTCTCCCCTTTCCCAAATCCGTGTTGGATGATGGATGATTGTCCAACGTTTTTGCAAAACCCCAAATGCTTGTTCCACATCTTTTCTTGCTGATTCTTGACGTTGTGCATACAATTTAGCCTTGTCACTTTGAGGTCTTGTGATTGATTTGACAAATTGTTAACGCCAAAATTTGGCACGGATTTCTGTCATGTTCGGTTAAGGAAAGGACTATGTTCAACCAATGAAGATTTATCTGGAAGAGACCGAGTATGGAAAAGAATCGTGAAGACCACGCTATGGCGGTTAATTACTTTATCTATTAATTAGGCAGTTTTGATTAAATTTAGGAAACCTGATCTCGTATCTGATCGGGGCTTGTTAGTTTTCCTTTTATAGATAGGAAATCATATACCGTGTCCTATAAGGACTCATGTAACTCGGGGTATATATACGTATGCCCGGGGACCTTGTAAATGATCAATCTAATCGATCAATACAACTTCGGCGCATCGCCACCCTTTACCAACGGGTTCTTGCTTCTCGAGCGGGGCTGCATCGGTTAGGTCCGAACTCCTGCGAGAGGGTAAGTCTCGTTACCCCGACTACCAATCGGCTAGGACTTTCTCGGTTAGGTCCGATATTCTAGTCGGTCTATGGTAGTCGGCTTACCACGGTGTATCGGATCTGTCTACGGCTGCATCGGCTCGGTCCGACCTCTTAGGCTGGTCAGGTATATCACATCACGCGTGCATAGTTTTTATCAGTTTATCGGGGGTAGTTTATCATCAGTTTGTGCTGCATCGGTTGGGTCCGACCTACTAAACTGCTAGCGATAAATTATTCCTGTTAGGCTGATAGCCTTTGTGCAAGTGTCTTATCGGAATGTATAGCCGGTAAGTTATTTTCATCACAGTTGCATTAGGTCTATCGGTTCGTTGAGGTTCCTTTACTATTATCGATCTGTGCTGCATCAGTTAGGTTTGAACTACTAGATCGATAATAATAGATTTACCCTTGCCGAGCCGATCGGTGTATATGCGACGTTCTATCGGAGTGCTTAGCCGATAGGTTATCTTTTTATAAAGCCGACTGTATTATCTTTTCTGTTTGTCATCTATATTATCATCGGTTTCCTAGCCGATGCACATGTGTTTCCTCGGCAGTCGGCTAGCTTACTATCTTGCTTATCTATTTTATCATCGGCTCCTAGCCGATGCACATGTTATACTGACAGTTTATTTATCTGTTTATAGCGCTATCGGTTTCCCAGCCGATACAGAGATGCCATCGGCCATCGGCTACAAGAAGCCTACATCAGCCCGTATCGGCCGATAGCCGATGTGCAGTTGCTGCTGGCAGTCGGACGCGAGCACGAGCAAAGACTCGGACACGGGCAAGGATCCGACTACGAGCGAGACCCGGGCGCGAATACAGGCGAGGGCCCGGGCACGAGCATAGCGGCGATCGGCTGGAAGGGATCCGTATCGGCTTGCTGGCCGATTGGATCAGTAATCTAATTTCTTCATCTCCTTGTCAATTGCGAGGTCAAATTGACTGGCACGCCCGCGAACCTCAAGACTTTAGGACCTGCACTGGAGCTAAGCAGATCTCCCAGGCCTTCGCGTGTCACCAGACGCCGAACCAGATCGTCAGCAAGCTTTTTGGCACACCCGGCGGTTTTCGGCGTCAACACGTTTTTGGCACGCCCGGTGGGACACGATCTTCATATCATCACAATCGTCTGATTATATCCTATCGGCTGAATCAACACGTTTTTCGCCTGGTGGGACACAGAACTTCAACATGGCTGGAAAGGAGGTCAGCACAGACAACATAATCCCAGTTACAATGGAAGACTTGACCGAAGAACAGAGACAACAAGTGGAGCAGAACATCGATGATTTTCGGAAGCTTTGTCTAGAATCCTTCGGTATGACAGATCAAGGGCCGATTCAGAAGTCGCAATTTCCAAAGCCAGTTCTGATTGATGAATCGAGCCATACATCGCCTGCAAGTCCACAAAAGCCGATCCAAGACATGTTTAATGAAGCAGTTCATCATGCGTTGACCGATCAATCTGGGATATTGATGAACACATTACAGAACTTGATCAAGAAGGCAGTGGAGCTGATTCAGATACCCGGGGGGCATCAACAGAGTTATTCAGAAGCTGTTCCTGAGTACAATTATCAGAGGGAATATCAGAATCAGAATCGGCTACAAACTCCACCTCTGCGTTATCACGATGAAAATCCAAGAGAAGAAGATTTGACAGCAAGAATCACGGAGGTGATGAGAGAACAATTCGGTTTAAGACCGAAGAAGGAAACATTTATATATCGGCCTCCATATCCAGATTGGTTTGATAGAGCTCCGTTGCCACGCCGATACAGAGTACCAGACTTCTCCAAATTCTCAGGGCAAGATGATGTGTCTACAGTGGAGCATGTCAGCCGATTCCTGGCGCAGTGCGGAGAAGCATCGGCTGTAGAAGCTTTGAGAGTTAGACTCTTCCCGTTATCATTATCCGGATCGGCCTTTACATGGTTTTCTTCATTGCCACCTAACTCAGTTCGAGGTTGGGCCGATCTGGAAAAGCAATTCCACAAGTATTTCTTTATGGGAAGTCAGGAGATGAGTTTGATAGACTTAACATCGGTAATACAGAAGCCGGAGGAATCAGTCGCAGAATATATCCAGCGGTTTCGTAATGTTAGAAACCGATGTTATAGTTTAAGTCTGGACGATGCACAGCTGGCCGAGTTAGCATTCCAAGGTTTGATGGCTCCGATCAAGGAAAGATTTTCACCAGAAGACTTCGAGAGCCTAGCACACCTAGTACAAAAGGTATCGGCTTATGAAAGCCGATTTCAAGAGGCCAGGAAGGAATATTGAGGCCCAAACAGAAGAAGAATTTCGAAGTTTGATAACAAACTCCGCAATTGGGGGGCATGTGTTAACGCCAAAATTTGGCACGGATTTCTGTCATGTTCGGTTAAGGAAAGGACTATGTTCAACCAATGAAGATTTATCTGGAAGAGACCGAGTATGGAAAAGAATCGTGAAGACCACGCTATGGCGGTTAATTACTTTATCTATTAATTAGGTAGTTTTGATTAAATTTAGGAAACCTGATCTCGTATCTGATCGGGGCTTGTTAGTTTTCCTTTTATAGATAGGAAATCATATACCGTGTCCTATAAGGACTCATGTAACTCGGGGTATATATACGTATGCCCGGGGACCTTGTAAATGATCAATCTAATCGATCAATACAACTTCGGCGTATCGCCACCCTTTACCAACGGGTTCTTGCTTCTCGAGCGGGGCTGCATCGGTTAGGTCCGAACTCCTGCGAGAGGGTAAGTCTCGTTACCCCGACTACCAATCGGCTAGGACTTTCTCGGTTAGGTCCGATATTCTAGTCGGTCTATGGTAGTCGGCTTACCACGGTGTATCGGATCTGTCTACGGCTGCATCGGTTCGGTCCGACCTCTTAGGCTGGTCAGGTATATCACATCACGCGTGCATAGTTTTTATCAGTTTATCGGGGGTAGTTTATCATCAGTTTGTGCTGCATCGGTTGGGTCCGACCTACTAAACTGCTAGCGATAAATTATTCCTGTTAGGCTGATAGCCTTTGTGCAAGCGTCTTATCGGAATGTATAGCCGGTAAGTTATTTTCATCACAGTTGCATTAGGTCTATCGGTTCGTTGAGGTTCCTTTACTATTATCGATCTGTGCTGCATCAGTTAGGTTTGAACTACTAGATCGATAATAATAGATTTACCCTTGCCGAGCCGATCGGTGTATATGCGACGTTCTATCGGAGTGCTTAGCCGATAGGTTATCTTTTTATAAAGCCGACTGTATTATCTTTTCTGTTTGTCATCTATATTATCATCGGTTTCCTAGCCGATGCACATGTGTTTCCTCGGCAGTCGGCTAGCTTACTATCTTGCTTATCTATTTTATCATCGGCTCCTAGCCGATGCACATGTTATACTGACAGTTTATTTATCTGTTTATAGCGCTATCGGTTTCCCAGCCGATACAGAGGTGCCATCGGCCATCGGCTACAAGAAGCCTACATCAGCCCGTATCGGCTGATAGCCGATGTGCAGTTGCTGCTGGCAGTCGGACGCGAGCACGAGCAAAGACTCGGACACGGGCAAGGATCCGACTACGAGCGAGACCCGGGCGCGAATACAGGCGAGGGCCCGGGCACGAGCATAGCGGCGATCGGCTGGAAGGGATCCGTATCGGCTTGCTGGCCGATTGGATCAGTAATCTAATTTCTTCATCTCCTTGTCAATTGCGAGGTCAAATTGACTGGCACGCCCGCGAACCTCAAGACTTTAGGACCTGCACTGGAGCTAAGCAGATCTCCCAGGCCTTCGCGTGTCACCAGACGCCGAACCAGATCGTCAGCAAGCTTTTTGGCACACCCGGCGGTTTTCGGCGTCAACACAAATGCAGCCCACTCTGGATAAATACCGCCAGCCAGATAGTATCCCATGTTATATGCTGTCCCATTGGCAGTAAACTGAACACTAGGAGCTCTTCCTTGTAGCACTTCAGTGAACAATGGTGACTGATCCAACACATTGATGTCATTATTTGAACCACCAGCACCAAAATAGCCATGCCAAATCCATATGTCAGCCGATGCAACTGCTTCAAGCATGATAGTGGGTATGCCATAGTGTAAATTGACCCTTCCATGCAACCGGGCAATTTTGCCACTCCCAGTGCATGCAGTCAAGACTACCAAACATGCCAGGGAATCCACGTGCCTCTCCTTGTTGAAGTAAAAGTTGGATATCTTGTTCCGTAGGCCTACGAAGGTACTGTTGACCAAATATATGTCTAACACCTTGAACAAAATTTAGCATGTAGTCCATTGCTGTGCTTTCTGCAACCCCAAAAGTCTCATCCATAAGGTCACCTGGTGTACCATATGCCAACATGTGTATGGCAACCGTGCATTTTTGCAACGGTGATAGACCAACCTTACCAAATGCATCTTGTCGTAAACGAAAATATGGAGACCAAATGGCAAGATCTTCAACAATGCACAAAAATAGATGCTTTCTCATGCGAAATCTCCTACGAAACTGATTATCGGTATATAAAGGATTTTCAAAAAAATATTTTGCAAACAATCTATTGTGGTCTTCCTGATGATTTCTATTGATGTACCTCCAATTGTAGCTCCTACGCCGATTAGTCGTACCAGATTGTTGTGCTTGCAGATGAGCTTGAAGTTGAGCTTCAATCTAACCTTCAATCTCAGGCTCCATAGGATCATTGATTTCTTCCCACATCAGCTCTTCAAGGTTGTCACTAGAGCTAGAATCATCTGACTGACTGGATTGATCTGCTGACTCGCTAGACATGGAATGGCTGTTGGGATAAAGTTGTAGAAAATGAGAATGAGTGGTGTCCTGCTGAAATGTATCACCTGTTTGTAGATGATACATTCCAACGGTTAGATTCCAACCTAGGTCTATTTTGCTTTTATCAATATCCCAACAGCTAGCTCTTGCTTTTATCAGGTTTACAATAACTATGTACAATGGCTAGATTCCAAAAGCTAGCTCTATTTTGCTTTTGCTACTATTCCAACAGCTACCTTTTGCTTTTGTCAGGTTATACATCAATTATATATTGCTTTAAGGGTTATTCCTTCATGAAGATTACAGCCCATATGTGTGCAAGTGAAGGAAAACAAGCAGTTTTGGTCGTGGATGGAAATAAAAATATTTACAACAACTAGATCAATCAGAAAAGGTGATTTATCAAGTACTCAGCATGCTGTAGGTTCATTCCATAGAAATAATACATAACATTGACATTGACATTGACATTACCATAATAGAGCAAAATACAAATAGGTTCACATTACAAGCAACATCGTAATACACAAAAATAGTTTATAATGTTAAGAACATTGACCTTGTAAACTAAGCATAGTTCCTGACAACATACTTGGTGCTCACTTATCCATCAGCAAATTCTCTAGCTAATTGGTCGAAGACATCTTCATGTCTCTTTAATTTTGCTTCATTGTAGGATGATGTGTCCCTGTCCATCAATTTTAGATAGGTCTGGTACTTCTCTGCCCTTACCTTTTCTTTTTTTGCTCTTGCTTTTTCTTTTTTTTTTGCTTCTGCTGATATTATTGTTGCTTTCGTTGACTTTAGCAATGCTACTACTCTAGTTATAACAGCTTCATGAAAGAGTATCATATTTTAACTTGGCTTGTCCCCCAAAGGTGATGGTGCACCTTTTCCTTTTTGCGTCTGTTTTGCTACCTTCTGCCCCTCAGGGCACTTCTCTTTGCTCACTGTTTCCTCCTCAGTGTCTTGGTTGGATGATGAAGTATATGCTCCTGATTCAGAAATCTTGTTCCTCTTATTCTTACTACCCTCTTCAAGGACTCTACGCTAGTTAGGTTGATCTTTCAGATCTCTCTAGACATACTCTAAGGTGAAAGGTTTCTGCTTGTTTTCACTTTTGTACCACTCATGAGCTTTCTCCATTATCATCTCATCAGAGTATTCACTAGTGAAGATACTTCTAACTTTAGAATAATATCCACAGAACTTTGTAACTTCTTTCTTGACATTATTGTGTCCTACATTGCTTGGCTGACCTTTTGTTCCCATTGCTAGGCATATTGGCGTTAAACTCAGCAGCTACTGCTTTTCAATATTGTTCTGATTTCTTGTCATTTCCTTTGATGGGATCAACGGAGTTGTTCAACCAAGAACTCATCAGTCGTATATTGTCATCTTCAGTCAAATTGATGTGCATCCCTCTTCTTCCTTCTTCACTACTATCACTTACCTATTCAACATCAAGTACTTGTTTCTTCTCTTGTCTTGTAGGGCATGGAGAAGCTGATTGTGATCCATGGGAAGAAGTGTTGACTGCAGCGCCAAGTGAAGTACTATATTGAAGCTCAAATTGTGATCTATTTGCTGCAAATCCAAATACTTGATTAGGTGAGCATACTAGATTTTCTTGAAGTTGAATGCCTTGAAAACTTGCTGGAGTACTTTGCCCACAATAATCTTGTCGGTGAGCACCTTGAAAAACTGGAGGAGAGTGGCCATGTGGCTGGTAGTTGGTTTGAGGACTAAAAGGATGGAAATTTTGGAGAAAATTAGGTCTGATGTATTGGTGGAAGCTTGTGGGAAATTGGATACGTGGGGAGTTTTGGCCATCACTCTCCGTTGGTTGGCTTGAGGAACCTTGATTCAGTAGGTTTGAGAAAGTTCTGTTGAAAGAGTCCATGTAGTGTGTGGTGAAATGAATGGATTAGTGTTGTGTTTGTTCATCCACTTGTGCCTCTGTTTTGTAAGTGGTGGCACGAGAAGCAGGAGGAAGCCAACGGCTAGCAAGGAAGAGTAACGGCAGCCAGGGCCAACGGGCACTTAAACTGATGAGAATATTTTATTTGTGTGAATTGTGAAACAGCAACAAAATTGTATTATATTCTCTTGTGGCCACACCTTAAGCTTAAAACTCTTTTTGGTTGCATGAAGCTTGTGGTTCCACAATGGCTAAGGTGCTATGCTATTGTCACATTTAATGCTTAAGGTTAACTTTTTGGCTACATTGTGGGTGCCCTAACCTCCCACTCACATTCGTTTTATCTTCTCCACCTCCACCTCCTTCCAGCCAACACCATGGAGTAGCCAAAGCAGCAAAGAACCACAGAGATCAAGGTGAGCGTGGGGGCATGGTTATTTTTGATTCTCTATTTGTCTCTTTGGTCAGCCGGCTAAAAAGATGCCTTTTCAGATTTCGGCTAAAAAGATGCCTTTTCAGATTTCTTATCTGCTCCAAGAGTATCTTTATCTACACTCTTTTGTGTGGTGGGACCCACAAGTCAGTGTCTTTCTCTCCTTCCTCTCCTTTGCCTTCCTCTCCTCTGCCTGGCACCAGCGACGGGGCAAACGGCGCATGGGACGGGCGCGGCGGACGGCGTGGGCGACGGGGCGGCCAGCGGCGCAGGCGACAGGCGCGGCGGCAGGATGGGGACGGCGGCGGGCGTGGGCGTCTTCTTCCGCACCACCACCGTCTTCTTCCGCACCACCACCGGCTCCCAGTCCTGCCTGATCGGACCAATCCTTACCATCTCTCTCTTCCCTCTGCAACTGTCGGTCCAGTATCACGCGGCGTCTCGCTCTCGCAGCTCGTAGAGGCGCATGCAACCACGCGACGATAGCTCGCAGCAGATCGACCGGGATCAGGATCAGAGAGAGCACCTCTCACCCAGCTCCAATCCTTCTCTCTCCCGCCGACACGCTCCCTGCTCTCGGGCCTCGTTGATTCGGCACGCGCGGCGAGGAGGGAACTAGCGACAATGGTGGTGGTGATCCCCTCGCGGCCGCTGCTGGCCTCCGTGCTGGTGGCGCTCCTCCTCTCCGCCGCCTCGACCGCTGACAGCAAAAGTACCGTCTCTCTCTCTAGCCTATCTGTAAATTGTGCTCTTTCTTGCTGTTCTTGGTGGTGCTCCCGTTGCTGCATTTTCGAGCAATTATGCTTGTTTGTGCTCTGATTTGGGGACGGCCGGATGGGGCCACCAGCCGCCCGAGCCGCCGCCGAGCTCCGCCAGGGCTGGCGAGGGCGCAGGAGATCGCGCGGAGGTGGGAGGAGATGCTCGGGATGCTGCACGACCTGCCGAAGTCCGAGTACGAGCTCTCCCTCACGGACCTCGTCGAGAAGACCGGCGGCGGTGGCATCGGCGTGGCGCCGCCTTTGCCTTCGCCTTCGCCTTCACGTCCGGAACAGCAGCAGCAGCCGGGTTGGAGAGGACTGGATGGTGGGACCTACCGTAGGGCCCACTGTTTGGCCGGCGGATGGCTAGCCAACTAGATTGGTCATATTTGGCTAGCAAGGTTGCTTGGCCATCCGAATAGCAAGATTATTAGAGGGTTTTTTTCTTTATAAGAGCCAAATTTTAGTTTAGAGAATCATTTAGCTATATTGTTGGATTTGTTCGAAATACAAAAGCCCATATTCAAAGCAGCAAATGAAGGCAACATATTTACCTAGCCCACCAATAGTTGGCCAGCTAGAGGAGATCGAGGGGCAGAGGAGTAGCTGGAGTTGATCTGGTAGAGGCTGATTTGGTGGAGGAGACAAGCAAGCACTAATCACAAGAACACTTGGAGTAAACCTTCATCTGACAAAAAGGTGATTCTCACATCCCACCAAATCCCTAGTAGCTCAACACATAAACCACACTAATACTTAGAAGATTTATTCCTAATAACTTAGGTAAAATCTTGCTTAGGCCACACTGACATAAAAAATTACAGTCCAATCTAGAAATTTCTCTGCTTGATTGCAAGAAATCAACCCAAAATTTTTCTGAAAAATGTAGGAGAAATCCCCATGTAGAAGCACAAGCCTAGCTCAAATCTAGCAAACCGGTACGTGGGATTTGCTAACCAGAGAGCAGTAGAAGCAAAGGATTTGGAATCAATAAGAGTAGGGGCGCATACTTCCCAGCCGAGCTCCATGGGGTCCACCCAGCAGTGTGTAGTGGGCTGTGGCTGTACAGCAAGTAGCAAGCAGCAAGCATTAGGATGGGAAAAGATTGGCTAGCTGCAGCAGCTGCCTGTGCGAGAGAGGTATATAGGAGAGAGGTATATTAGGTAGTATATACTTGCCAAATAACTACAATTAATAAGTATACCGACACTGACACTTTACCAAGTAACAATTGTTGTCTAGTCTAGTATATTTCCAGTATTTGAGTTCCAGCCTAATTAAATACAAATATATGTGTGTCAAAAATTGCAGACCAAAGTACTCGGGATGGGATGAAATATACAGATGTGTGGAGCTGAATATAATTTCAGATGTACAGGCAGGTATCCCTTTTGATCATGTTAATAGATGAGGCTTATTCTATTTCAATTAAAAATCTATTCTATAAAACTATTACTCCTAGTATTTCATTAAAACAATATTTTCTAAAATGCATCAAGATATTACTAAGGTGGGTAGGGGGAGCTCAAGGGAAGTAATGATTGATGTCAGCAGGGTAGGGCTCTCTCTACATAGTTTTGGATTGAAAAGGATGTTATGGATTAAATGTGTAAAAGAAGCAGTATATGCATATAAGGATTAATCACCCTTTGCTCGCACCAGAGAACCGTATAAACCATATCGACCATAGACCCTTCTCATGATGGGTTGGGTCTAGTACCTTGTCAAGTTTACTACATTCCACATGGGTATTTAGTAATAGGGTAGGAGATGATATAAACCCCATCAAATGCAAGTAGCTAGGATGGGAGGTGATATAAACCCCATCTGCGAGTAGTTAGGATGGGAGATGACATAAACCCCATCAAATGGCGCTTATGTACATTCCCGGCGCACGTGGTGGTGTGTAGTAAATGAAAATGAGGGAAAATGTCCTGTACTCTGAGCAGCCTAGCAATTGAATGGAATGCCAAGGCCATAAAACTCAGGGTGCGTCCAATAGTGTGGGGGATTTTTCCTCGTCTCCCGTGAGTACGCTTCCCGAACTGCTAAATAGTGCGTTTTTGTAAAATTTTCTATCTAAAAGTTTCTTAAAAAATCATATTAATCTATTTTTCAAGTTTAAAATAATTAATACTCAATTAATCATACGCTAATGGCTTGTCTCGTTTTCCATGCCACCAAAAAGCTCCAACCAACCTTAGATTCGAATGCAGCCTCAAAGTAACTATGGGTAAAGTGGTACTAAGCCTGCACAGCGCTAAATGAAATCATGATTCACACCCATCTCCTGGATTGGAGGCTACGGGGAGTTACTACTAACTCTATTCAATGTTACAACTCTATTCAATGTTACGAGTGTAATTAGTTTTTATAACACTACTTTGAAAACTTCCTTTTATAAATAGACTTAGACTGGATGATGAATTATGAATAATGATGATAATGTTGAAGGTGAGGTATAGAATATAGATTATTCAATTATTATTCATTCATCCATATTTTGTATTATTGACTTGCTGAGACGAAAGTGCTCACCCTTGCTATATAACCCCCTTTACAAGTTTTATACATGGCGAGTATAAGATGGTGTATAGATGACCTTAAGACTTCTAAGTACAAATTAAAGGTAGTTTTTAGCTATTTCTCTGTTGCGATCTCTAATGTGGACTATTATTTGGCAGAACAAGAATTTGTTAAAAGGTAATCTAAGTCTTGCACTTTTATCTACAATATTAAAAGTGCGGGACGTCACATCCACCAACTTTCTCTAGCACGACAGACCTCATGGACGCCAACGATTGGCTGTTGGCGATTGAAAAGAAGCTCAACCTCCTCCAATGCATAAACCAGGAGAAAGTTGCATTCGCAATACACCAACTCCAAGGCCCTGCCTCTGCATGGTGAACAACTTCCTAGTGACCCACATTGTAGGGACAGAGGTCAGATGGGTAGAGTTCTACCATTACTTCCACAAGTCTTAGATTCATGCAGGTATCGTGACCTAGAAGAAAAGGAAGTTTTGCACACGCTATGTGCCTGAGGATGTCCGCAGTGATGCAGAAAGGCAGGTTAAATTCCTGGAGGGGCTGGACGATGAGCTCACCAACCAGCTTCTCTCAAATGGCTATGCTGTCTTCGAGAAGTTGGTGGACAAGGTGATCCGCCAGGAAGATCAGTGCAATAAGATTAGGGTTGAAAACGGTCAGAAAACTGTCTCTCCCATTTCCATTTCCATATTTTTTCCTCGGAAATGGAAACGGAATAGTAAATTTTGAAACGGAAACGATATCGGTACTATCGGTATTTCGAAAATGAAACTATCAGAACGGAAATATACCGATATCGGTTGAAAGCTGAAAGTTTATGTCGGAAACAATAAACAATAACATCGGATATTTAACTATGCATGACCATATAAATTCATCCTCGCATCACGTCAATTATGATTTATTAAGTACATAAGTATAGCATCATGTCATTCATGATTTATTGAGCACATAAGTATAGCCGCATAATGCTGCTATGTTATGATCACACAATAAAATAAAATAAGTCGACAATTAATATTGAACTTTGGAGTCTGGAGACAGGAGACTAGACTGGAGATTGGAGAAAGGCTTCCGAAAATTTGCCGAAAATTTTCGGAAATTACCGGCCCAATTCGGTTACCGACAAAACGGTCGGAAAAATAGCTCTCCTGTTTTTATTACCATTTCCAATGAATATTACCCTGTCCATTACCATTACCGAAAATTTTCGATACTGACAGAAATGGTCGGTAAGAAACGGAAACGGCAGTGGAAACGGTCGGGATTTTTCGTCCTGTTTTCAACCCTAAACAAGATGGACCATAAGACAAGGGCAACCCAATTTAGAGCTAACCAGGGGCCAAACCAGAAGCCAAGGATGATGCTGGGACACTATGGTGGACCTTCCACCATGATTGTCTACCAGCAGCGCCCATTGCACCCTGGTCACTTTGGCGGCGGCAGCAGCAACAGTGGTCACTACAACCGTAACCAAGCTCCACGCCCGCCAATGACGCCAGCTCAGCCTGGACAGCCCAAGAAGGACAGTGGGGGAATGACCATCATTTGTTTCAACTGCAACAAGCCAGGCCACTTCGTGGACAAATGCTCGAAGCCAAGGCGCATTGGTCCCAAGCCCGTTGCTGCACAAAACCCCAACAACAACAACCTGGTCAAGAGGTGTGTCAATCACGTCTCTGCAGAGGAGGCCCAGTCAGCATCAGAGGTGGTACTAGCTACGTTTCTTGTGAACTCAACCCTTGCAATAGTACCTTTTGATTCTAGTGCTACTCATTTATTCATATCAAAGAAATTTATGGGAATACATGGGCTAAGAGTAGTGGAACTTAAGATCCCTATGCGGGTTCACACGCCCGGGAACCGCATGACCACAGCTCACTATAGCCCCTCAGTGAACATAGAAATCCAAAGGTCACCTTTTTTAGCCAACCTCATCCTCCTAGAATCCAAACAACTAGATGTCATATTGGGAATGGGTTGGTTGACCCGGCAAAAAGGAGTGATCAATTGTGCAGACCGTACTATCACCATGACCAACAGGAAGGAAGAAGTTGTCACCTTCCATTCGCTAGTGCCACAGAATCAGGGAGTCAGCCTGAATCAAGCCACCGCTGAGGAACAACCAGAAACAGAGGAGAAAATTTCGAGAAAGGTGGAAGATATTCTAATAGTAAGAGAATACCCAGATGTCTTTCCTGGAGTTCTGTTGGGAATAACCCCCAAAGAGAAATTGAATTCAGGATTGACTTGGCAACATGGACAGCCCAATATACAAGAGGCTATGCAGAATGGCACCGAATAAGATGGTAGAGGTCAAGAAGCAAGTTGATGATTGCTACATAAGGGGTATATCCGGCCGAGCACATCACCTTGGGGTGCACCAGTCATTTTTATGGAGAAGAAAGATGGAACCAAAAGGATATGTGTGGATTACCGCTCACTAAATGATGAAACAATCAAGAACAAGTATCCTCTACCAAGGATTAATGATCTATTCGATCAGTTAGAAGGGGCCACCGTATTCTCCAAGATAGATCTGCGATCAAGCTATCACTAGTTGAGAATTCAGGAAGAAAACATTCCAAAGACAGCCTTTACCACTTGGTATGGGTTGTATGAGTGCACGATTATGTCTTTTGGACTCACCAATGCACCAGCCTTCTTCATGAATATGATGAATAAGGTATTTATGGAATTCTTGGACAAGTTTGTCCTTGTGTTCATTGACGACATTCTCATCTATTCAAAATTAGAGGAGGAACATGAGCAACAGCTCCGGCTAGTGCTTGAGAAATTGAGGAAACACCAGTTGTATGCCAAATTCAGCAAGTGTGATTTCTAGTTGAAAGAAGTAAAATTCCTCGGGCACGTCATCACCGCACAAGGAGTAGCTGTGGACCGAACCAATGTGTAGCCAATTACCAACTGGAAGCCACCAAAAATAGTGACTCAAATCTAGAGTTTTCTTGGACTTGTGGGCTACTACCGTTGATTCATTCAGAACTTCTCAAAGTTTGCTAAACCCATGACACAGGTGTTGAAGAAGGATGCAAAGTTTATTTTGACAACAGAGTGCAACAAGAGTTTTGAGGAACTCAAAAGGAGGTTAATGCTTGCGCCAGTGTTAATCCTACCAGATCCTAAGAAAGACTTTCATGTGTTTTGTGATGCTTCACGCCAAGGGCTTGGATGTGTGCTAATGCAAGATGGTAGGGTCGTCGCTTATGCGTCCCGCCAATTGTGTCCCCATGGAGGCAACTACCTTACACATGATCTGTAATTAGCCGCAATGGTCCATCCTTGAAGATCTAGCAACATTACCTCATTGGTAACCGCAGTGAGATATACATGGACCACAAAAGTCTGAAATATATTTTCACTCAGCCTGATTCGAACCTCCATCAGAGAAGGTGGTTGGAACTGATTAAAGACTATGATGTGGGAATATACTATCACCTTGGCAGGGCCAACGTGGTAGCAGATGCATTGAGTAGGTAGAGTTACTGCAACACTGCTCGGGTAGAGACTATGTGCAATGAAATCCAATAGGATCTGGAGCGTCTGAACTTGGGCATAGTCACCCTTGGATTCGTGGCAACCCTAGAGGCTCAACCGACACTCTTCGAGCAGGTTCGCGTAGCTCAGACGAACGATCTAGAGATAAAAAACTTAAGAAGAACATGAGGGTTGGAAAGGCTCAATGTTTTATCGAAGACAAACTAGGAACCATCTGGATGGGAGAAAGGTTATGCATCCTGAGAACAAAGAACTGAAGGAGCTTATACTCCGGGAAGCTTATGAGACCCAATACTCAATCCATCTTGGTAGCACCAAAATGTACCAAGATCTCAGGACTAAATTTTGGTGGGCCAGCATGAGAAGAGAAATAACTGAGTTTGTAGCACTCTGTGACATATGCCAACGCGTGAAAGTAGAACACCAATGGCTGGCAGGACTGCTTCAACTGCTTAAAGTTCTAGAATGGAAATGGAAAGAAATCGGGATGGACTTCATCACAGGATTGCCCCGGACCTCGTCGGGGTATGATTCGATTTGGGTGATCATTGACCGACTTACCAAGGTCGCCTAGTTTATTATGGTACACACTACTTATTCAGGCAAGAAACTAGCAGAACTTTACATGGCCCGGACAATGTGTTTACATAGGGTACCCAAGAAGATCGTATCCAACCATGGGAGCCACTTTATCTCCAAGTTCTGGCAGAAGCTACAGGCAGAGTTGGGAACCCGTCTGAACTTCAGTACTGCTTATCACCCTCAGACAGATAGGCAGATCGAGAGAGTCAACCAAATACTGAAAGGCATGCTCTATTTTATGGCCTGGCAGAAATGCGTGTACCTATCTAGTGACATCGTTGAGAGGGAGGCAATGTTCAGCTTCTCACGGGGATAGAAAAGGAGATTGCGTACTCCTTCTAAGACATGAACTCGGAAAAGACATTAGATTGAATGACAAGTGAACTAATTCCCGAAAGATCGAGTTTCAAATAGACTGGCAAACGTATCTTACTCGTTCCCTCAACTGCTCGACTGAAAGAACTCTACATACGAGTCCCCATCTCCTTATCGAAAAGTAAAGCCTCTTCCATAGGTACTCTAGCTTCAAAAAAAAGGAAACCCATCTATGATACTAATACAAACCTCAAGATTGATACAGAACCACATCATATCGAAGCACTTACTGCCAATTAGTTTATGCTGCCATAAAGTAAAATCAATCAAGGGAGCTAGTTATCATGGAGCAAGCAACATGCACGGTGAGTGGAATGGTTTAGAAGCTTTGATTCTTCAAGAATGTCCTTACGGATATAATGTTCATTGTTTGGCCCACCAAAACCAACCTGACGGCCTATTGCGGCATGGCTTCGAAAAGGCGTACGACAAAGTGCATTGGGACTATGAGGTGTTAATCCAGGTTTTTCTCTACAATGGGTTGGATGGATTCGATCTCTACTTGATCGCTCCCAGACTTGCATCAATATCAATGGAAAGCTAAGCAAATACTTTTCATGTTTTAGGGGATTACGACAGGGGGACCAAAATGAACCACTGCTCTTTGTCTTAATTGCAGATGGAAAAAAGAAAAGGAAAAAAAAAGGGGGGCTTATATAGGTAATTGGTTGTCCCAACCAAATACTGGAAGGCATGCTAAGAGCCTATGCCCTTGATTTTGGTGGGACCTAGGACAAGAGCCTACTGTATGTAGAATTCTCTTATAACAACAACTGCCAAGCCAACTTACAGATGGCACCGTTCGAGGCATTGTACGGGAGGAAATGCCACACTCCTCTCTTTTGGGACTAGACGGGATAACATCAGGTGTTTGGAACAGATGCTCTCAAGGAAGCCGAGGAAAAAGTAGCCATCATTTGGGAAAGGTTGAAATAAGCTCAGTCTCGACGGAATAGCTACTCTGACTACCGTTGTAGAGATATGAGTTTTGATGAAGGGGACTATGTGTACCTTCGTGTCACCCTAGTTCGGGGAGTACATCGTTTCCAAATCAAAGGGAAATTGGCTCCATGCTTCGTGGAACCGTATCAGATTTTGGCTCGCAAAGGTGAAGTTGCCTATCAATTGGAACTCCCACCAGCCATGTCAAGCATTCATGATGTATTCCATGTCTCCTAGCTGAAGAAATGCTTGAGAGTGCCCACTGAACAAGCTGATCCTGATCAGATCGTAATTCAAGAGGATCTGACCTATGTGGAGAAACCCATCCGCATTCTGCAGATTAGTGAGAGAAGCATAAAAAATAGGACGATCAGATTTTGTAAGGTCTAGTGGAGTCACCATTTAGAGGATGAGGCCACATGGGAATGAGAGGATGAGCTGAAGTCCGCCCATCCGCATCTCTTTGCCAGCACCTCGGAATCTCGAGGACGAGATTCTATCTAAGCGGGTAGGTTTGTCACGCCCTGAGTTCCTCCCCTTTCTAGAGCCTTAAATCCAACAAGAAATCAATAAAAGAAATTCTTTAATTAAAGCAAGAGGAAATGGATGAATAAAAATTATAAATAATAATTTGTCATGGCTGGAAATATTTTTCCTATATTCTTCACGCCTAAAAGTGCTAATAGGAATTTTACTAGAGTTTTCAGAGCACGGGAACTATTTTTAATAATTCAAAATCGATTACTGGAATTAAATTAAACAAGAAAAATCCTTTTGCCTAGGAGGGCCACCTTCGGCCCACTCTCCCTGCGCCCACCGGCCCATTGTGCCACAGCCTTGTCTCCCTCCCACTCGGCCCGCGACTGCCCAGCGCTGCCCGCCCGCTGCCTCTTGCGAACAGGTGGGGCTCACCTGTCAACATCTTCCCCAACCTTCGTCCAAATCCGGCGGAGGTGTGGGCTCGCGCTCGTCACCATCGATCTCCCGTCCGTTCGGCCTCCGCGCCTCTTTGCCCTTCGTTCAAAATCAGCAGACCCAGTCGCCCCCACTTCTCCATGTCTCCACCCCCACTCGCTCACAGAAACGTGCGTGGACGCAGCCCACGTCATCAGCTGCCGCCTCTCTCCCTATCTTTGTGTGAAATACCACCGCCTCGGCCATGAACTTCCCTGGCCGAGTCCATATAAACCCTCCCTGTGCCTCCCTCTCTCATTTCCCTCAGTTGCCTAAGCTCGCCATGCCCTCAATCACCTCCTCCATCGAGAACCCATAGCATCGCCGCTCGCCGTCGCCTCTAGCCGCTCGCCACTGATGTTTCCGGCCGCGCCAGCCATGCGCGACCGAGCGGCCAACTTCACCAAATGAACGAGCACCTCGGCCACCATCTCCCCGAGACCTTACACCGTCGGAGCCCCATTTTCTCCTGCCGCAACCTTAGTGTGCTTCACCGTTGGCCTCTGGCTACTCCTTCCCGCTGCTCTGCTCAGCCATTTCTCACCCTAACTCCTGTATCACGGTCGCCAGGTCATGCTCTCGCCCGGTCTCCAGCCGTAGTCCTTTATACGCCATCGGATCACCGCCGGCCACGTCCTCTCGAGCTCATCTACCATCGTCTCCTCTCCATCACCGCTGTTCGCCGTAAATCCTTCGTCGCGAGCTTTCGGTGAGCACTCGATCTGCATTCCCGTCCCTTTCTGCCGCTCGCCGTGCCATCTGCATCGGCGACCATCGGGCCGCGCGTGGCACTGCATGGTTTGGCCGCCGTGCTGCCTTGCCATCTTCCGTTGTCATTCGATCTGCCTTGTGGTAGATCTAGGCCATTCGCGTGCCCACGCCGCATGCCGGCGTCGTGGCCAAGTCGGCGCCACGTCGACACACGGTCTGTCGTGGCCGCCGCGAGACACGCTTCCACCTGGGCACGGGTAGAACTGGTCCACTGTGTGCCCGCCTCCTTTGAGTCACCAACAGGTGGGGCCCGCTTGTTAGCACTGCACTCCCCCTCGGCTGACACCATAAACTTCTATTTATGCGCAATAAATTGATTTAGGCTTCTTTGGTTATAGTAAAAACACAGTACATCTTCTAAAATTCATAAGTAATTCTTTCGAACTCCGATTAATCCCATTCAAATTGCATTAAATCCAAGAAAAATGCCAACAATCTATTAGAAATGGTTTTAGGTGTTGTTTCTGTGGTCTCATGTACGGTTTTATTGTTTTTGCTATGATTGTAGCTTGAAAACAATGGCTCTGATGCCCTGGTCTATTATGAGGTTGTAGCTGAAGTTGCAGGAGCAGAGCAAGACAAGTCACATTCAATATCTTGACCTTGTTGTACCTATTTTTATGCAAATGATTTGTTTTGCTTAAATAAACTTGCATGTTTTATTATTTCATGTGGAATTGGATGTTGTTTATATCATGTTAGTAGCCATAGCTTGATTATCCGATTCCTTGATAACTTGGGTACTAACTTGACTAGATTTTGGATTAGGAATTGCTTAGCCGCGCTTAGTCCAACTAGCACACAAATGGGATAACTCTTCATTATTATTATTACTACTCCAACCTTGTGTCAAAATGATGGACTTGACTGGTAATGTTTAATTAATAAACTAAAATATGTCATAATGGTAGGCTATGGGTGCATAGTTTTGCTGGTCGCACCCATGTCAATTAAGGACCGGTTCACGGGAAACCCTTGGAAGGAATTCTCGTACTTACCACAAGCCAACGTGGGCAATGTCTAGGCTTTTAGTGTAGCTCTTCTCTCTCCTAGGCACCGATGAAGAGGGTGGGCGTGATGGAGTTAGGTCGAGCCGGGTTATGGTGCTGATCGGCTTCCAGATCCACTGCGGCTCAAGGGGGGTAACCCATCCTACATGGTGCATCCTGTTGGGAGGTGCAACATCAGTGTGGTGTGGATGGTTAGAGAGGTGTTACATGCAAGATCCTGTCACAAGCTCTTTGCGGTGTGCCATGGTGGCATGCCGATGCACAGGAACGTGCGTGAGGCTGTGCCTTGTGGGTAAAGTTGTACACCTTTGACCAGAGTAAATCTATTTGAATAGTCATACCCGCAGTTATGATTTAGACAAGGATGGATAGTTTGGGTCTGTTCAACATGGTGTAACATTTTTCAGTGGTGATTAATATTGCTTAATAAAAACAACTGTTTTACTTGCTTTACAACGGCCAATGTTTACAGCTGCTTTATGCAATTGAGCTAAAGGCCTCCCATGTCACTACCGCGCATGATTGCATAATTGGTGTGACTTGCTGAGTATGGTGGGTGGTACTTAGTCTTGATCTTCTTCCTCCTAGAGCTGGAGTACTTCTCCCATGGCGACAACCAGGAGGAGTAGGCTTGTGCCACTGTCAAGCTGCTTGTGGAATGGCATCGCTATGCTGCTAGCTATCTTTTCCCTTTATCGTATTTCCGCTGCATTATTGTAAGATTTTTATTATGTTTTGTAAGACCCACTCTGTATGGCAATATTGTGTATTGTGTACCTTTGGCTGGTCCTGGATAGAGATTTAATACACATTATGTTCAGAATTCTTGTTATAAATTTCTGGACGTGACAATAAGAACCCTGGGATGCTTTCTTTGTAGCTATGAAAACTACAAAGGTACAAGGCAAAACCACAGAATTATGACCTTGCATGCTATGTCATATTTAAATATTGTGTCATCTTTCCTGTTATACGCTAAAGGTGCTTGCTTTCTTTGTATAGTTTGTTCCTTGTTAAAATTGTTCACTGCTAGAGTTCAAGAATGAAAAGTACCAAGTATTGAAGTTTAGGGATGATTTTTAATCTAGTTTTTTTTACATTTTTTGTGTTTCTGTTTTTTCAATTAAAACTCTCACTTGATGAATCAGTCACACCTACAATATTCAAAATATCAAGAAAGGATATTTCTCGGTTCCGCTGTGAAAATTCTACCTCAAATGATCTGTTCCAGTAAGGATGGAAGTTAAATATGAAATTTAGAGTTGTACTATTAGTCTTTCCTACTTTGTAACAACTAGTAATCATGTACGTGTAGAACACTTTCTCACAATACATATTTGTCCAGAAATAATTGGTTGTGCCTAAATACCATTCAACTTCCATTTGCTACTTGTTTTACAAACTTTTACTTAGCACTATTAGTCTTTCCTACTTAGTAATATTGCAATTCAAGCGTGTATTAATGTGTTTGGAGAAAATAGGAAACACGTAAAGATCTGCGTAAGCCCATAAATCAACCCATGTTCTTACTTATGTGGGAAAATAAAGCAATCAGTCACTTTTGCTTAATATAGGCTGTCGGCAATGCGCATAGGAGAGAAGAAAAACATGTTCTCCATTCTCATATTATGGACCGAAAACAGTGGAAATCTAACCCTCATTTTCCGTTTCAATGATGTCACTGTAGCCATCCCGAGACAAGGAAAAAGAAAAGGCGAGCTAGATCCAGCAGCAGATGATTTCTCAACCGATTTAGGTCAAATTGATACCTAAACCTCCAACATGCATCGGGTGATGATCATAAGGATCCTTGGAATGATTTCTCCATAGCTATGAAAAGCACAAAGATACAAGTTGAAACCATAGAACTATGAGTTAGTCTTTCCTACTTAGTAATATTGTATTTGAAGCATGCAATGATGTGGTTCAAGAAAATGGGAAGCACATAAAGTGGACGTTGGCACATAATAAGTCAACCCATGTGGGGACCGTTCGAAGGGGGTCCAAACGTCTCACAACACACGTAACCACCCAGAAAGTTTAGTTACATGGAGAATGATACAGAAACAGAACTTGATTAATTATACAAACTGACAAAGTTTTAGTACAACCCAAACTCAACACACGCACCCAACAGGCCTATGGCCATACACGTACAACTAAAATACGCAACTCTACACCATAGGAACGGCTTGAGCGTAGAGTCGACCTAGAACTCGAAGCCTTCGTCTTCGTCCCAATCCAATGGATCGACGGCTTCCTCGACTTCACCTGCAACTTCTTCCTGAACGGCTGGAGCCCAAAATATACAAGACTAAGTACACAAGTACTCCGTAAGCCGTGCAGGGAAACATATAGTAATGCAGGATATAACAAAGAAGGGAATTAGTTTAACTCTAAACCTTATCAGTAGTTCACAAACATCCCATTTTATAAACAAATTTAGTTTTAAAGGGTTTAACATTTCATGCCATCATCTCACAATTTAAACCATTATCTCAATTCTACTCATGCCATTATTCTGAATTCACCCATAGACATATCTCCATTTATCAGGAGCACGGCGTATTCGAATACCAAACGACCTTGCAATGTCTGCCCAGCTTTACCCGCATGATATCCACAGCTAGCCAGGCTGAAGATAACAAAGTGTAATACTACCTCAAGTTCATCTCTGTTCTACCTAGCAGATTATAGGACAAGGCGCATGTTGCCCTCAACTTGGCCTTTGCGAGGGTGTGCACCAACCCGACGACTCGTCCACCCACTATTGCACGACTAGGAGGAACACGCAATTCTCGAAGACCGCAAAGGGCACCGCAGCACCCACACTCGCATAATCAAATAATCTTACATCACTCAGTGGCCATTATACACGTTAAAGCCTAAAATGTCGATACACTAAAAGGCTACAGAAGTTCAATTCACTAGAGCAGTACACACTAGGTCCAAATACCTCGATCATACGAATGGGCGCTAACTATGTCACTTATACTGGCACAAGGGGGTTATGTCCTTAAAACATTGAATAAATCACATACCTTTAAAACTATCACATAAAATAACAATTTCATATAATATTCAACATGTTCATAATAAGTAGGATTAACCTAGGGTATCAAAGGTATATATTAGGCTCAATACAAGACATGGCAACATATTTATAACAATATAAAGTAAAAGGTGTTCTCTATTTCGAAATACTTTAGAAAATTAACTCATGCATTCTATTTAAGTACTCTAAAGTAGTACTCTACCCAAAATATAATCTAGCCCTAGATCAGGTTTAATTATTGTTTAAAGGATGCATGACTTGCCTTCGGAATCTGCGTAGTCGTACCAATTGCCTCCTCCTACGACTGCGTAGGCATACGCATTAACTACGAACTCGGACTCCTCGATCGGATTTGCTGCGGTAGGATCTATCGATATAAAAATAAAAATAAATAAGCGAATAACTCTAAATAAATATAAAAAATTCAAAAAGTACACAAGATGATTAAAAAGAGGAATTATAAAGAAAATTTGGGATTTTTCTAAAGTCGCGTCGAGCAAAAACCCTAGAGCCAAAATTAGGGTTGTGTCAACGATTGGATTCGGAATAATTCAAGGAGTCAGGAATAGGTCTCGGATTTTGGTTTTGAGGTCAAATGGTCATTGAACCGATTGAATCAGAGACTACAGAATTTCCAGATTTATTTTTCTAAAGGGAAAAGGAAATTAGTCGGTTTTCTCTCGGTTTTCTCTGGTTCACCGGGGGCGGCGGCGGTTCAGGGCTGCCGGCGGCGAGGCGACAAGGGGAGGCCGGTTCTTGGGTCCCCGAGGGGTGGCGACCCCATTACCCCGGTCGGCGGCGGAGGAAGAGTCGACGGCGAGGCGCGTGGTGGCGAGCAGAAGCTGGCGGCGGCGGCTCCGGCGAGCTGGCGGCGGGGTGCGGCGGCTGTGAGCATCAGGGCGGCCAGGGGGAGCTTCTGGCGGTGGAGGCTGGGCTCAGGGAGGCGTGAGGCGGCGGCGCACCGAGCGGCAGGCGGGCGGCCGAGCAGAACAGGCCGCGCGGGGCGGCGCCGGCGAGCTCCGGCGGCTATTTCGCCGGGGAAGTTGAGGGGTTTTGCAGCTCGTGATGTGAGGAGTCCATCTGTACCTTCAATTTAGAACAAGATGCAACAACGGCGGCGAATTTTGCAGATTAATGCCGGCGGCCGAGCTAGGGCTCCTGCCCTGTTCGTCTCTGGGGACGGCGAACAGCGCAACGGGAGCCGGGGCGACTTCAGGGAAGATGAAGAGGAGGTAGTGGCGACTCTTTTCTGTGTTGACGACGTCCGACGAATTGGAACAGAGAGGAAGATAAAGGGTAGGACAGAGGCGGCGGCAGATGAGGCTAAGCTCGAGCTGTGCTTGGCTAGCTTGCTGGCGAGCGGAAGGACGACGCGTGGACGGTGACGAGGTAACGAAGCAGCTGCGTGGCGCGAGGCTGCTCTCTGCCAAGTCGGCAAAGGCGGTGGGCAGGCATGGGCTGGGCCGGCAAGGAAAGAAAAAGGGAAAGAAAGAAAAAAACGAATCGGATCGAGGGAAAATAGATGACGATAAGCGGAAGAAAAATGGGCCTACGACTCGACAGTAAAGCGGATTTGTCCGCTAGGATTTAGGATGGATAGATGAATAGATTGCACTTTCGAGAAAATAAAAAAAAAGAAAATAAAGAAATAATTACGACGAATGAAAAATGATATTTTAAAATTGAATGAAACGATAAACTCAACGTGAATTTTTAAAAATATATAAAAATAAAAATGGTTTTAAAATTTAGTTATTTTTACGGCTGTTATAACCCATGTTCTTACTTGTTTTAGAAAATCAAACTGATTCCTAAGCCTACAACATGCCTTGGACAGAGAACAAAAACTGAAAACAAAGCGGTGATCTTAAGGACCCTTGGGATGCTTTTTCTGTAGCAATGAAAAGCACAAGATAGAAGACGAAACGGCGGAATTATGGCTTCCCTTGCTATGGATACTTAAATCATGTGTCATCACTATGAGAGAACCCCTCATCTATAACGAGTCATAAACCCCATCCGTGATAAGTATAGCCATCATCATAGATAAGTGGTCCCTAATGAGAAATACTCATCTATGATAGGTGAACACATCTGTGATAGATACGGTTCGTAACATACCAACCATCACAGATGACTCATCTATGACTGTTCGTAAGTTACGAACCGTCACTGATGATCAATCACATTTTTGAATTTTTAAATGCATAGGAAAAGCCAAAAATAATTTTTATTTTTACTATGCATTCTTTACACACAAGTCCATTATTTGTCACACGAAATACACACGCAAGCTATACATAGGATTCGAACCAAGACCTCTCTCTCCATACAAAGAATTCTTACCATCCCACCTATAAAACACTTGTTGACTACTCTTTTTATCCTATTCTTTTGACTATTCCTTATCCGAAACTTGTAACGCGTATTTACCACTCCAAATGACTTCAAAAGAAAATGTCGTCAACTACAAAGTTATAGATCTAGTCTAGATCTACAACTTTGATATAGAGCATGTCTCCATCCGAAGTCCTTTGAAAAATTCAAAATTCATTTTCAAAATATATCCTACCAATTATAACGCATATTTGGGTATATAAACTATCTCAAATGAAAAAAATCATTAATTATAAAGTTGTAGATCTCATCAATCTCTACAACTTTGATATAGAGGATGTCTCCATCCGAGGAAGTTTTAAAAAATTCAAAAATTCATGTTTCGAAATAGACCCGACCACTTATAATGCATATTTGGACGCATAAACAATCTTAAATGGAAAAAATTGTCAATTATAAAGTTATAGATCCCGTCGACCTCTATAATTTTAAAATAAAGTTTGTCTTCATCCAATTTCATATGAAAAGTTATCCATTTTTTTAAAAAGAACCGTGATTTTGGATATCCTCTCATCTATGACACGTCACAGATAAGGTCATCTATGATGGTTGGTTGTTTACGAACCATCACACATGAAGGCTCTCATCTGTGATGGCTAATACCACTACACTTTATCTGTGATGGGTTGTGGTTTTCACTCGTCATAGATCATCTGTGACATGGCACAATTATGACCCGCCACAAGTAACCTCACATTTGTGATGGGTCGTCCCCCGTAGCCATATCTTAAACGTGCTACGTTTTGACCCATCAGAGATAAGTTATTTCAAATGGGTCGCGTTGACCCATCACAGATGACCTATCATGGATGCTCGTTTTAGTAGTAGTGCATCTTTCCTGTTATATGCTAGAGGTGCTTACTTTGTTTGTATCATTCGTTTCTAATTAAATTTTTTTCATTTCTAGAGTTCAAGGATGAAAAGTACCAATCGCACCTACAATATTTAAAATATTTATCTTGTCATGGATATTTTTCAGTTTTGCCCTAAAAATTCTTCCTCAAATAATATATTGAACTAAGGATGGAAGTTAAATATGAAATTTAGAGTAGCACTATTAGTCTTTCCTACTTTGCAATAACTGTACATGCAGCCCACTTTTTATAATACATATTCTTCCAAACATTATTGGTTGTGTCTAAATACCTTTTAATTCCCATTTGTTGATTGTTTTACAAAATTTTAGTTAGCGTTATTAGTCTTTCCTACTTAGTAATATTGCAATTCATGAGCGTGTACTAATGTGTTTCATGAAAATAAGAAGCACGTAATGATCCGCGTAAGCCTATAAATCAACTCATGTTCATACTTATCTGAAAAAATAAAACAGTCACACTTTTGCTTAATGTAGGCTATCAGCAATGCGCACAAGACAGAAGAAAAACATGTTCTCCGTTCTCTCCTTATGGTGAGAAAATAGTGGAAATCTAAACCATGTCCCATTTCAATGATGGTACTATGGCCATCCCAAGACAAAGAAATAGAAGAGGCAAGCTAGATGCAGTTTTTGGAAACAAGGTAAGAGGGCAGAATCAGGTTGAGAAGTTCGTCCAGTCAAGGCTTCATGTGACCACTAGTGACTAAGGTAACTATTAAGTCATAATACCTATTTTTGCTAGCTTCGGGGTACAGGAGCACCACCACAAAAAGAGGTGAGAAGGGGGTGATACCGATCTGCCAAAATATACAGACGTAACAAGAGCTAAAGTGGCTGACTTCAAAAGGACGACCGTGGTTGTCATCACTCCACAGACTATGTCCTCTGCTTTCCTAAGTAGCCTTCCTAGACAGAACTATGCCCGAGCACCATTCGCACACATATAATTTCCAGCCCACTTAACTATAAGCAGAGCGACCAAGATAAATAAAGCATGAATAATTTATCTAAATTGACTAGGAACCCACAAGCAAAGCAAAAGTAAATAAAACTTAATAACTTATATGGAAAGAGAAGAGTCTACGTGTTACTCAATCGAGAAGACCGAGGCAACTACTCCCGATAGAACCGCATTTCCGACAAACAAATCAAAGAGTCCACATCCCCGGTTACTCCTCGGAACTTCTCCCTTACTCGTTCTCTTCTACGATTTTGTTAGTGTGGCACTAATGTAGACTTGTGTCTTCAACTGCTTTTCTTCTCTACTGAAAACAGCACTATTTATAGAGCAAACAACAGGAGGGGGTACGTGTAGGTGCCCAGGGGTGAAGTCAGTGGCCTGCAACCAAGTAATGGGGCCGGCCGGCAACCCACTATGTCGGTCCCTCACATGGACACATAATATCGACTAATGGAGGCAGTAGTTACATAGGTTAGGATGGTTGAACTGGTCCCAAGGTGCTTGCAAAGTCGATGGAGACTCGGATGGCTTGGTGGGTTGGTCGGCCCATTATTGTGGCTAGCCGGCCTGCCCTTGTAGTCAACAAGCCTGTTGGAGGCAAGAAGGGCTCGCCAAGCTGTTTTTTGCCGGTTAGCCTAGCCAGGTGGCCAGCCGGGCTGGCACATATACATCCAAGCCTGCCAAGTCCAAGTGGCCGGCCAGGTAAGGCAGTAGCCGGCTGGCCCGACTTGGTGGCCGGCAAGACTGGTGACATGTACAGAGGCCTAGCCAAGCAAAGGAAGTGGCCAGCAGGGCAAGGAAGCGGCTGACCGGCCCGACTGGTGGCCGGTCCAGCCAAGCCTTGGTATGGTCGGTCAGACTTTGGCAAGGCTCGTCAAGCCTTGGGGAGGTCGGACTAGCCCTAGCAAGGCCAATGGAACCTTGGTGTGATCAGACAAGCAAAACTGCCTGGTAACATATAATCGTTCTTATTATTTTATAAAATGTTAGCAGTCCAATTTGGGTTTACCGACCACCACCGGTGGGTATGCTTCCCCTGTAGCTATGAAAAGCACAGAGGTACAAGTTGAAACCAAAGAATTATGACTTCCCTTGCTACAACATACTTAAATCTTGTGTCATTTTTCCTGTTATATGCTAAAGGTGCTTATTTCATTTGTATCGTTCTTTTCTGGTTAAAAATGTTCAGTCCTAGAGTTCAAGGATGAGTACTATTCAAGGTTTTGAAGTTTAGGGATGATTCTTAAACCAGTTTCTAGACATTTTAGTGGTTCTGTTTCTTCAATAAAAACTCTTTGTTGTAAATCAATCGCCCTTACAATATTCAAAATATTTTTCAAGAAAGGATATTTGTTGGTTTTTCCTTAAAAATTCGATGTCAAACAATTTGTTGCAGTAAAGATGGAAGTTAAATATGAAATTAAAATTAGTATTATTAGTCTTTCCTACTTAGTAATAACCAGTAATCTTTTATATGCGACACGTTTTCACAATACATATTTGTCTAAAAATAATTGGTTGTCACAATACCTTTTAATTTCTATTAGCTGCTTGGATTACAAAATTTGAGATAGTAGCATCTCCAAAAGACTAGGTATATGAGTAGCCATCCTAAATTTCGGCTAGAGCAAAAAAAAAAAGCCCTCCAATAGACTACCCATTTGGTTAGGCTAGCCATCTCGCTAGCCAAATAGCCAAATAGCCAAAACTAGCTAGGCATCCTTCACCTGCACTCACTTATTATTGGGCCCACCAAAAGATAGGAACTATAGAGTGTGATTTGGCTACCCTCTTGGAGTGCACAGAAAATATGGCTAGGCAATTTTTTTGGCTAGCTAGCCATAAGACTATTTGGCCAGCAAGATTTGGCCAGTCTCTTGAAGATACTCTTAGTCTTTCGTACTTATCGATATTGCTATCCAAGCATGTGTTAATGTGTTTCGAGAAAATGAGAAGCACATAAAGATGGGCGTCGGCAATGTGCAAAATAGAGCAGAAAAACATGTTCTCCCTTCTCTTCTTATGGAGAGAAAACAATGGAAATCAAACCCCATTGGCCCATCTCCCATTTCAAAAATGGCACTATGGCCATCCAAAGACACAGAAAAATAAAATGCAAGCTAGATCCAACAGCGGATTATTTCTGAACTGGTTTAGATCAAACTGATAAGCAAGCCTACAACATCCCTATGGACATAGAGAAGAAACGTGAAAAACAAGGTGATGATCTTAAGGATCCTTGGCTGTAGTTGTGGAAAGCACAAAGGTACATGTTGAAACCACAAAATTATGACTTTCCTTGGTATGCCATACTTAAATCTTGTGTCATTTTTCTTGTTACATGCAAAAGGTGTTTACTTTATTTGTAACGTTCATTCCTGGTTAAAGTTGTTCACTCTTACACCCATTGTACTTAGCAAGTCACACCAATTATGCAACCATGCATGGTAGTGACAAGGGAGGCCTTTGGCTCAATTGCATAAAGCAGTTGTAAACATTGGACGTTGTAAAGCAAGTAAAAAGAATTGTTTTTATTAAGCAATATTAATCACCACTGAACAACGTTACACCACGTTGAATAGACCCAAACCATTCATCCTAGTCTAAACCAGCATTTTAAGTCACGACTATTAAAGATGGCACTAATCACGGTGAATCTCGATCAGTCGCCCATAACCGCGGGCATGACTATTTGAATAGTTTTACTCTGGTCAGAGGTGTACAACTTTACCCACAAGACATAGCCTCACGCACGTTCCTGTTTGCCGGCGTGCCACCGTGGCACCCCGCTAAGAGGCTGTGACAGGAACTTTCATGTAATCCCTCCCTAACCATCCACACCACGCTGAGGTTACACCTCCCGAATAGGGTGCACCATGTCAGACAGGCTACCGCCCTTGCACCGTGATGGATCCAAAAGCCGATCAACACTGTAACCCGGCCCGACCCAACTCCATCACGCCCACCCTCTTCATTGGTGTCCAGGAGAGGGAAGAGCTACACTACAAGCCCAACTGTTGCCTACGCTAGCTTGTGGTAAGTACGAGAATTTCTTTTAAGGGTTTCCAGCGAACCGGTCCTTAATTGCCATCAGTACGACCAGAAAAACCATGCACCCATAGCCCACCATTATGACATATTTTAGTTTAGTAATTAATCATTACCAGTCAAGTCCATCATGTCGACACAAGGTTGAAGTAACCATTTGTGTGCTAGTTGGACTAAGTGTTGCTAAGCAATTCCTAATCCAAAATCTAGTCAAGTTAGTACCCAAGTTATCAAGAAATCGGATAGTCAAGCTATGGCTACTAACATAATATATAGGACATCCTATTCCACATGAAATAATAAAACATGCAAGTTTATTTAAGCAAAACAAATCATTTGCATAAAAATAGATACGACATGGTCAAGATATGGAATGTGACTTGCCTTGCTCTGTTCCTACAACTTTGGCTACGACCTCGTAATAGACCGGGGTGTCGGAGCCGTCGTTTTCTAGCGACAAGAAAAAAAATAAAATAGTACATGAGACCACGAAACAACACCTGAAACCATTTCTAATAGATTCTTGGCATTTTTCTAGATTTAATGCAATTTAAATGGGATTAATCGGAGTTTGGATGAATTAGTTATAAATTTTAGAAGATATACTGTTTTTACTATAACCAAAAAACCTAAATCAATTTATTGTGCATTAATCATGGTTTATGATGTCAGTCGAGGGGGAGTGCTGTGCTGACAAGCGGGCCCCATCTATCGGCGACTCAAGGGAGGTAGGCACATGGTGGACCGAGTCCATAGCGCGCCACGTAGCAACCAACGTGGCCACGATGCGGGCGCACGGCGTGGCCACGCGGACGGTCTAGATCTGTCGCGAGGCAGATCGGACAGCCATGGGCGATGGCAGGGTGGCGTGTTGGCCAACTTGACTGGGCGGCGGTGCCATGGCCCGATGGTCGCCGGTGGCGACCATCCGGCCCTACGGAAAGGGAAGGGGAAGCGGTGGGGTGCTCACTGAGTGCTCGCGGCGAAGGATTTGTGGCAAACATCAGCGACGGAGAGGAGACAGCGACGGACCCTATAGATATCATCTGTGTTTCCTTCTGTTAAGTTTTGTTTTCCCTTACCTAGAGTCCAGAAAACCCAAAAATTTGTTACCACCGTGTTCTTCGTAGTGTTAGGTTTATCCCCTGTCCAAACCCCTTTGTGCCTTAGCAAAATTTATTTTAGTTTCGCTTTGTTGAGTCTGTGTCCTAGGTCAAGTTAGTGGTCGTTGGTTTAGAGTCGTGCTTGTGGTTCTAGTTCTAGCTGTTGCGTTACGCGAGAGCCTACCTTGAGGGATCGAGTTCTAATCGGTTTCGGACTGCAAGCTGCCTTGAGCTTTTAACCCGCTTTCGCAAGCCTTTTTAGATAGGTCACAAGCCGCCTTGTGTCAATCGCTCTGCATCGCTAGCCTTCTTGTCAGCCCTGCGTGACCTATTGGCACTTATACTCTAGCTGGAGCAATAGGGTTGAGCCGCGAAACCCTAGTTCGCGCTACCTGTCTTAAAACATCCATAACTTTTGTTCACGGACTCAGAATTGGGCAAATTTTATATCTGCGGACATCTACAGAAAATTTTACATCTGCTCCTCCCCAACTTTGTTGGGTTTGGCTGATCTAAAATAGTGAAATTTGGCCTGCAGGACTGAGTTTTCAAGCTCCAAATTTCCTGCACGCTTTTCGGAGCGCCTCTGTGTGTTTTTCCAGGGTCACTCCGTGCATTATATCGAGCTGCCAATCTTTGTGGGTGCTTCTTGTGTACTGGTGTACTCCTAGAAGAGAAAAAAAGAGAAAAAAGAAAAAAAGAGAGAAAAGAAAAAAGTGAAAAAAAAGAAAAAGAAATGGATAGAGAGCTATTTTCAGTAAGCAGTCTTGCTGAGCTGATCTTTCAAGATATTCGAGAGACGTGGTGAGAGAGAGTTGTCCTAAGTCCTTTGTTTCTTACTCTCGCTTGTTAGGCTGGTTCTAGGAACGTGTCTCGGCTAGCGACTGCTACAAGTATTTGGAACACTTATTCAGCTTTGCTATTTTGTTATTAAATTTTGCTAACCCTTGCTACAATACACTGCCTTCCGAGATCTACACACTTCTGGTCAGTACAAGTTGATCCTCGCAATCGCACCCCTGCCGTCGTCAAACATCCCACCTCTCCGAGTCGTACCGCTTGCTTCAATTGGTAAGATTTTTGTAAGAGCAAGGTAAGACACTTGAGAGTGTGTTCTAGTGCCTAGTAGTTGATAGGGATAATACTTTTGTGCTATTTGTTTCCTATTTTCTACTAACCATGGCAGGTGAGGTGAATGATTTCACTGATTGTGCTTCAAAAGAGGAGATCACTAAGCTGGATCAAAAGATTGAGGAAAATGTAGCTGCCGTGAATGCTATGCGGGAAGACCTCCAGGCTATAGTGGGGAGCATTACCACCCTCACTAACAGCATCGAGTAGTTGGCAGCAAATCATCACCCACCACCAAATGAAGAAGAGGAAGCCGACAATAGCGACGCACGCGCCGCATTGCGTGACGAGCGCCTACGACAACGGCTGCGATTCAACCGGCAAGGTATGGGAGGTAACCGCCACCAAGGGCGAGGTAATGATGATCCTTTTGCTAAAGTTAAATTTACCTTGCCTTCCTTTTCTGGAAAATATGACCCCGAGGCTTATTTAAATTGGGAGATGACAGTGGAGCAGAAATTTAATTCCTATCTAGTTCCTGAAATTCATAGGGTTAGGCAAGCTACAAGTGAATTCAAGGATTTTGCTAAAATCTGGTGGCAAGAATTAGGTAATCTCAATTTACAACCTGATACATGGGATAGGTTAAAACAAGCCATGCGAAATAGATTTGTTCCTCTTTGCTATCAACGTGACTTGCGTAAGAAACTACAACGTGTAGAACAAGGTACTATGTCTATTCCGGAGTATTACGCTGAGCTTTAGAAGAGCATGATTCGTTGTAGGGTAGTGGAGGATATAGAGGATAAAATCTATCGTTTTTATGGTGGTTTGAGACGTGAAATTCAGGATATTGTTGATTATAAGGAATATAGTACTATCAATCGTTTGTTCCAGCTTGCTATGCTTGCAGAGAAAGAATTGTAGGGACATCAACAGAGGAACCGGATCAACTTTGGCATTTCCTTCATGCCACGGACAACGACAACCACAGGATCGACTAAGCCGTTCCCTTCTTTGTATAATCGTACAGCGCCACCACCAGCGAGCACGCGTTCTTCCCCTGCCGCTGCTGCTGCAGCAGCGCCGTCACCACCACCGGCCTCAGGTAAAACACCTATGCAGGTATTTGAGAAGAGCCAAGATAATGAGAAAAAGAAGAAAGACATAGAGAAAGAAGATCCACCTGTTGTTCCATGCATGTTTCAAGATGGTTTAATTAAGAGTGCACCTACAGTTTTTGAAAATGAGAACAAAGGTAACAGAAATGGTGCTACATTCACTCAAGGTATGGACAATTCTGATGTGCTATATATGTCTACTAATCATGTTAGTTTAGAGCAATCACCAGTGGAATCGTGTGTTAAATTACCTTTGTCTCACGATGATTTGGTTCCTATTTTTTGTGATAAAGAAGAGTTGTGCAATACTTCACTTATATCCATGCCGCAACTAGTGAGTGAACATGTTAGTAATGTTGTTGAACCACCATGTGCTAATTTTAGACATGTTGTTCACATTGCTAGAGAAAATGAAGAGCTTAGATTGCTATCTTCTTTAAATACTTGGGGGTATATTCAATTTGATGATCTTTGTCCACTCAATTGTTTAGAGAAGAAATTATTTGCTAGATCTGATTTGCCATGTCCTTCTTATGTGATTTTTTATGTTATTGGTAATTATGATAATAAAGGAGAATATAATGTGCATAGAGTATACATTTGTTCAAATTTTAATATACCTTCTTTTCATAATGACATGTCTTGTCTAGAGGACCGCATGAGTATAATAATTCTCTATCTAGTTCCTCTAGTTGTTTAAATGAGTTGCAGGTTGGTTTGCAAGAAAGGGAGTGTTGTGAGCTGCACGACATTACAAAGTGTTCTACGGGTTTAAAAATTTCAGAATCCAACCATATGCACAACACTACCTCACCATATGTTGTGAAAGATAAAGCTATGTTCATCAGGCTTAATGACAAGGTAAAACCGCGGACGGTTTCCAATCAAGAAGGGGAGGATGATGATGACATCACTAGCTCGGATATGACCATGACTATCTTATGTATTCATCAACCAAATGTGCATGCTTTCTATGTAAGATTTACGTGTTATATATTTGAACAACCAATACTACACCATGAGTTTTGTGTGTTCTCGTTTGCAGAGATATTTGCTTGGGTGAAGGGAAAGAGACCGAGCGCAAGGAACGCATGGATGATCAAAGAAGTTGATTGGGGACCAAACCAAGACCTTATCCAAATCTACTCCTACATCACCACGTCACTTTTGGTCTATAGAAGGCAAGAGATAAAGTTCTGCATGTTTTGGATTCAGATTCAGGCCTCCTAATAGCAACAATTTCAAACAGATCTAGCCGCTGATCCAGAAGGACTTTCAGGGCCCATGAGTACTTGTTGAAAAGCTTATGGAGTCTACTTCCAGATGGTTTTGGTCCCATGTCAAAATTCCTCCTGAGCTGTCCGAAATCGTCGAAACAAGACACATACATCTTCTAGTCTGAGTCTGTTTTGGGCCTTGGACCTTGTAATTGTGTCTGGGCCAAGCCTAAGGGGTGTGCGATCTAGGGTTAACCCTAGGACGTCCTAACTCATATATATATATAGTAGCCGTCGTTGTTTAGAGTCAGGTTTTGCTTATATTATTCTGCCATTGCAGTTTCACCATCTAGATCGGTTTGTAGAACTCCAACTTCATGTGCTAAACATTCATCTACAATTCAGGTTGTGTTTTCTTTGTTCTTGCAAATTTTTTCGATTGTTTGTAGGAGCAAAACCTTCGTGGTTAGGTCGACTGTGTGAGAGCATGGCCGATAACGACAAGACGCGCGGGTGTAGCGAGTGCGAGGTGATGATCTACTGATCGGAAGCCTCAAAACGTGAACGTCCATACGTCGCCAAATCGAACCTATCGGAAGATCGGGCACCTAGTTGCATCACGGGAGGACATCGCTGGCAGTGGTCCGGTAGTGTATGGAGAACTGCGACTGGAGACCAGGTGAGAGCGTGACCTGGCGACGGTGATATGGGATTTAGGGCAAGAAATGACCAAGTGGAGTGGTGGGAAGAAGCGACCGGGGGCTGGCGGTGGAACTCACCGAGGTTGCAGCGAGAGAAAACAAGGCTCCAGTGGAGTAGGGTCTCGAGGATATGGTGGTCGAGGTGCTCCTTGGTGCGGTGCGAAGCTGGTGGCAGGGTCGCGCACGACTATCATGGCCAGAAATATCGGCGGCGAACGACTAGAGGCGTCGGCGGTACGGGTTCTCGGTGGAGAAGGTGATCGAGGGCACGGCCAGCTTGGGAAAGTGAGGGAAATGAGAGAGGGAGGCATGGGGAGGGTTTATATGGAATCGACTAGAATGTTCGTGGCCGAGGCGGCGGTATTTCACAAAGATAGAAAGAGAGACAGCAGCCGGAGATGTGGGCACGTCCATGCGCGGTTTCCATTGGCGAGTTGGGGGAGACGCGGAGGAGTGGGTGCGACCAGGTCCGCTGACTTTGAACAAAGGGCGGAGAGGAGAAGAGGCCGAACGTGTGGGAGATCGATGGCGACGCGCGCGAGCCCATGCCTCCGTAGGATTTGGCCGGTGGTTGGGGAAGATGCTGACAGGTAGGTCCCACATGCTAGCGAAAAGCAACGGGCGGGCAACGCTAGGCTATTGCGAGCAGAGCGGGAGGGAGGTAAGGCCAAGGCATGACGGGCCAGTGCACACGGGGAGAGTGGGCTGAAGGGTTTCAAGGATTTTGCATGTATTTTCCGTTTAATTTAATTCCAGTAATCAATTTTGAATTATTTAAAATAGTTCTCATGCTTTGAAAATTCTAGTAAAATTCTTGTTAGCACTTTGAGGCATGGAGAATATAGGAAAATTATTTCTAGCCATGACAAATTATTATTTATAATTTTTATTAATCTCTTTCCTCTTGCTTTAATTAAAAATTTCTTTTATTGATTTCTTATTTTATTTAAGGCTCTAAAAAGGGAAAAAAACTCAGGATGTGACACTTAAGACCACCACTTTGTTTTTCTGTTTTTGTTCTCTCTGTCCGAGGCATGTTGTAGGCTTAGGAGTCAGTTTGATCTAAACCAGTTGAGAAATTGTCTGCTGCTAGATCTAGGTCGCCTTTTCTTTTTCATTGTCTTGGAATGGCTATAGTCACTGAAATGGGAGATGGGATCATATTTCCACAATCTTCTCTCCATTAGAAGAGGTGGGAGAGCATGTTTTTCATCTATCTTTGATCATTTCTAATGGCCTACATTAAGCAAAAGTGAGTGACTGTTTATTTTCCCAGATAAGTAAGAACATGGGTTGACTCATGGGCCAATGCCCACTTTACGTGCTTCCCATTTTCTCGAACCATATCATTGCATGCTTGAAACACAATACTACTAAGTAGGAAAGACTAACTCATAATTCTGTGGTTTCAACTTGTATCCTTGTGCTTGTCATAGGTACGGAGAAAGCATCCCAAGGATCCTTACGATCATGTGTTCTCTCCATAAGAATAGAACAGAGAACATGTTTTTCTTCTCTCTTTTGCACATTGTTGATGGCCTACATTAAGCAGAAGTGTCTGACTCTTTTATTTTCCCACATAAGTAAGAACATGGGTTGATTTATGGGCTTGCGCAGATCTTTACGTGCTTCCCATTTTCCCGAAACACATTAATACACACTTGAATTGCAATAATAGTAAGTAGGAAAGACTAATAATGCGAACTAAAATTTTGTAAAACAAGCAGAAAATGGAAGTTGAAAGGTATTTAGACACAACCAATTATTTTTGGACAAATATGTATTGTGAAATAGTGCACTACACATACATGATTTCTAGTCTTGGCGGTCGTTAAACCCCGATTCGACCGCCATCAAGTTATTAAAATAAAGGAAGATAACATGTTACCTTTCCATTATTTCTTTAAACTAGTGGAATTCCACGAGTTTTGTTGGTTTAACATGTTTTTGCAAGGTTGGCACACAAATAAGGTAATTTCCAGACATTACACGGTATTTTCGAATGAGATACAAAGGAACACCAGAACCACCAAGAAGATGAGGCCAAATCACATATTTCACTTCACCATATTGAAGCCCTCGTCAAGAAGATCGAAACAGATAAATGGTTCACCCGATTTGGAGTCCGGACAAAGGAGAGGTACGACTTTTGGAAGAATGGGCTATCCTGCCGAGCCGAAAGCCCGGCCGACATAGAACAGGGGTCCGACCAACCCCACCTGCGCCAGCCGAACCACCTAAGTGTGCTGGCCGGCCCCAACTCCCTGGGCTGGCCTCTGGAACCCTTGGGCGGCCAACTGACAGCCCGGCCGGCCCACTCCAATGGTCCGGCCGGACCCTCCGAATGCGCCGGCCGGTGCACCGACTTTCTACCTCCTGCTACAAGTACCTCCTCCTTGCCACTCCACTATAAATAGTACCCCTTGCATCAGTTTAGAAGCAGCAGCTGGAAATCAAAGCTCCATTTAGCAAAATGCTGCCAAAATAGAGTAGGAATAGTGTGTGTGTGAGAGAGAGAGAGAGAGGAGGAGGAGGAGGAAAAGAGTGGAGTCCAGAGGAAGGCCGGGTTTGGGCTTTCGTTCGAGGTGACTCTCGGAGACGATGAAACCGAGGAATATCGTCTTCGTCCATCTCGACTCTGGGTGGTTGATCTCTGGTTTGTCGATGGTCGAGCTTCGATTGGCCCTTGGACGAACTCCGATCGGAGTGACCGTCTTCGTCTTCCTGGTTCGGTAACTTGTATCTTTCCTTTCCTCATTAATTTATCAAATCATTTTACGTATTTCCTACTTGTGGGTTTGTAGTTCATTTTAGATAAAGTTCATTACTTTATTTATCTTGATTACTTTGCTTTGATTGCAACTGGGCAAAGTAGTAGCATGATGCTTAAGTGTGGGGCTTAGCTACAATGTTTCCTAGGAAGGAAAGCTAGATCAATGAGGGACTGTAGGCAGCAGGTGGTGACAGCCCTGTCCGCCCCTTGTAGTCGAGCACATTGCACTAGTTTTATTGGCGACCTGAAGGAAGTTAGTTGCCATCCCTTTCGGTGGTGGTGATGTTGTGCCCCAAAACAAGGTTAAGTCGAAAGGCTTTGTAGTTAGAGAGTTGCCGAGATCCTAGATCGGAGGACCCTCTCTACCAAAAACCATATCTTACCTTGTTTCCAAAAACTTCAAAACGAAACAATCAATTAGGTGAAGTGCACTTCCGTTCCTCGTGGATTCAATACCATGGAATACTCCCGAGTGATAGCTATTGCAATATCCGTATGCTAGCAGATCTTTTCCGTTGGGCATAAGAATCACCAACAACTAATTATTACAAGGTAGGAAAGAATAATAATACAACTCTTCATTTCATATTTAACTTCCATCCTTACTGTAACAGACCATTTGAGGTAGGTTTTTTAGGCAAAACTGATAAATATCCTTTCTTGATAAATATTTTGAATGTTGAAGGTGCGATTGATTCATGACGTGAGAATTTTTATTGAAAAAACAGAAACACAAAAATGTAAAAAAAAATCTGGATTAAAAATCATCCCTAAACTTCAATATATGGTACTTTTCATCCACGACCTCTAGGAGTGAAAACTTTTAAATAGGGACAAACATAAAAACATACTAAACACCTTTAGCATATAACAGGAAAGATGACACAAGATTTAAGTATGCAATAGCAAGGGAAGTCATAATTCTGTGGCTTCATCTTGAACCTTTATGCTTTCATAGCTACATACATCTTCCCAAAGATCCTTGTGATTGTCATAGCTGCAGAGAAAGCATCCCAAGTTTCCTCATATCATCACTTTGTTTTTTAGGTTTGTTCTCTCTGTCCGGACACATGTTGTAGGCTTGTGTATAAGTTTGATCTAAACTGGCTGAGATATCATGAGCTGCTGGATTTACCTTGCCTTTTCTTTTTCTTTGTCTTGGGATGGCTGTAGTGCCCTTATTGATATGGGAGATGGGGTTAGATTCCCATTGTTTTCTCTCCATAAGAAGAGAACGGAAAAGTTGTTTTTTCTTCTCTCTTCCATGCATTGCTAATCACCTACATTAAGCAAAAGTGAGTGCTTACGCACATCTTTACGTGTTTCCCATTTTCTCACTAGAATTGAAATATTACTAAGTTCGAAAGACTTATAATGCTAACTGAAATTTTGTAAAACAAGCAGCTCATGGAAAATACGAGGTATTTACACCCAACCAATTAATTTTGGACAAATATGTAATGTGAAAAAGTACGCCGCACGTGCACGATTTCTAGCTATTGCTAAGTAGGAAAGAGTAATGACACTATTATGAATATCATATTTAACTTCCATCCTTACTGCAACAGATCCATTGAGGCAGAATTTTCAAGGCAAAACCAACAAATATTCTTTCTTGAAAAATATTTCGAATATTGTAGGTGCGATAGATTCATCATGCAGGAGTTTTTGTTGAAAAATAGAAACACAAAAATATCTATAAACTAGATTAAAATTATCCCAAAACTTCAAAACCGTTTATTATTCATCCTTGAACTCTAGTAGTCAAAAATTTTAACGAGGAATGATCGATAAATACAAAGTAAGCACCTCTAAAATATAACAGGAAAGATGACACAAGATTTAATTATGCCAAAGCAATGGAAGTCATAATTCTGTGGTTTCTTCCTGTAGCACTGAGGTTTTCATAGCTACAGAGAAAGCATCCCAAGGATCCTTAAGATCATCACATTGTTTTTCAGTTTTCTTCTCTCTGTCTAAGGCATGTTGTAGGCTTTTGTGTCAGTTTAATCTAAACCAGTTGAGAAATCAACTGCTGCTGGATCTAGTTCGCCTTTTATTTTTCTTTGATTCGGGATGGCCACAGTGCCATCATTGAAATGGGAGATGGGGTCCGATTTCTATTGTTTTCTCTTGATAAGAAGAGAATGGAAAACATGTTTTTCCTTCTCTCTTCTGCACATTACTAATGGCCTACATTAATGACTGTTTTGTTTTCCCATGTAAGAAAGAACATGGGTCGATTTATGGACCAATGCACACCTTTGCGTGCGTCCCATTTTCTCGAAACAAAATTTTGCATGGTTTAATAGCAATGTTACAAAGTAGGGAATATTTAGTCATAATTATGTGGTTTCAACTTGTATATTTGTGATTCTCATAGATACGGAGAGAGATCCCTAAGGATCCTTAAGATCACCACTTTGTTTTTCAGGTTTCTTGTCTCTGTGTGGAGGCATTTTGTAGACTTGGGTATCAGTTTGATCTTAATCGGTTGAGAAATCATCTGTTGTTGGATTTAGCTCGCCTTTTATTTTTCTTTATCTTGGGATGGCCACAGTGCCATCATTGAAATGAGCGATGGGGGTCAGATTTCCACTCTTTTCTCTCCATAAGAAGAGAAGGGAGAACATTTCTGCTACCTTCTGCTCATAGCTAATGGCCTACATTAAGCAAACGTGAGTGACTGTTTTTTTTTTTGCAGAAAAGAAAGAACATGGGTTGATTTATAGGCCACTGCCCGCCTTTAGGTGCGTCCCATTTTCCCGAAACAAATCATTGCATGCTTGGATAGCAATTTTCAAAGTAGGAAAGACTAAGTCATAGTTTTATGATGTCAACTTGGATCTTTGTGATTTTCATAGCTACAGAGAGAGCATCCCTGGTTCCTTAATATCATCATTTTGTTATTTAGGTTTGTTCTCTCTGTCCGTATGCATGTTGTAGGCTTGCGTGCGTATAAGTTTGATCCAAACCGGTTGAGAGATCATGTGCTGCTGGATTTAGCTAGCCTTTTCTTTTTCTTTGTCTTGGGATGGCTGTAGTGCACTTATTGAAATTGGGAGATGGGGTTAGATTCCCACTGTTTTCTCTCCATAAGAAGAGAACGGAGAAGACGTTTTTTGTTCTCTGTTCTGCGCGTTGCTAATCGTCTGCATTAAGCAAAAGTGAGTGACTCTTTTACTTTCCCACATAAGTAAGAACACGGGTCAATTTATGGGCTCACGTGCATCTTTATGTGTTTCCCATTTTCTTGCTTGAATTGCAATTTACTAAGTTGGAAAGACTTATAATGCTAACTGAAATTTTGCAAAACAAGTAGCTAATGGAAAATAAAAGGTATTTAGACCCAATCAATTTTTTTGGACAAATATGTAATGTGAAAAAATGTGTTGCACGTGGATGATTTCTAGCTCTTTCTAAGTAGGAAAGAGTACTAACACTATTATGAATTTCATATTTAACTTTCATCCTTACTGCAACAGATCCTTTGAGGCGGAATTTTCAAGGCAATACCAACAAATATCCTTTCTTTAAAAATATCTGGTGCGATTGATTCATCACACATGAGTTTTTATTGAAAAACAAAAACATAAAATGTGGAGGACATAGGTCCTAGATACCCATATAGAAGACATATTCGGCTACACATATAAGAGATGGGCCGGATCGAGTAAATAGAGATAGACTAGAACTTAGCTAATATGTTACCTTGTACTGTAAGACAAATGATAGAGTCCTAGCCAAACAATGCCTTATAGGGATAAGAAAACCGAAGCCGTATTCGGCTAGGTTTCCTACCTTATAATCATCGTCCTTTGTCCTATATAAGACGGGTAAGAAGCCCCCCAAGGGGCAAGTCACCACAATTTCCAAGCAAAAAGCAATCTACCAAAACATGACTAGGTTATTATCTCTCGCCGAGGACCTAAACCTGTATAAACATCCTTGTCTTTCATAACCATTGAGCTTTAGGTCTGACGTATAGCCCTTCATCATTATTACCGATACAAAACATCGACACAAAAATATCTAAAAGCTAGATTAAAAATTATCCCAAAACTTCAAAACCGATTATTATTCATCCTTGAACTCTAGTAGTCAAAAATTTCAACTAGGAATGAACGACAAATACAGAGTTAGCACCTTTAGCATATAACAGGAAAGATGACACAAGATGTAAGTATGCCATATCAAGGGAAGTCATAATTCTGTGGTTTCGTCTTGCACCTTTGTGGTTTTCATTGCTATAGAGAAAGCACCCAAAGGAACCTTAAGATCATCACTTTGTTTTTTAGTTTTCTTCTCTCTGTTTGAGGCATGTTGTAGGCTTGGGTGTCAGTTTGATCTTAACCGGTTGAGAAACCATCTGCTGCTGGATGTAGCTCACCTTTTCTTTTTCTTTGTCTTGGGATGGCCATAGTGCCACCATTGGAATGAGAGATGGGGTCAGGTTTCCACTATTTTCTCTCCATAAGAAGAGAAGGGAGAACGTTTTGCTGCTATCTTCTGCTCATTACCAATTGCCTACATTAAGTAAACGTGAATGTGTTATATTTTCCCAGATAAGAAGAACAAGGGTTGATTTTGGTTCAACACCCACCTTTGTGTGCGTCCCTTTTTCTCGAAACACATTTTTGCTTGCTTGAATAGCAATGTTACAAAGTAGGAAATACTTGGTCATAATTATGTGGTTTCAACTTGTATATTTGTGATTTTTGTAGCTAAGGAGAAATGATCCCCAAGGATCCTTAAGACCATCACTTTGGTTTTTAGGTTTTTCTCTATGTCCAGACGCACGTTGTAGGCTTTCGCGTCAGCTTGATCTAAAGCGGTTGAGAAATCATGTGCTGCTGGATTGTCTTGGGATGGCTACAATGCCATCATTGAAATCAGAGATGGGGCAGATTTCCACACTTTTCTCAACATAAGAAGAGAAGGGAGAACATGTTTTTCTGCTATCTTCTGCTCATTGCTAAAGGCCTACATTATCAAAACGTGAGTGACTGTTTTATTTTCAAGGTAAGTAAGAATGTGGGTTGATTTGTGGGCCACCGCCCACCTTTACGTGCGTCCTATTTTCTCAAAATAAATTATTGCATGCTTGAATAGTATTACTACAAAGTAGTAAAGACTAAGTGATAATCATGTGGTTTAACTTGTATCTTTGTGATTTTCATGGCTACGGAGAAAGATCCCCAAGGATCCTTACTATCATCACTTTGTTTTTCAGGTTTCTTTTCTCTGTCCGGATGCATGTTATAGACTTGCATGTCAGTTTGATCTGAACAGGTTAAGAAATCATGGGCTGCTGGATCTAGCATGTCTTTTCTTTTTCTTTGTCTTGGGATGGTCACAATGCCATCATTGAAAATGGAGATGGGGTCAGACCTTCACTGTTTTCTCTCCATAAGAAGAGAACAGAGAACATGTTTTTCTTCTCGCCTATGCGCATTGCCGATGGCCTACATTAAGCAAAAGTGAGAAATTGTTTTATTATTCCACATATGTAAGAACGAGGGTCGATTTATGGGCTTATGCCCACATTTACATTCATCCTATTTTCTCGAAACAAATTTTTGCATGCTTGAATAGCAATATTACTAAGTAGGAATGACTAAGTCATAATTATGTGGTTTCAACTTATATCTTTGTGATTTTTATAGCTACAAAAAAGGATCCCCAAGGATCCATAAGATCAACGATTTTCAGGTTCCTTCTTTTTGTCCGGACGTATGTCATAGGCTTGCGTATCAGTTTGGTTCAAACTGGTTGAGAAATCATGTACTACTAGATCTAGCTTTTTTTTTTCTATTTTTGTCTTGGGACGCCCATAGTGCCACCATTGAAATAGGAGATGGGTATAGATTTCTATGGTTTTCTCTCCATAAGAAGAGAACGAAGAAGATGTTTTTCTTCTCTCTTGTACACAATGCTAATGGCCTACATTAAGCAAAAGTGACTGACTGTTTTATTTTCCTAAATAAGTAAGAACATGGGTTGATTTATGGGCTTACGCCCGTATTTACGTGTTTCCCATTTTCTCAAAGCACATTAATGCATGCTTGAATTGCAATATTACTGAGTAGGATAGAGTAGTAGTTATAACTAAAATTTAGTAAAACAAGCATCTAATGGAAACTAAAGGTGTTTAGACACAACCAATTATTTTTAGACAAATATGTACTGTGAAAAAGTGCGCTTGGTTAATCACATAAGTGTTTTGATTGCAGAAACAGAAACACTAAAATGTCTAAAAACTGATTTCATATCATCCCTAAACTTCAAAACCGGTTACTCTTAATCCTTGAACTCTAGGAGTGAACAATTTTAAGTAGGAATGGACAATACAAACAAAGTAAGCACCTTGAGCATATAACAGGCAAAATGATACAGGATTTATGTATGGATAGCAAGGGAAGTCATAATTCCATGGTTTCAACTTGTACCTTCATAATACATACAAAGAAACCATCCCAATCATCCTTAATATCATCATTTTGTTTTTCAGGTTTCTTTTCTCTTTACATAGGCATGTTGTAGGCTTGGGTATCCTTTTGATCTAAACCGGTTGAGAAAACATCTGTTGTCGAATCTAGCTCACCTTTTCATTTTCTTTTTCTTTGTCTTGGGATGGCCCTAGTGCCACCATTGAAATGGGAGATGGTGTTAGATTCCACTGTTTTCTCTCCGTAAGTAGAGAACGGAGAACATGTTTTTCTTCCATATTCTGTGCATTGCTAATGACGTATATTAAGGAAAAATGAGTGAATGTTTTATTTTTCCCATGTCCCCTTGTTTACGTGCTTCCCATTTTCTCAAAACATATTAATGCATGCTTGAATTGCAATATTAATAAGTAGGAAAGACGAATAGTATTAGCTTAAATTTTGTAATCCAAATAGCTAATGGAAATTGAAATGTATTTTGACACAACTAATTATTTTTTAGACAAATAAATAATTTGAAAATGTGCATTGCTCATACCTGATTGCAAGTTGTTACTAAGTAGGAAAAACTATAATACTAATATGAATTTCATATTTAACTTCCATACTAACTGCTACAGGTCATTTGAGGTTGAAATTTCAAGGCAAAACAAAACAATATCCTTTCTTGAAAAATATTTTGAATATTGTAGGTGTGATTGATTTATTATGTAAAAGTTCTTATTAGAAAACATAAGCACTAAAATGTCCAAAAAAATGTTTAAAAACCATCCCTAAACTTCAAAACTGGTTACTATTCATCCTTGAACTCTAGGAGTGCACAATTTTAACCAAAAATGATCAATACGAACAAAGTAAGCATCTATATCATATAAAAGGAAAAAATGACTGAATATTTAAGTATGCTAGCAACGAAAGTCATTGTTTTGTGGTTTCAACTTGTACCTTTGTGCTTTTCATAGATATAGAGAAAGCATACCAAGGATCCTCAATGTCATCACTTTATTTTTCATGTTTCTTCTCTCCGCCCGTACGCATGTTGTAGGTGAAAGTGCATCTAGGGCCCCTAGTGGGTTTTGGACGATTAATGACAAGGCAATTAGGATACTAATGACTTTATTGAGCTATGTGAACAGAGATTGGTTCCAAATGGAGAGGACACAAAGGCCAACGAACCCTAAAAAGAAAGGAATGGCTAAGAGAGAACTTGGAGAGTTTAAATTATTTTGATTTTGAATTTGAGTCATAGGCAAGCCATATTATCAAGGAGGAATCACGCGAATAGTCTCTATGTCATTCCAGTGCCATCATGCCTTTGATCTTTCGATGAGAGACACGCTGCACAACATGGGTACCAGGAGAAAAATGTGTTTTAGTTTGTGTTGGGCCAGAAGTTCCGGAAAAGGGGCCAGGCTAGAGCTCTCTTGGAAGTTCTGGTCATGTGGACTGGAAGATCCCACTCAAGTTCAGGATTGATTGTTTCTTTCTCTATTTTTTTAGCCCCAAACAAAATGTTCTCTTTTTTTATGATGATCGAGAAACTCCTCCCACTAGATATAATGCAGTGTTTAGTGACGAACCCATCTATGAGTGACAAACCTTTCATTGACTCAAGCCAAAACCTATCAACTGCCCTCGATTTTAGGTTCTAAAACTTTGATTGACGGAGCCCCCTTCCTATGAAAGACCCTAGCAGTGAGGGTTGGCCGGAAGTTCTGATCCAGCCTCTTTGTCTGGGCTTAAGTGTGGACCAAAAGTTCCAGGGCCTAGGGACTGGAAGTTCTAGTCTTCAAATCTGTGTCTAATGGCTAGTTGACAAGAGGCTCGAGTATTTACCTCCCTCTCCGTTTCTTTTGAGGGGTTAGTTGTTCCCCATTGCTGAATCCTAGTTGATAGCTTCCTAGACCTCCCCTATCTCTCTTCTCCTTGATCTAGAGCCTCTAGTGCATTAAGTGGGTCGGGATGGAGAGATTTTGTGAGAGAATGCATGTGAGAATAGGGATTCATCTTTGGGTACTCAAGATTTGCATCGAGCTCGTTCGTCACTGTGTTTGTTACTCTTGGAGGTGCTCCTCCTAACTGGCTAGGTCTCACCCGCGAGCATCCAGTGATTGTGGGCAGCCCGAGAACTTTGTGTAGATACTACTCCGCCTCTGGAAGGAAAAAGGGGTAAACTGAGTGAGTACCCAGCTCGATCTTTGTCCTAGGAGTCACTCAACGGAGACGCAGGATTATTGGAATCCGAACATCGGTGAAAATCGGTTGTCTCCCTCTCTCTCTCTCTTTACTTTTTTTTGTGCTTGTGTTACCGTTCTCTTTGTGAGGCTGCATGTGATGGCTTCTACCCTGTTTACCTGCTTGTTTACATATCTTGCTGTTGTATCTACCTTGTGCAAATTATTCTGGTTGCGGTTTCCACTTTATGGGATTTTACTCTGCTGACCAAAACCTCCAGTGAATTGACCGGAACTTCCGGACCCAGACTTCAAGATCCTTTCAGTAGGCTTGGCTATTAGTTTGATCTGAACCGGTTAAGAAATCATCTGCTGCTGAATCTTGGTAGCCATAATGCCGTCATTGCAATGGGACATGGGGTCAGATTTACACCGTTTCTCTCTTTAAGAAGATAAGAGAAAACATGTTTTTCTGCTATCTTCTGCAAATTGCTAATGGCCTACATTATGCAAAATGAGTAACTGTTAGAATATGAAATTTTCTAGCTTGGAAGTAATATAGATTATGTTGGACAACCATGTTAGCCAATATGGTAGCTTTGTATGATAGTATAGTTTCTATTTCTAATACAACCATCTCGTCTAGAGTGCTTGTCTGGATATGGAAACATTGCTCAGTGTCCAAAAGGCCCAACTATTGCGATTAATGTACCCTACTTACTGTATTTCTTGTCATGGGAATACCATCTCAAATACAGGTGATTACTCGTGACGTTTCTCAAAGAATAAAAAGTTTGTCTTCCCACGTAGGATGAGAGGGGTTCTAATCCTGAAGTATCCATATCAAGTGCTTATTTCTCCCTTCACTGGTAAATTATTCTTTCTTGAAACATGGGTTAATTTATGGGCCTATGCCCATCTATACATGCTTCTCATTTTCTCAAAACACATTAATGAATACTTGAACATGTAGCAAAGGCTAATGATAATACTAACTGAAATTTTGTAAAACTAGCAGGCAATTGAAATTAAAAGGTATTTAGACATAGCCAATTATTTTTGGACAAATATGTATTGTGAAAAAGTACTATCCACGTACGCGATTACTAGTTATTACTAAGTAGGAAAGACTAAAAATAATAATCTAAAAATCATTTTTAACTTCCATCCATACCACAAACAGGTCATTTGAGCTGGTGCCCCAACATGCTTGCTCGTTGGTCGTTGCCCTGGAGGCTGAGATCGCTGGACCATCCCTCGCCGTCCCTCTTTCATTCTTGCTTCTGGCCATCCCCAGAACAAGTAAGGAAACTGTTTTTTCTCTCTTCCTTTCAGTTTTGTTGATCACCACTTCCAGCGCCATCCATACTTAGAGCGCACAGAAATTGGAAAGTAAATTTATTTTTGCGTCTTGTGATTGCTTTTCTTGAGGTTTATTGGGGTTTTATTTTGCCTCTATGGCGATCAACTGCGGCAAGTTTTCAGAAGACCATCAACTACAACGAGTCGTTGAGTCTTCTATGGTGTTTCTGGGTTTCTTGTAGGAAGATCGATGCTTGTTCTGTGCAGGCTGTTCTTGGTCGGCAGGGGTGATGACAATGGAGAGGATTGTGCGGAAGAGAGTGATCATAATGGCTCCCACCACTGCTACAGATTGGCACATCAGTGCCAAGCCTAAAAGGCCATCAATGCCGGGTATAGGCCTGGCATTGGAATTCTGGCACTGATGAGGGGGCCTCATTAGTGCCGAGGGGCCAGGACGATATCAGCGCCAGGTACAAGATCATTAGTGCTGGGTATTGGCACTACTTGGCACTGATGACCAACAACATCAGTGCCGGGTAGTCTCAGTACCCGGCACTGATGACTTTATCCGAATAAAAAACTATAAATAATTTTAAATTTCTTTTCACCAGAAAGACATCAGTGCCGGAGAGCTCGGCAGCATGGGTATAGAGGATGGCGTTCTCTGCGTCAACAGCAAGGAGGCCTGGGTGGTGAGGCCGAGCGCGATGGTGACGTGGGCATTCTTGCGGCGGAGCTGGCGATCTGCGCGGTGAGGTCATCGAGGTGGCGCTGCTTCCGCATCCGCGACCACGGCAGCGACTCACGGTTGGAGAGCATCCGCTTGGCGTGGCGTTGCTCCATCAGCGCCTGCAGCTCCTCCTCCGCTGCCGACGACGAGCCCCCCGCTGCTGCCATCGACACCGCGCTCCCACCCCCACTGGAAGAAGTCATCAAGAACCAATCGATTCTTGCAAGAACAGCTAGCTCACCCACTGTCTCGCTCTTCTTGCAAGCAACAACGCAAGCACACTGATCGACAAATCAGAGAGATTAGACTACAAGAAGGCTCTTGTTTCGCCTTGATTTCTTCTCATTTTGGAAGAAAACACTATAGATTCACTAGATTGCTACAAGCTAGCAGCAGGGAAGAAGAAGTGCATATATGAAGCTGTAACAAAAACGCAGCTAGAGAACTCACGAAGACGACAAACAGAACAGAGAGACGGCGACGAGATTATTACTAGAGACACGGAGTACTTAGAAGGCTAGAGAGAGGAGGAACTCGAGGATGAACGGAATAAGCATGTGCCCTCCTCCTTTCCAAGAACTCGATCAATCGGCCAGAGCCAAGAACAAGAAGAAGTAGAGGAGGAGGAGAAAGAAGAAGAAGCTCCGAGGCTACCAATGGCGAGCAGAGAGCACCGGTGGCTTATAAAGAGGAGCAGTGAGCTAGCTAGCTACCCTAGCCTAGCACCGGATTCGATCGGAGCGGTCGGTGACAAAAGCCTGATCGGAGTATCACCCAGCACTGATAGGGAACCCATCAGTGCCAGGTGGTGCCCCGTACCTCGGACCGGCACTGATAGGGGCCATCAGTGCCGGTCCTATCTTCTGCACTGGCTCGGGGGGAGGCGGGGGGGGGGGGGGGGAGGGCGGGAAGGCCTCATCAGTGCCGGGTATTGGGTACCCGGCACTGATATGCCGGCCGAAAAGGCCTGTTCTGTGGTAGTGCACCACCTTAGCTTCCATGATGTCTAAGAGGACTGGAATGCCTTCTGCTTCTCATCCTCGGCGGTTCAGCCGCTGCTTATTAAGGAACCAAATTTGGTGATGTCAATATGTAACGCCCTGTAATTTAGAGAAAAAGAAAAAAAGAAAGAAAGGAGAGTTGTTGACCTAGTTTGGCAGTTAGGCATTGAGCAAGCTAGCTAGATCTAGGGCTGGATATCAAGCCAACGAGTTGGCTTAGCTCGGCTCGGCGCATTTAGCTCGCGAGCCAAAGCAATAAAACACATAAGAGATACATAATTGAAAGGTATTATTAATAATATTAGTACATATCGCCACTGTGGAAGCATTGACTAGTACTTCAAAGGTATTACTACTAACCAGATTAATAGTATTATTTTCAGACATATTAGCAATACACATTAATACATAATCCGAAGATATTATTCCCAATTCCTAACACATAATCGGTATATAATATGTCACTATTCACTATACTCACTTACTCAATAGTCAGTACTCTAATCTCTACTCACTAATTACTATGGAGGCATGGAGCAGTTTCGCTTTTTTGCCTTTTTCCTAAATGGGCTTGACCACTTCACTTAGGCACTTAGACTGCTCAGGCTAGGCTCGTTTAGCTCATGAGCTAAAATCTTAGCTCAGCTCATTAACAAATCCAAACGAGCCAAGCCGAGTTGAGCCAGGCGGACACGAGCCAAGCGAGCTAGCAAGTCACGAGTTTTTCGTCCAACCGTAGCTAGAGCATGCGGCGGCAGAGCAGTTAGCTGGCTTGGGCCTTGGCCAATGGCGACAATAGCAGTAGTGCAGTGAGCATCAACAGTAGCAGGCCAGTAGCAGCGAGCAGTGCAAGCAGCAGCAGCTTGGAGTATTTTACTTATTTTCTCCATGTCACAAATAACTCTCTGGAATTTTCATGGAATTTTAAGAGCAAAAGAGCTAATTTTAAAGCTATAAAGAGCATTTCAGAGATTATTTAAATTGGAAAAAACAAATAAAAATCCTTCTCTCAGTTTGGGCCAAATCGTGGCCCAACTCTTTTCTTTTTCTTTTTCTTTCCGCCACCATCCTGTTTTCCTCCTTTGCGCGGCCCAACCAGCCGGCCTAGGTCGTCGCTGCGCCAGCCCGTACTCTCCCCTTCATCCCTGTCTCTGACCTGTGGGGCGTCTTCAACCTCCGAACGGAGTTTGGCTACCGCCCGCAGCTGTGATCTTGTGCACGATTCGGTCTTGTCGTCGTCTCTTTCCAAAATCAAGCACGGGAACGAGATCCCCTTGGCCTCCTCTTCTTTTCCCCTCAAGAAGCAGCAAGAATCATTGAGGAAACCGGCTCCACATTGAGCTCATGAAGCTTCGGGACTCCAAGAAAACCCTAGCCGCCTTTACCACCGTCTCCGACCTAGACTCCGCCTCTTTCCCCTTTTAAAAGGAAGCCCCGGAGCTCCTCGATCTTGTCCTGTAGTAGGTTGAAGCCGTCTCGAAGCTCTAGCCTTGCCACCGTGTTTTGATCTCGGTCCACCAACTGTCGTCACCTCCAGTCGAGTCTCACCACCTTTTCCGCTGTTGCTGGGACATGTTGCCACCTCCGCTAGCACCTCCTTGTCGCTGAAGATCGCCGGAAGACCATCGCCATCATGAAGCCAAGTCTTGCCACCGCCTGGAGCTCGCCACTGATTGTTTTCCAGCACTGCCTTCCGTCGCATCAGTGCTGGTAAGGTTCGCCTTGTCTTTGTCGGCCCCGGGTTTTTATGACCGAAAACCTTCTAAGTATAGAGTACCAAATCCCTGGATCAGTAGTTTGGCACTTACATAACATCACTGGTACCATTGCATCTTGCGAAATAAGGTCTTACAATACTTTTTCATTACATAAAGAGGTTGCCCGCATAGGGACCCAAATAGCCAAATGTCTTGCAGTAAACTAGCAAAAGAGGCATGGTGCGATAGCGGAAACATAAGTAGCAGCTGCCCTGCGTTAGTCCATAGGCACTCGACTAGCCACTTGGGGCCTATGGTGCCTCCTTCGGTTCCTCCTCCTCCTCCAGGTTGTGCTCGTACAGTTCGCCTTCTGTGCTTATTTCTAAAATGGGGGATTAAGCAACGGTGAGTACTTAGAGTACTTGCAAGCCACCACTTCAACATGAATATATGCTCAAAAGGTTCAAGGGAGGCTAAGGTTTATTTGCGCAAAGCCAATTTTCACAGAAACGTTTCACAAACCTATACCTAGCCATTTTACTGAAACATTCATGCCATTAGTCGAATAATTTAACCAATCATGAAGGTTATGTCCACCTTGCCAAGTTACACTTGGTTTAGCTTACCATCATGTCCGATGTCTGTTTTCATTTTCCACATTTCACCCACATCCCTAACCAAAGGTTAAAAATTTCGAGTCTAGTCAAGACTAGTACAAGTCCTGGTGCTCCTTTAACCGTGAGCACGTCTATTCAAATAGTTTGGCTTTACTTACACTGTAGTGGATGCACGCTTTACTCGCAATCCGTGGTGCACCCAACACATGAGACTTGCCACGGCCTAGTTTTTTGGATCTTCTAGCATTGCGGCACCTGCTCCAAAGACTATGTGCCCTCATGCACCCCCTGGCACTCCAAATCCTGCCTTGCCAGTGGTGTGAGGAGTCTTGGACCCAAAGGTATCAAGGAGAGGGAAGCAAACGTTCGTTTTATTCGACATGTCAATTAATTCATACTCTATCCTCTTTCGTCTTCATTGCAACACAACACCGTGATCAGAACCGACCATGACTAGGGTGCCGCCCCACTAGAATCCCCTAATCCGCTAAGTCTATCCCTATACGAGAATCGCGATCGTACTTTGTTCATTTCCTGCCAATTTTCTTAACTCAGTCCTTAACTGACCAGGGTCAGCGTTAGCCTTCTCCGAGAACCACCCAAATCAATCCATGCTGCTCCGGTCAAAGATGGTTTTGTTCCATAGTTTTGGTTTTCGCAAACAATTGTCATTGTCTTACAAGTGGTAATTCATGTCTCCGCTCGCATAAAATGATGTTCGTCCTCTACCCGAAACGATCGTCCCTATCCCGATCATTATTTCATGTAAATGATATGTCTACAAAGTTGTACTAAGTAGTGTCAATAAATGACTTAAACATAAGTAAACAACATATGGCAACAAGGTACATGGCATCAAAATCAAATGGAGGCTTAACAGAATGTAGGCACGTATTTCAATATAGCATGTAATTTATTTGAAAATAAAATGATTTCGTGTTAGGTACAACATGCTCAAGGAATAGGATGTGATGATTTGTCTTGCTCAGCTACGGCAACTTCCTCCTCTACGTCAAGGGGCTCGTTGTCGCAAACGTAGCCTAGTTCGGGCGAAACGGCTAGTTAATACTCATGTTCCAAAGACAAATAAATGAGGAATAAATATAAAGAAAAATATAAAAATACCAAACCAGTGCCATTGGATAGGTCTTGATTTTAGATGAATTTTGGTGAAAGTTTCACTCGATTTGGAATTAGTATGAAGGAGATATTAGCTTTCAAAGTTTCAAATTTGAAATAAATCAAATTAAATGCAAAAAGTCACTGTTGGCCTATTTCCTTTACAGCTCTATTATTTTTTCTTAATAAAAACCTTTTCTTTCACTGACAACTGGGGCCCACTAGCCAGGAACCTAGAGACCGAAAATAATACCCTTTGTCACTGACATGTGGGGCCCAGGGCTGGATAGGGATGAGGATTACGCCTCATAAACCACAAGGGCCCACCTATGAGCCACCCATTCGGTAAAATAGGTTTTTAAAACGTTTTTAATCACTGACCAGATCCCACATGTCATAGGGTGATTAAGGGGGCATCACTAACTTAATTATAGGATTAGGAGGGCGGGCCCACAAGTCAGTACCGTGGAGGGGATTAATTCCCTTCTCCCGTCTTCATCCTCGTCTCGCTCTGCCCGGCGCGGTAGAGCGAGCTCCGAGCGGCGGCACGGGGCGCCAGCGGCGTCCCAGGGGCGGGAGAGAGAAGGCAACAGGAGGCACACCGAGCGGCGGCGCTGGCGGGAAGGAGAGGGGGAAAGGGAGCTGACCGGCAGCTGGCGGGGAAACGGCGCAATCCGAGCGCCGGAGGTTGGGATGGGTTGGCGGCGTCAAGCATCGTCGAACGGCGCCCACCTTGCTCCTGGGCTGGGACGGTGAGGAAAGAGGTGGGGAAAGCTCTGTGGTGTGGGGGGGATTGAATGGGGGTTTCTTCCCCTTTTATGGGCGCGGCGGCGGTGACGGTACACACGTGTGGATGACGAGTGTGGTGGGGCAGGGCGGTATGCGCGTGGGTGGCGAGGACGCACGTGGGCGGCGGGGAAAGGATTTCTTTGCAGCGAGGCACGCAAGGGAGGTACGGGGGAGGTCTATTGCCCGTCGGTCCGTGGCGGGCATCGGCGCGGTTGCAGGATGTACCCACTGGTCCGTGGGCGCCACGGTGCACAGCGGTGGCAGGCCGCTGATGCTGGCACCGCAGCGTCTAGCTGTGCACGGGGGAGGCGTAGGGCGGCGATGAGCGAGGACGGCCGGTACCACGGCGGGCTCCGCTGGCAGGCGATTGGGGAGAGGACGCGCGTGGGCGGCGGTCCAGGTGTAGGCAGGCGGCAGCAGGCCTTGGACAGGCAGTCACCGCGTGGAGGTGGTACGGCCTGGGTCTGGGGCAGGCAGTCACCGCGTGGAGGTGGTACGGCCTGGGTCTGGGGCCTCGCCGCGGAGGCGTGCTCTGAACGGGAGAGAGAGAGCGCGAGAGAGAGAGCGAGTGCAGGGGAAGGGGATGGCCGCGCAGTCGGGAGTGCGCGGTCAGCCGCCGAGCTACTGCGCTGGCTGACCAGTGGGGCCCGACGCTGTGGCTATCGGGTGGGCGCGAGCGCGAGGGGTTACGGGCGGACGTGGCAGCCAGGCTGGGAAGGCGGCTGGGCCGCTCAGCCCAGCTGCAGGAGGGCGCGATGGGGAGAGAGAGAGAGAGACCTGGGCCGGGGAGAGGGATGGCACCTAGGCCGAGGGTGGAGGGAGGATTCTGGCCAGCCCATTGTTGGGGGTTGGGGGCGGGGGGGGGGGGGGGGGGGAGGTTTGGGGAAAAAGGTTAGGATTTTTAGAAGAAAGGAAAAAAGCTAGCCCTTTTTGCAAAACTTATGTGATTACATAAATATATATGCATAAACTTTTAGGTTTTTAGGACAACTAATTCCTTGGCACTGGTATACAAACAAAATGAAACTCGAGAAGTTCCAGCATGATGCAATTTTTGAAAAAAAATTTGGTTTAGGATTTTTTTTTTCCGATTTGTATGCCAAAATTCCGAGGATGTCTACCCCCTTAGGAAAATCTCGTCCTCGAGATTGCTTACCGATCAAGGGAAAGAGGTGGGGGTACTCCGTCTTTTGGAAGTCTTCTCGTTCCCAGGTGGCTTCTTTCTTGGAGTGGTTGCAACTGCACCTTGTACATCTTGATTACCCACGAGCGGGTTCTTCCGTCGGTTGTTTCTAGGATCTTGATTGGCTGCTCGGGGTAGGTCAGGTCCTAGCGTTACTCCTTCGTTTCCAGCTGCTCTTGTTCCTCTGGAACTCGTAGGCATTTCTTGAGTTCTGACATGTGGAATACGGGGTGGACATCAGTGAGGGTCTTGGGTAGCTCTAGTTCATAGGCAACCATAGGTTTGTCCCTAATTAGATGAACTTTTTCTTCAGCTTGTTTTATGATGTCCGACCTGAACACTGCTGACTCTCCAACCTTAGTCCACATGAGTGAGTACGGCATTTGCGCCTAAACAATGCCTCGTTTGGTGACATCTTTAGGCTTGCTTGGTAGCTATTATTATAAGAGAACTCCGCATAGGGCAAGCACGTCTCCCAGTTGGTGGTGAAATCCAACGCACATGCCCTTAGCATGTCTTCCAAGGTCTGATTCGTCATCTCTGTCTGGCCGTCTGTCTGAGGGTTGTAGCTGTTGCTGAAAGCCAGATGGCTCCCTAGCGCCTCATGAAACCTTTCCTAGAAGTAGGAAGTGAACTGGGTTCCTCGATGTGAGATGATCCATTTGGGCACTCCATGCAGCCATACTATCTGGGACATAAAAAGCTCGGCCAACTTAGCTGTGTTGTAAGTGGTCTTGACTGGTATGAAGCGGCTACCTTGGTCAAGCGATCTAATTACCCACACTGAATCATATTCGGACATAGTTTTAGGCAATCTGATGATGAAATCCATTCCAATCTCATCAAACTTCCATTTTGGGATCTGCAGAGGCTGTAGAAGCCCGGCTGGACGTTGGTGCTCGGTTTAACCCTTTGGCATACGTCACATATAGCAATGTACTCTGCTACATCCCTCTTCATGCTTGGCCACCAGTAGGCTTGCTTCAAGTCCTGGTACATCTTGGTGCTACCCGGGTGAATGGAATAGGATGAGTCATGGGCTTCTTTGAGGATCAGCTTACGGAGGCTATCCGCTAACAGCACAAACAACCGATCTCTGTATCGAAGTACCCCTTGCCCATCCAGTTTGAATTCAGCGGCCTTTTCTAGCCTCATCCGATTCTTGATCCCTCCTGTCTCAGCATCCCCTTGTTGTGCTTCCTTGATTTGCTTTGGTAGCTAGGGCTCTATCTCTAGGGATGCCAAACTCCCTGAGGCCACCGTAGTTAGGTTGACATAGGCCACATCGGTCTGAAGGCGAGGTGGCAAGTTTTGGCCTTCCAAGCGGAGACATGCCGGTTTGCGGCTAAGAGCATCAGCCAACACATTGGCTTTACCGGGATGATAATGGACGTCTAGGTCATAGTCTTTGATTAGTTCTAGCCATGTCCTTTGCCACAGGTTCAAGTCAGCTTGGGTAAAGATGTATTTGAGGCTCTTGTGGTCTGTGTAGATGTTACAGTGGTTTCCAATTAGGTAGTGCCTCTAGATTTTTAGGGCATGAACAACTGAGGCTAGCTCGAGGTCGTGCGTAGAGTAGTTCTCTTCGTGCGGTCTCAGTTGGCAGGATGCATAGGCTACAACCTTGCCCTCCTGCATTATCACACTCCCCAAGTCTTGCCGGGATGCATTGCAATAGATCTCAAAGTCCTTCTTGACGTTCGACAAGATTAGGATGGGGGCTGATGTAAGTTTCTTTTTCAAGGTGTCGAAACTCTTCTGGCATTGATTCATCCACTCGAACTTCCTCTCCTTTTTGAGAGGCTGTGTCATTGGGTGGGCTACCCTTGAGAATCCTTCAATGAATCTCCTGTAGTATCCCACTAACCCTAGGAAGCTTCTTACTTCGGTCACGGTCCTAGGGGCTCTCCATTTGGTCACTGCCTCAACCTTAGACGACTATACTATTACTCCTCCTGCAAAGATTATGTGACCTAGGAAGCTTACTTCCTTGAGCCAGAAATCACACTTGTTGTATTTGGCGTATAGCTAGTGTTCCCTCAATTTCTCTAGTACCATCCTTAGATGTACTGCATGATCCTTCTTTGTCTTGGAGTAGACTAGGATATCATCGATGAATACAACGACGAACATGTCTAAAAACTCCATGAATACTTTGTTCATTAGGTTCATGAAGTAAGCTGAGGCATTAGTTAGTCCGAAGGATATGACCGTGAATTCATATAGGCCATATCTGGTGGAGAAGGCGGTTTTGGGGATGTCTTCCAGTCGAATTTTCAGCTGGTGATATCCTGACTAGAGGTCTATCTTCGAGAACACACAGGCCCCTTGAAGTTGATCAAAGAGGTCATCGATCCTAGGGAGGGGGTACTTGTTTTTTATTGTGACTTCGTTTAAGGCCCGGTAGTCCACGCACATCCTTTGGTTGCCATCTTTCTTCTTAACGAAGAGTAGCGGGGCTCCCCAAGGAGATGAACTGGGCCGAACAAACCCTTTGGCTTGAAGGTCTCGGATTTGATTCTTTCAACTCTTCTAGTTCATTGGCGGGCATCCGGTAGGGTCTTTTAGATATGGGTGCCGTACCAGGCATCAGGTCTATGATGAACTCAATGTCCCTATCTGATGGAATCCCTGGGAGTTCTTCTGGGAACACATCTGGGTATTCCTAAACTATAGGGGTCTCTTCTAGGAGCTGGTTGACCTGATACTCCCTTGGGTTGCTGCCAACTTGCCTTGGCAACCCTACTCTAATCTTGATCTGGCCTTGGTCGGGGTGATTTAGGACTATCTCCCTTCGGGCGCAATCAATCACCCCTTGGTTCCTTTTTAACCAATCCATTCCTAGAATGACGTCTAGGTGTTGAGAGGGAAGGATTATAAGGTTTGTGGGGAATATACCCCTTGTAGAAGGAGGGAAACTTTTTCACAAACTCTGGTTACATGGAGGTCTCCCCCTGGAGAGTGGATGATCATGGGTTTTGGCAAATCGGTGATTGCTATCTGGTGCTTTCTGAGGATTTTTGGTGATATGAAGGAATGCAATGCTCCAGAATCAAAAAGCACAAGGGTAGGGATGGTATGGATCGAGAACATACCAATCAAGACGCCCTGGTCGTCCTGTGCTTCTTCCATGTAGATGTGGTTCACGCGTCCCCTTGCAATGGACGTCATGGTCCTCATCTTCACTGGTGTCTGCTAAGCTGCCCGGGGTGCAGCCGGGGTGGTTGCACCTTGAACAAGGGTTGTCCCGGTTGGGAATCGAACCAGTGCAACCTGACGCTGGGGGCATGCCCTGGTGAAATGGCCCTTCTCATCACATAGGTAGCAGTTGAGGTTGGTAGGGCCTTGCCCTAGTGCAGGGATGGTGGGAGCTGGTGTGCGGATCTTTGAGGTCTGGGGACGAGCTGCAGCTGCGGTGGGTGCTAGGGCTGCAGGGCGAGGCCGAGGTACTAGGTACATGGGCCTCCAGTTCCGCGGGTTAGCATTCTTGAACCTCGGTCATCCATGCTGCTTGTTCTAGAAAGCGGCTGCCTTGTGCTTCCTGTTGGCTTCCACCCTCTGGTTGTCTGCCTCATATTTCAGGGCCTTGTCCACCATGCTTTGGAAGTTGGCATGGTCCTGTATGATCAATGGCCCACGCAGGGTGCCTTTCAGCCCACCAAGGAACTTATCGATCTTTTCCTCTTTGTCAGGAATGTCTGAGGGGGCATAGTGGGCCAGCTGGGTGAACTTGTTCAGATAACCCAGCACACTCAAGTTGTCTTGCCTGAGAGTCCTGAATTAGTCCCTCTTCATCTTCATGATGGCGGCAGGCATGAAGTTCTCGTGGAACGCCGCCGTGAACTTTGCCCAGTCGGGCTCCTTAGCTTTGTCTCCTCGGGAGGCCTTGTAGGCGTCCCACCAGTCGCTGGTTGGGCCATCCAGTTGGCTGGAGGCAAAACAGACTTTATTCCCATCCCTGGCTTAAATGAGGTCTAGCTTCTTCTCCATCATGCGGAGCCAATCCTCGGCTTCAAGTGGTTCCTCAGCTTTGGTGAAGACCGGTGGCTTAGTCCTCATGAATTCACCATAGTTGGATGGACCACGGTTCACTTGCATAGTTGGCCCTGTCTAGGCAGCCTGTCCCCCTGGGGTGGCCTGGCTGCCCAAGGCATAGAGGTTGGCCAAGGTCTGCATGATTTGGTTCTGGGTGGCCAGCAATTGAGCCATTGTTGGGTCGGTGAGGGGTTGCGGGGGAACTGGCACACCGGAGTGCGTAGCCCTAGGTCCTGACACTAGAGTGTTCACCATCTGAGAAAAGAAAGGTGAGGAACATTTAGGGGGTAGTGCGTTTACCTACTCGTTTTATTATTCTTAGTGTTGTAAGGAAACCAAGTTATTAACACATAACCACAACAGTCTAACATTATCATATGGAAGCTGCACTAGCGCAAAGCTTATGTACAGACTAGTCCTCCTACTACGCATAGCTCGTAGTAGGGAGAGATCACACATATGCCAATACATAAATATGGATGCTAAACTACCTCAACTACTCATAATATACAGTTTGAGGTGATACAACACAAGGCTAAGCCTACAAGGCTTCTACTATGGTTATCTTAAAAGGGGGTGATAAGGGGCAAGAGGTCCCACTATCCAAAAAGGGTCATCCACTCGGATCCTTTGCCGTGGGTCGCTTGAACTCACAGGCTACTCGTCCACCTAGCCGCCGTAGCCGAAGGTGGACGGCATGGCGCCTCTCGTGCTAGTGAAGTCCCACTCCCTACGTAGAGAACAGCTATGGCTACAGCTGCGGCCGCGGACGTGACAGTAGTCCGGTGGAGCTGGTACTAGGCTCCTCTGGGTCACTCGGAGTAGGGCCTTGCCTGGCGCAGCCATGTCCATGCCCACAGCCACGGCTGCGCCCATGACCACGGCCGCGGGAAGGGGCAGCGTCGCGGGGTGGACGTGGAGGCCGTGCAGCGGGGGCAGGTGGCGTCTCGTCCGACACGTGGGGCTCAACCTCCTCCGGGTCCTCGGAGGTGTCCGAGGTGACCTGGATCACCGTAGAGGAGGGCCCAGCGTGTGCTACTGTGGTGACTAGGCCTGCTGAAGAGGGTGCCTCAAGGACACAAGTAGCCATCGTCGGTACAAAGGCAGACGTAGCTGTAGTTGCAGGAGCTGTGGTAGAGGTGATAGGTGGTGCAGTGCTAAGAGGGGTCAAGTAGATCACCCTCAAAGCTTGATCCGATGCCTGACCCGAGTACTGGCTAGGGGCAAACACTGTCCCTAGTAGGAACGGGGCCACACATGCAGTGGTCCTCGGGGAGGCAGGAGTGTTGTCCAGCACTGTCTCGGGCGGTGTTGGGGCAGAGCTCAGTGCCAGCGCTAGTGTAGATGAGCCGACGCCAGCTGCGGTGGTAGAACTCGTCACTATTGTGGAGCCGATAGTGGTGGTGACGGCCATGGAAGGAGCCTCCGGGGTCCTGAAAGTAGCCAAGTAGATAGCACGTGAAGGCTCACCTGACGTCGCAAGCGTCCATGGTAGGAATGGGGAGTGTGGGTCCCTAGCTGGTGTGCGAGTCAGGGCGGCAGCTGAGGTAGAGCCAGACCTAAAAGCAGATGCAGTCGCGTGGGGGGCTAGGCGTGGGGCCACCTCAGTCTCCAGCAGGGCAGGGTGAACACGCACTGACAGTGGTGGCAGAGCTGTGGGAGAGCTGCTCAAGGCGTAGAGGGGGGTCATGCCGTGCTTAGCCAGCACGGGCGCATACCGGGAAGGTACTGCAGTGTTCCCGGGAAGGAACGGGTAGATCGGGATCGCCTAGGCAATCTCCGCCGGTACCGCACCTAGTGTGGAGGCTGGTGTAGACACTAGGGCGGTAGGTGGTGTAGCGACCCTGGTGGAGGGCCAAGCTTAGGCAGAGACTGGTGCTTTCGCCAATTGGGGTGTCGTGGCAGGTGTTGCTGCTGGAGCCGTCATTGGGGTCGAAACCGTCGAGAAGGCCTGAGCGACGACTCGGGTGAAGGCTGAGGTCGGTGAAGTGGCGACGGGCATAGAAGCTAGCGGGGTAGTCCAGGCAGCAGCTCGTGTGAAGACTCACGTGAAGGCAGAGGTCAGTGAAGCTGCTGGAGCAGTGGCGTGCATAGGAGCTGGTGAAGCTAACGGTGGAGGGGTTGGAGCAGCTGCTGATGCAGAAGTCGGTGAGCTGGCGGTGGAGGAGTCAAAGTAGCAGTCGGTGCAGAAGTCGGTGGAGCTGGCAGGGAAACATGTGCGGAAGCCTGAGTAGCGGCTTGGGCCAAAGCCTGAGCTAACACCCGCTCCTCTCGACGGGTCCTACCAAGGTGAAGCTCCAAGTCTTGGATACGCTCTCCTCAGTGCAGGTAGTGCTGTCGCAGGGACTCATAGCGGCCCTCCAGCATGCCATAGGCAGCAGTGGCATGAAACAGCTATCCTCTAACCATGTCAGTCTCCTTGAGAGACTCGCTATACCAAGTTGCCAGAAGGACACAACGGATGCAGTACTCCCATGGGTCACGGGGGTCCATCTGGATCAAGGATTTAAAAGTAAGTCAAAAAGTCCTATAAAAGGAGAATGACCTTAGGGGGAGAGAAGTAGAAGACCTAAGAATTCACTTGGAACTCATATGGAACACCGTGTGAAGGGGGGAGCTCCTTATGGCTCAACGCTACGGTTTTAAGAGAAGGGCACCATTGGTCAAGTCCTATAGTCAAGGTGGCTCTGATACCATGTCTGTCATCCCCTGGTTTGTATGACTAGAAAACCTTCCATGTATAGAGTACCAAATCCACGGATCAGTAGTTTGGCACTTACATGACATCACTGGTACCATTGCATCTTGCGAAATAAGGTCTTACAATAATTGTTCATTACAAAAAAGGGTTGCCCGCGTAGGGATCTAAATAGCCAAATGTCTTGCGGTAAACTAGCAAAAGAGGCATGGTGCAATAGCGGAAACATAAGTGGCAGCTGCCCTGCATTTGTCCATAAGCGCTCCACTAGCCACTTGGGGCCTATGGTGCTCCTCCAGGTTGTGCTCATACAGTTTGCCTTCGGTGTCAATTTCTAAAAAGGGGGATTAAGCAACGGCGAGTACTTAAAGTACTCATAAGCCACCACTTCAACATGAATATATGCTCACAAGGTTCAAGGGAGGCTAAGGTTTGTGGAGGCCATAGGCTCCGGGTACCTCATGGAAAGCTCTATGGCCACTCGGATAGAGGGTGGGTCTAATCATGTAATTAGGGATACAATGGGACTCGATATATGTTACCTTGCATGACAAGGGAAAAGGTATAGTCCTAGCCGATTACGTTGTGTTCCTGAAAGGAAGTCCCTTCGTTGAGTCCGACTGGGATTCCTATCTTGTAACCTTGCCTCCTCAGTATATAAGGAGAGGCAAGGAGCCCCTTGGGGCAGAGAACAACACCATATCGCAATCTCACCAGAGAAACCTCAAAGGCAATACACAACAGCTGGAAATAGGGTATTACCTCTCCTTGAGGGCCGGAACCAGGATAAATTCGTTTCGTGTTCCTTTGCAATCCATCAAATTTAGGTCTTACGAGTAGTCCCATATAATTATTGCCGATACAAAGCATCGACAGTTAGGGCGCCAGGTAGGGGCTTCGTCGAGATCATCGTCATCAAGCCTAATGGATCCAACAACTGGAGTCAACAGCGTCAAGTTCAACCCCAGACAAGCGATCAGCTTCAGGAGCCTCGACTTCGTTGCCGACAAACTCGGCAACCGCACCCTGACTGACTCGGATTCGACCCGATAGGCCAGGAACCATGCCGACTTCGTGCCAGTCTGCTTACTCAATGCTGCAGCTGTCTTCGATGACTCCAATCCCCTGGCATTCAACTCGGATACGGCCCAGAGCCGCCTGAGGTCGGATCTAAGAAGGTTGGAGTCGTGATCACCCCTCTAAATTACCTCGAGTCCGGCTCCCAGTCGGATAGCAGCTTGGGAAGCTTTTCTCCACTACGTGAAGTCTTCATGGCATCAAAGGGATCAACCCCTGGGCAAGACGCACGCCCACTACGTGACCAGCAAGAGGAGGAAGCTCGCCGACTGCGTAAGCAACAGGAGGAGGACGCACGATGCCGGCAAGCCGAGCGCGACGCCCGCAACGACAACTTGTGTCGATGTTTAACACCAGCAATAAATATATGGGGCTACTCGGCGGATGGAAACTCGGTGGATTGCAAAGGAACACAGGGAGATTTTATACTGGTTCAGGCCCTCGATGTGAGGTAATACCCTACGTCCAGTTTATATGTATTCCTTTGAGGAATTATGGTGGCGATTCTGATGAACCATATGGCCATGAGCTTATGAGTGCTCTTCTGCCCTCATGGGGCGCCCTGCCTCCTCTTATATACTGGGGGACAGGGTTACAAGGTAGGAGTCCCCATCGGATTACGACTAGGAGATCTCCCCTTAGAGATATAACGCACTCGACTAGGACTGTATATTCCTTTCTATACAAGGCGAAGTCTGCCGAATCTAGCTATATCTCTAATTACAAGGCTAGGCCCATCCTCTATCCGAGTGGCCCATATGCTTGTCATGAGGTACCCGGGGCTCATGGCACCCACAGTAGCCCCCGAGACCTTCATAGTTGAGTCACAGCTGATGCCGAGTGCTCATCCTCCACGGTGAAGTCTTCCCGAGTGCATTGCTCCCGAGTACTCTTTGTCTGAGTGCTGCTTCTCCCGAGTCCTGCTTCATGTCAGCTGGCAGCGAGGCTATGAAGGGCTTTATGTAGATGTAGGAATAGTGTGCGCCAAATAGGCGCACCTATTAGGTGTAGCCCCCGACTTTGTGCTTAATTGTGAAAACAATTAAACATAAAGTCAAAGATCTTTAACCTTGATGTCTTTCCCGAGTAGATTACTATTGGTATATGAGACTCTTCGGTATCATGTCAACCGAAATATGATTTATAGTCTTGCCGAGTAGGGAACTACTCGTATATAGGACTCTTCGACTTCATGTCAGTCGGAATGTGTGTTTATAGTCTTGCCGAGTAGGATGCTACTCGTATATGGGACTCTTCAGCGTCATGTCAGCTGGAAAGGGGGTGTTTATAGTCTTTCCCGAGTGGCGGCCCATTCGGAAGTTAGACTCTTCAGCTCGTCAGCTGGAAGAATGTTTATAGTCTTTCCCGAGTAGTATACTACTCGAAAGTTAGACTCCTCCGCATCATTTCAGCGGGAATGAGAAATTTATAGTCTCTCCCAAGTAGTGCACTACTTGAAAGTTAGACTCTTCAGCGTCATATCGGCTGGAATAATGTTGCCCATGGCAACTGGTGGCCACGCATGTAGGCCGAGTACCACTTTATGAAAATAAATCCATGGCGTGGTTAGGTGTACTCGAGAAAGATACCTGCATCCCCAATTTTAATGAAGACCAACTTGTGATCCTTATAAGGATATATCCTCGAGACCTGGTGGATAAAACAGATACCCAAACATATATGTTTAGCAATAAGGCTCTCATGAAGCATATCTGTTTACCTCATCGGCTCCTGTTGGTAGCACCAGTGCTATAATTTTAACTCAGCCTGCGGGCGACCCACATGGAGCATGCTACTGTAGAAACTCATATCTTGGTGGCTGCTACCAAATAAGCTGGCCTAAGCCGACCTATCCAGCATAGCTCTATCGAAGTATCATCCATCGCATGTCAGGATGAGTTTTTTGGTGTCGGTAACCGCAATCAGCTAGAGAAATCCTTATTCGCAAGCCTTTCCGACTTATGTTCTGGATGCAGCCTTGTTGCCACAGGTGCTCGAGCAGGTGTGTTGCAAGGTCTGCTTGCCCTCCTCAGGTGTGACGCAGTGCATGAGAACTCCGGATGCGCTTAGACGATGTAAGTCTTCTCTGACTTCAGGAGAGCCGAGCAGGGTACCCGAACCTTGCATTAGCATAGGATTCGGCTAGCGACCCTCATGGGGTATACCCTACCCAACAGAGTTATAGCCAAGCGAGGTACCTGAACCTTGTATTAGCATAGGATTCGGCTAGCGACCCTCATGGGGCGTACCTCACCCAGCCGAGTGATATACGACCCCCGACTAGTGCCGGAAGTCGGTTGTCAGCTCACATGGAGCGTAGCCGGGGAAGATGACGTCCCGACTGGCGCAAGTACTCGGTAAGTAGCCCTCATGGAGCATCCCGAGTGTATTTTGGCAGACTTGTCCAGCCCCTGAGCGTAGGAGATAGGCTCGCAGCCCTGAGTTCCTGTCACGCGTATCCGGAGCTGGGCCTGCAATATAAAGATATCGGATGAGTAGCATCTGATGATGGAAATAATCACCCGAATAAAATGTATTTTACAATATATGTAAATACGAGTTTTTCCTCTTTTTGATATTAATTTCCCCGAGTAGTTGACCCCTTACGTTTAAACACTCTGCCCGACTAGTCATAGCCCCCTAGCGTCGGGAGTTGGCTCATGGCTCTTTCCCAGACACGCGTTTTGGGTGACTTGAGTTCGTCTTTCATGGAGCAAAGTTCACGGATCAGGGTTTATGCTACTCAAGTACTTTTGCAATCATTTAAGAGCAAAAACAGAGAAGAGTGCAGCTTGTGCACCTATTAGGTGTAAGTGGCATTGGCAAGGCCGAGTGAAGAAATATTTATCAGGAAGCGACTTAGCTGTTCGGTATTTCGGAGTGGGGATGCCATCCTTGCGTTTGAGCTTGTGAGCCCCCGAGCATGTCACTTGTTGTTCTGATAATCTTCAGTTGTTGAAAGTCGAAGACGATTGTGACCGACTGCCACAATGAAGCCGTCTGACTTGCGTTTGCGATTCCCGGCTTTAGTCAGGACCGCGTCATTGGTGCCCTCCCGCTTCTTTTGTCAGGATGCCTTTTTATCTTTAAGGGCCTCAGCAACAGCGTGGGCTGAGTCGGCGTATTTGTTCGCCATGTTGAATAAAGCCTTGACAGAGTTGGGAGGCTTCCGTGTGAATTTGTCGATGAACGAGGTGTCTTTGACTCCTTTTCGAAAGGCGGCGATGACGACCTCATCCTTGACGTTAGGGATTGAGTTCTTCTTCTCAGAAAACCTCTTAATGAAGTCACGAAGAGACTCGTTCTTCCTTTGATGCAACTGATATAAGTCATACTCGGAAGATGATCTCTCGTAAGTTCCCTGGAAGTTGGCGATGAAGCGTTCTCGGAGTTCTGCCCATGAGCCGATTGATTGCTTGGGAAGTCCTGTTAGCCATGTCCTCGCTGAGTCGGCTAAAGCGACTGGGAGGTAGTTAGCCATGACTTTGTGATTTCCTCCAGCTGCTCGGATTGCCGTAGTATAGACCGTGAGCCAAGACTCGGGATTGGTCTTGCCGTCGTATTTTTTGACTCCTGTAGGCTTGAAACCCGATGGCCAGTCGGCCTATTGTAGCTCCTGGGTGAAGGCCGGTACTCCTTCTTCTTCATGATGACTCCGACCCCGACTACGGCGGCGAAACCGCTCGTGGTGGAGGCCGAAACGCTCGTTCTCGTCTTCCGGTTGGCGTTGCTCATCATCTTCTCGTTTGCGGTGTCGAGCGTTGATGTCCTGCCGAAGATCATGTCGTTGTCGGCCTCGAAGGTCCTGATCATCCCGACGGTTGCTTTGACGTCGCTGGTTGTCGTTGGGGCTGCCGAGTGACACCTGACGTGCCTCCGTATGCAGCTGACTGGAGCCAGCCGCTCGGCGTCGCTTTGAGGTAGATGAGACTGCCATTGGGAATGTCGACCGGTTGGTCGGTATGAGGGTATCACCCGACTGTTGGTGCTACTGACATGCAGCAGCGGTAAGCAGGGCTTTTATCCTTGCGATCGTCGGGGTGGCCTGGTGATCAGGCCCAAGTTGGACCATGTCCAGTAGGGTCGCGGCAGCCACGACGTTCTGTTGTGGCGTGATGAAGACGTCGTGGTCGCCGACTTTTGTTTGGAGGGTTTGTTGCTGAGCGGTTCGCCCAGCCCTGTGTAGGCCGTCGTTGCGGGCGTGCAGGTGTCTTGCTTCTTCCTCCTGTTGTTCTCGCAGTCGGCAGGCCTCCTCCTCTTGTTGTTCGTGTAGTCGGCGTGATTCCTGAGTAGGAGTAGAGCCTTTGGATGCCATGAAGATTTCTCGTGGCGGGGAGAAGCTTGCCGAACTGCTATCCGACATAGAGTCGGAATCCGACTGAGAGTCGTAGTCAGAATAGTTGATGGGGGTGATTACAACTCTGACCTCCCTAGATCCGATCTCGAACGGCTCGGGGCCGTATCTGAGTCAAACTCCAGAGGATCGGGTTTGCCGCATCGGATGTAGATTGTAGATATCCGCGGCGTCGCCGAGTCCGAACGGGAAATTGACAATCTCTTACTTTTTTGGCCTCGATCTTGGCCGGCTCAAAACCGAGTCCGAGTCGAACAACGAAAGAAAGAGTTGTCCCTGGACTCGGGCGTATTGGAGATCGCCGCAGCATGTCGTGGAAGATTGCTGTAGCATCGTGTAGGCCGACTGGCGCGGAGTCGGCTGGTTGCTCGGCCGGTTGGATCGGGTCCATGTCGGCCAAGGTGAGATTACCGATCTGGTCGGCGACGAAGTCGAGGCTTCCGAATGCAGTTGTATCTCCGGGGGAGAGTTTGCTGCCGTCGACTCCGGTTGCTGGATCCATCGAGCTTGTAGATGTAGATCGCGCCGAAGCCCCTACCTGGCGCGCCAACTGTCGATGTTTTACACCGGCAATAAATATATGGGGCTACTCGGCGGATGGAAACTCGGTGGATTGCAAAGGAACACAGGGAGATTTTATACTGGTTCAGGCCCTCGATGTGAGGTAATACCCTACGTCCAGTTTATATGTATTCCTTTGAGGAATTATGGTGGCGATTCTGATGAACCATATGGCCGTGAGCTTATGAGTGCTCTTCTGCCCTCATGGGGCGCCCTGCCTCCCCTTATATACTGGGGGACAGGGTTACAAGGTAGGAGTCCCCATCGGATTACGACTAGGAGATCTCCCCTTAGAGATATAACGCACCCGACTAGGACTGTATATTCCTTTCTATACAAGGCGAAGTCTGCCGAATCTAGCTATATCTCTAATTACAAGGCTAGGCTCATCCTCTATCCGAGTGGCCCATATGCTTGTCATGAGGTACCCGGGGCTCATGGCACCCACAACTTGCGCAAGGCTAGGTGGATTGCCTAATAAGAGATCCTTCAAACCCGAGGGGGCGAACATGACGTCTTCATGACTCCACAGCAAAACATCAGGACCACTGCCACATTGTTAGACACCTTGCAGTTCGGGCCTGATCACCAAGCTACCCCGACTATTACAAGGATAAAGGCTATGATCACTACTGCAACATGTCAACAACAACAGTAGTCTGAAGACACTCTCATACCCTCAAACAAGACGGCTTCAGATGCAACGATCTCATCTGCTTTAGCACAACGCCGGGCAGCTAGCTCAAGTCGACATCACTTGGAGTCCCACCATACGTCTCTCGGCAACCAAAACAACGACCAACGACAAGATCATCACTAGGAGTGTCGTGACAACTAGGATGCCTGAGGATGACTACGGCGAGACCTCCGTCATGACATCAATGCCCGACGCCGGGAACATGAGGAGGATGAACGCCGCCGACTCAAAGATGAGCACATGAGCGCTTTGGCCTCCACCATGAGCGTTTTCATCGCCACAGTCAGAGTCGGAGCCCTCAAAACGAAGGAGTTCCGGCGTTCACCCACGAACTACAACAGGTTGACTAGCCATCTGGCTTCAAGCCGACTAGTATAGAAAAGTACGATAGAAAGACTAACCCGGAGTCCTGGTTGACTGTATACACCTTGGCAATCCAAGCGGCCGGAGGCGATCACAAGGCTATGGCGAATTACCTACCGGTCGCCCTGGCTGACTCAGTAAGAACATGGTTAACGGGGCTTCCCAGGCGGTCAATTGGCTCCTGGGGGGAACTCCGAGAACGCTTTGTTGCAAACTTCCAAGGAACTTACAAAAGGTCGTCGTCCGAGTACGATCTATACCAGTGCCACCAAAGAAAGAACGAGTCCCTCCGCGACTTTATCAAGAGGTTCTCCAAGAAGAGGAACTCAATACCCAAGATCAAGGACGAGGTCATCATTGCTACTTTCCGCAAGAGAGTGAAGATACCCCGTTCATTGCTAAATTCACTCGAAAGCCTCCCAACTCTATCAAGGCTTTGTTCGATATAGCAAACAAGTACGCCGACTCGGCCGACGCTGTTGCTGAGGCCCTTGACGACAAGAAGGAGCCCCAACAGAAGGAGCGGAAGGACACCGACGATGCGGCCCCGACTAAGTCTGTCAACCGCAAACACAAGTCAGACAATGTTGTGGCGACTGTCGAGCGTAGCCCACCGCAACCCCCGAGAAAGACGACTACCAAAAAGTCATGAACAGGCCATGCCCTTTTCACCCAAAGGGGAAGCACGTGGCCAAAAATTGCTTCATGCTCAAGAAGTTTGCTTCCGAGCAGGCATCAGCGTCTGGCAAGCAGAAAGACAAAGACAAGCCGGACTCGGACGCAACCGGCAACTATCAAGATCCCCGGATTGAGCTCAATCACATATTTGGAGGGCCATCTGCGTACGAGTCCAAACGCAAACAGAAACTAATTGCCCGAGAGGTGAATTCGGTCTCATCGGACACCCCGCAATATCTGCAATGGTCAAAGACGGCAATCACATTTGACCGCACGGATCACCCCGACTGAATAACTCATCCAGGACACTACCCACTCGTCTTGGACCCTGTCATCAAAAGCATCAAGCTGAAGAAGGTTCTCATTGATGGAGGAAGCGTACTCAACATCCTGTTCGCCAAGACGCTCGACGAGATGAAGATACCTCGATCCGAGCTACGGCCGAGTACTGCTCCCTCAGGGTAATCCCTGGCCTCTCTTCAACCCCACTCAGACAGATCACTTTACCAGTAACATTCGGCACGCAGGAAAATTTCCACACAAAAAAAACATCTACTTCGAGGTGGCCGACTTCGAGGCCGCGTATCACGCTATACTCGGATGGCCCGCACTAGCCAAGTTCATGGCAGTGCCCCATTACACATATATGATGCTCAAGATGCCAGGACCAGTAGGAGTACTGTCTCTGCGCAGCTATGTTAAGCAAGCCTTCACCTGCGACAAGAGAGTTGCAAGCTGGCCCAATCTCACGAAGCGGCAGTCGGACGAAGCAGTATCCGACTAGCCGCAACAACTGCAAACGAGGATGACCAAGTCCCGGCGAAAAAAGTAGCCAAGTCAGGAATTTCAGCGGACTCGAAAACGAAGAAGATCCCCCTGGACCCTTCCGACCCCACCAAGACTGCGCTTGTCGGGACCGGACTCAACCCCAAATAGAAAGACGAGCTCGTCACCTTTCTCCAAGCAAAGAGGGACATATTTGCTTGGAAACCTTCCGACATGCCTGGTGTACCAAGGGAGGTGATTGAGAATTCCCTAAATGTCAAGCCGGATACCAAACCAGTCAAGCAACGACTACGGTGCTTCGCACAAGACCGCAAAGATGCTATTCGGAGGAGATAACCAAGCTCCTAGCAACCGGGTTCATCAAAGAGGTCTACCACCCAGATTGGTTGGCAAACCTAGTTCTGGTCCGGAAGAAGAACGGTAAATGGCGCATGTGTGTCGATTATACCGACTTAAACAAGGCGTGTCCCAAAGATCCGTTTGGTTTACCGAGGTCAGGTGGTCAATTCAACAGAGGGATTCAAATTACTTAGTTTTCTCGGCTGTTACTCGGGATATCATCAAATAAGCTTAAAGGAGGAGGACTGCCTGAAGACATCTTTTATCACGCCATTTAGGGCATACTGTTATGTCACTATGCCATTCGGGTTAAAAAAACTCTGGCACAACATATCAACGCGCTATCCAGCGGTGTCTTCACACTCAACTCGGGCGCAACGTGGAGGCATATGTCGATGACGTGGTGATCAAGACCAAAGTCAAGGAGGACCTCATCACCGACTTAGAAGAAACATTTCAAAGCCTTCGGAGATTCAAGATGAAGCTGAACCCGGAAAAGTACGTCTTCGGAGTACCTTTGGGAAAGCTACTCGGCTTCATCATTTCACAACGCGGCACCGAGGCAAATCCAGAGAAAATCAATGCAATCATGAACATGGCACCCCCGACTAGCCAAAAGGATGTACAGAATCTGACTGGCTGCATGGCGTCACTCAGCCGATTCATTTCCTGACTTGGTCAACAGGGTATGCCCTTTTTCAAACTATTGAAGAAAGTCGACAATTTTCAATGGACGCCAGAAGCCCAACAAGCCTTCGAGGACTTCAAGAGGTTCCTCACATCACCACTCGTGTTGGCGTCACCACTCATGTTGTATCTGGCGGCAACTACTCAGGTAGTCAGCACGGTGTTGGTAGTTGAGCGGGCAGAGCCAGGGCATATACAAAAAGTTCAAAGGCCAGTTTACTTTGTCAGCGAAGTCCTAGGCAAATCCAAGATGAGATATCCCCAAGTCCAGAAGCTGCTATATGGTTTGCTCATAACTGTCTAGAAGTTGGTGTACTATTTCAGTCGCATCAAGTTACAATCGTCACATCATATCCACTCGGGGACATCCTACACAATCGCGAAGCCACTGGTAGAATTGCTAAATGGATGCTCGAGTTGATGGCGTTTGATATTGTCTTCCAGCCACGAACAGCAATCAAGTCCCAAGTACTTGCCGACTTTGTGGCCGAGTGGACAGAAGTTCAGACGGCTACATTAACAGACAAGCTAGAATACTGGACAATGTACTTCAACAGTTCTCTACGGATTGGTGGAGCAGTGGCCAGCGTCGTTCTTACGTCACCCACTGGGGAAAAACTTAAATATGTCCTTCAAATACATTTCCCAGCATCTCACAATGTCACCGAGTACAAGGCACTCATCCACGGGCTCCATATCGCCATATCACTCGGCATCCGCCGACTGGTTGATTCCCAGTTCGTGCTAAATCAAGTTATGAAGGACTGGACGTGTCTAGACGACAACATGATGGCATATTGTCAAGAAGTACGGAAGCTAAAAAATAAGTTTGACGGGCTGGAAATTACACATGTCTTGTGCCAATACAATGAAGCCGCAGACGAATTAGCCAACATGGGATCCAAGCGATAAGTAGTCTCGACTAGAATTTTTGTCGAACAGCTGCCGAAGCCATCAGTCAAGAAAAAATCTATCCTAGAGCTGTCGGGGGCTGAACCTACCCCGGAGCCAAGGGAAGTGCTAATCATCTCTCAAGACTGGCGGACCCCAATTATCTGATTCTTACTAGAAGACGAGCTCCTAGAAGACCGCAGCAAAGCCAAGTGGATCAAACGTCGAAGTAAATGTTTTCTTATAGTCGGAGAAGACCTCTATTGTCAAAGCGCATCTGGAGTCCTTATGCACTGTGTCACATCTGAGGAGGGCAAGCAGATTCTGCAGTCTATCCACTCGGGCATCTGTGGCAACCATGCCGCATCTAGAATGTTAGTCGGAAAGGCTTACAGGCAAGGACTCTTTTGGCCGACTGTAGTTACTGACGCTAAGGATATAGTTCGGATATGCGAGGGATGCCAGTTCTTTACTCGACAAACACATCTACCAGCTCAGGAATTACAGACTATCCCAATATCTTGGCCCTTTGTAGTCTGGGGGCTTGACATGGTCGGACCGTTCAAGAAAGCGACAGGAGGGTTCACACACTTGTTTGTCGCAGTGGACAAGTTCACAAAGTGGATTGAGGCAAAACCCATTGCTACCATCATAGCAACCAGGGCAAAAGACTTCATCATGAGTATTGTATACCGATTTGGAGTCCCCAATCGCATTATGATGGACAACGACACTCAGTTTACTAGCAGCATATTACAAGATTTCTTTAATGACTTTGGCATTAAGATATGTTATGCCTCTGTGGCACACCCACGGAGCAACGGGCAGGTCGAGCGTGCAAATGGCATGGCCCTATAAGGTATCAAGATTAGAGTATTTGATCGACTACAACCATACAGAGGGTGGTGGGTGAAAGAGCTCCCATCCGTTCTCTAGTCTGTACGAACCACGATTAGTCGGGCAATAGGGCAATCCCCTTTCTTCCTAGTCTATGGTGCCAAGGCCATGTTGCCAACCGAGTTGGAGTTTGGCTCACCGTGAGTTCGGGCCCACTCAGAAGACAAGTCCAATGAAGGTCGACTGGTCGAGCTAGATCAGTTGGAAGAAGGGATGTCGCAACTATCCAGTCGGCAAGATATCTTCAAGGCATGCGTCATTATCACAGTCATAATGTTCGTGGCCACGCCTTTTCGGTGGGAGATCTCGTTTTGAGAAAAATTCAAACCACCAAAGACAGACATAAATTATCTCCCTTATGGGAGGGGCCGTTTATTATTGCTGAGGTGACACGTCCGGGTGCCTAATCAACAATGAAGGCCGACTGAAGACTGAAGATGGCGTCCTAATCAACAATTCATGGAACATAGAATAGCTACATCTTTTCTATACCTGAGTATTGTACTCCTTTCATATATAAATACATAAAGTTTCTTACTCTGACTCACTACGCCGGTTGTTTCACCCGAGTAGTGAGTCGGGGGCTACATGATGATAACATGTCTTCTGTTATTGTTAATGTTTGAGTTTATTCTATCTAAAGTCATGAAGTTTTATAGCAATTATGCTAAGTTTTTGCCGAGTATAGCCTTATGGGACAAACGCCTTTTTAAGTTGATCTCTACTCACTTGGTGTAAACCGGCAGCGTGCTCTGTAGCATATTCTTTCAAGAGGGTTGGAGCCTCTTCAAGACGTTGTGCCACTTGGGAGATAGAGCTAGAACTGGATCCGGCCAGGCCTAGCTGCATGATGTCTAATAAAGTCTTTGTGGAATCCACTATGATATTCCGTGATTCCTTTATTACCTTGATCTCAGCAAAGGCACCGAATTGGATGTTTGAATTGGCTTTGAAGGCCACTCACATAGAAGAGAAGCATCAGCAAATCTAGATATCTAGTCGGGCAGAGTACAAGAGCAGATATGCAACTTACTCGCATACTCGGTGTCAACCTTAGACTTTGCCTTCTCGAGCTCTTTTAGCTCCTTTTTCAGACGTTCGATCTCAAGGGACTGGTTATTCAAATTCGTCTATAGAGCTACAGCCAAATAAAGTTGAAGACTAGGAACACAAAGAAGGATGTCTGGAGCTACTCGGGCATAGGGGAAACTTACCTCTAATGGTCTCTATCTTCTCCTAGTTCACGTCCCGAAGCTGGTTGACTGTGTCCTTTAGCCAATCTTCCCTCTCCTTGCTGGTCCTTTCCAGCTCATCCTTGGTGGCCTGGAGCTGGTTGAGTTGAGCAAGCTGGGGAGCGAGTTGGGAAAGAACCTTACCCATCTTCTCAGATCGCTCAACAACTTCTTGCACGAGTCAGACGATTATCAGACAAGACAAGTTACGATTACAGAAAATTCAAGATCAGCTAATCAGCTTGAAATTGCAGACACAGCTGGTTGAATTGCATATCTGGATGCTCCTTGAAGCTAAAATAGCGGCCTCCATCAGCTTGACTCACTCCCTCTGGGCGGCCTCCTCGTTTAGTTCAAAGGTTTGTTCATCTCCTTCCGGGGTGACCCAATAGAACACCCGAGGAAAGTTTGGTGGAGGAGCTTCAACCTAGGGAGATCATTGTCTTCTGAGGATGAGGAGAGCAGAGGAGAGGGAGTTCTGGATCTTGGATCTACTGGTGGCGCTGGCTCTTTGGTGGGCTCGGCAATCGTGACTTCAGCTACATGTTTACACCAAAATTTGGTACGGTTCGTTATCATGTTCGGTTAAGGAAAGAGGCTATATCAACCGATGGAAGCTGATCCAGAAGAAGCCGAATTCAGGAATGAATCATGAAGACCACAGCATGGCAGTTCACTATTTTATCTATAAATTAGGTAGCTTTAATAATTTTTAGGAAAACCTGATCTCGTGTCCGATCAGGGCTTGTTAATTTTCCTTTTATAGTTAGGAAACTCCTGTTTTGTATTCGATCAGGACTGTATCAACTCGGGGTATAAATACGTATGCCTGGGGACCATGTAAACTATCTCTCAGATCAATACAAATTCGGCGCATCGCCACCCTTTTCGACCGGTTCTTGCTTCTCGAGCCGGACTGCATCGGTTAGGTCCGAACTCCTGCGAGAGGGTAAGTCTCGTTACCCCGACTACCTTATCGGCTAGGACTTCCTCGGTTAGGTCCGATATTCTAGCTAATCTACGGTAGTCGGCTTACCACGGTGTATCTATTCTGACTACGGCTGCATCAGTTAAGTTTGATCTCTTAGGCCGAGTGGATATATCACATCAAGCGTGCATAGATTTTATCGGCTTACTGGGGATAATTTATCATTAGTTTGTGCTATATCGGTTAGGTCTGACCTACTAAACTGCCTGCGATAAGTTATTCATGCTAGGTTGATAGATTTTATGCAAGCGTCTTATTGGGATGTATAGCTGATAAGTTATCGTATAGTACATCATAATTGCATTAGATCTATCGGCTCATCGAGGTTCTTTTTTCATTATTAATCTGTGCTGCATCAGTTAAGTTTGACCTACTAGATTGATAATGATAGATTTATCCTTGTTAAGCCGATGGGTGTCTATGCAATGTTCTATCGGAGTGCCTAGCCGATAAGTTATCTTTTACTAGATAAAGCCGACTGCATTGTCTTGATTATTATTTTGATTATCTACACTATCATCGGCTTTCTCGCCGATGCACATGTTCTATTGGTAGTCGGCTGATTTATTTATTTATATCGTTATCGGTTTCCTAGCTGATACACAAGTGCTGTCGGTAGTCAGGCAGTTGGCTCGAGGGAAGTCAGCTGGTTTTCTATCTTTTTATATTATCGGTTTTCTAGCCGATGTACAAGTGCCATCGGCAATCGGCTAGAAGGAGTCTGTATCGGCTTGTTGGTCGATTGGATCAATGATCTACCTTTTTTTCTCTCGCCTTGTCAATTGCTGGGTCAAATTGACTGGCACGCCCACGAACCTCAAATTTAGGACCTGCACTGGAGCTAAGCTGATCTCCCAGTCCTTCGCGTGTCTAGTGCACCGAACCAGATCATCAACTCGTCTTCAGCGCTGATCGGTGATTTTCGGTGTCAACACGTTTTTGGCATGCCCGATGGGACACAAAACTTCGACATGGCTGGAAAGGAGGTTAGCACAAACAACGTGATTCCAGTCACAATGGAAGATTTGACCGAAGAACAGAGACAACAGGTAGAACACAACATCGATGATTTTCGGAAGCTTTGTCTAGAATCCTTCGGTATGACACGTCAAGGGCCGATTCAAAAGTCCTAATTTCCAAAGCTTGTACTGATTGGGGAATCGAGCCATACATCGCCTACAAGTTCACAGAAGCTACTTCAAGAGACGGTTAATGAAGCAGTTCACCATGCGTTGATCAATCAATCTGGGATATTGGTGAACACATTACAAAGCTTGATCAAGAAGGCGGTGGAGCCGATTCAACTGGCTGGGGGGCAACAAGATGGAATTCCTCAAGGATATCATCAAACTGCATACTATGGGGGGCATCAACAAAGTCATCCAGGAGCTGTCCCTGAGTATAATTATCAGAGAGAATATCAGAGGCAGAATCGGCTACCAACTCCACCTCTGCATTATCACGTCAAAGATCCAAGGGAAGAAGATTGGACAGTAAGAATCACAGAGGTGGTGAGAGAACAATTCGGCCTAAAACCAAAGGAGGAAACATTTATGTATCGGCATCCATATCCGGATTGGTTTGATAGAGTTCCGTTGCCGCGCCGATACAAAGTACCAGACTTCTCCAAATTCTCAGGGCAAGATGATGTATCTACAGTGGAACATGTCAGCTGATTTTTGGCTCAGTGTGGGGAGGCATTGGCTGAAGAAGCTTTGAGAGTTAGATTTTTCCCACTATCATTGTCCGGATCGGCTTTCACATGGTTTTCTTCGTTACCACCAAATTCAGTTTGGGGTTGGGCCGATTTGGAAAAGCAATTCCACAAATATTTCTTTACTGGGATTCAGGAGATGAGTTTAACAGATTTAACATCGGTAATACAGAAGCCAGATGAATCAGTCGCAGAATATATCCAGCAGTTTCGTGATGTTAGAAGCTGATGTTATAGTTTAAGTCTAGATGATGCACAGCTGGCCGAGTTAGCATTCCAAGGTTTGTTGGCTCCGATCAAGGAAAGATTTTCATCACAAGACTTTGAGAGCCTAGCACACCTAGTACAGAAGGTATCAGCTCATGAAAGCCAATTTCAAGAGGCCATGGAGGAATTGCTAAAGCCCAAACGGAAGAATTTTGAAGTTTGATAACAAACTCCGAAATTGGGGGGCATGTGTTTACACCAAAATTTGGTACGGTTCGTTATCATGTTCAGTTAAGGAAAGAGGCTATATCAGTCGATGTAAGCTGATCCAGAAGAAACCCAATTCAGGAAGGAATCGTGAAGACCACAGCATGGCATTTCACTGTTTTATCTATAAATTAGGTAGCTTTAATAATTTTTAGGAAAACCTGATCTCGTGTCCGATCAGGGCTTGTTAATTTTTCTTTTATAGTTAGAAAACTCTTGTTTCGTATCCGATCAGGACTGTATCAACTCGGGGTATAAATACGTATGCCCGGGGACCATGTAAACTAGCTCTCAGATCAATACAAATTCAGCGCATCGCCACCCTTTTCGACGGGTTCTTGCTTCTCGAGCTGGGCTGCATCGGTTAAGTTCGAACTCCTGCGAGAGGGTAAGTCTCGTTACCCCAACTACCTTATCGGCTAGGACTTCCTAGGTTAGGTCCGATATTCTAGCTGATCTACGGTAGTCGGCTTACCACGGTGTATCTATTCTGACTACGATTGCATCAGTTAAGTTTGATCTCTTAGGCTGAATGGATATATCACATCACGCGTGCATAGATTTTATCGGCTTACTGGGGATAATTTATCATCAGTTTGTGCTGCATCGGTTAGGTCCAACCTACTAAACTGCCTGCGATATGTTATTCCTGCTAGGTTGATAGATTTTATGCAAGCGTCTTATCGAGATGTATAGCTAATAAGTTATCGTATAGTACATCATAATTGCATTAGATCTATCAGCTCATCGAGGTTCTTTTATCATTATTAATCTGTGCTGCATCAGTTAAGTTTGACCTACTAGATTGATAATGATAGATTTATCCTTGTTAAGCCGATGGGTGTCTTTGCAATGTTCTATCGGAGTGCCTAGCCGATAAGTTATCTTTTACTAGATAAAGCCGACTACATTGTCTTGATTATTATTTTGATTATCTACACTATCATCGGCTTTCTAGCCGATGCACATGTTCTATTGGTAGTCGGCTGATTTATTTATTTATATCGTTATCGGTTTCCTAGCTGATACACAAGTGCTGTCGGTAGTCAGGCAGTTGGCTCGAGGGAAGTCAGCTGGTTTTCTATCTTTTTATATTATTGGTTTTCTAGCCGATGTATAAGTGCTATCGGCAATCAGCTGGAAGGAGTCTGTATCGGCTTGTTGGCCGATTGGATCAATGATCTAACTTTTTTTCTCTCGCCTTGTCAATTGCTGCGTCAATTGACTGGCACGCCCACGAACCTCAAATTTAGGACCTTCACTGGAGCTAAGCAGATCTCCCAGGCTTTCGCGTGTCTAGTGCACCGAACCAGATCATCAACTCGTCTTTAGCGCTGATTGGTGATTTTCGGTGTCAACACTACGATGTCCCGACTGGGCGAAGTTTGTGGCCCAGCCGAGTGGACTATCTCGACCTCGGGGGCTAGAACAGCACTCGGCTCGGGCTGGGGCTCCACGGGCTCGGCCTCAGTCTGGACGGTGACGGCGACGGGGGTCGGTGGCGCTGTCCCTTTGGGATCAGCATCACTTGTCTTTCTGCAAGATTATGCTTCAATCAAGATATTACAAGATAACTTGAGATTTTCCAAAGATTGAAGATTCTATACCTTTTGGAAGTCTTGAATCTCCACCCTTGCGCACCAGGAGTAAAGGTAGTCAGCGAGGGGCCTGAGGGCCCACTAGCGGTGATGCGCCACCTATTCTTGGGCTTGGAGGCGCTGCGGTAGGTGGTGCAGGACTTGGCCCAGTTGGCACCACACTAGGTGCAGTCAATTGGGGCAAAGGAGTTGTCGGTGGTACGGTTCTAGGGCTAGTTGGTCCAGTGGCTATGCTGCTGGGATCTATAATCATTGGACCGCCTGATGTCTTACTCGGCATGCTCTTTTTCTTGGCCTGGTCTGTCATAGATTGCTTCCCAAGCTTCTTGGGGCTGGGCTGGACCATTGAGGGGCTGGTCAACCGCTTCCTGGACCCCCTAGCTGACTGGCTGGGAGGGTACGAGGAGAACTCGGCATATTCCTGCAAGCATCACGCAGCAAGGCAGATTCAATTGGACTATGTTCATATCAATCATCGCAAGACAAACAACAAGATAATCAGTACAAGACATTACCGCCATACCGCCGACCGGGGCCTGCCTTGCCAGTATGGCTTGGGGGCCCTCTTGGTGTCCAGAGTCTCGATGACTCCGCTGACAAAATAACCAAGCAAGGTGTCGTTGAGGACATCCTTGTTGACGAAGTCGGAGCACTCTCGGGTTGGGTCCTTCTTCCCTTGGTAGTCGTAGCCGAGGTGGATCCTGGCCTTCAGAGGTTGAATCCAACAATTCTGGCAGGTCCTAGCCACCCATGGCCTGGTCAGCCCCTTGTCCTTCAAAGCATCTATCTTCTCCAGCAGCAGCTTCACCTGGACCATCTCAGCCTGGGACAGAAGAGCAGTCCAGCTTTCCAGTAACGTGGGGGGATTTCCAGTGAAGGGCGGCAAGGAGGGCTCAAGGTTAGAGTAGTAGAACCACTCCTGGTGCCATCCCTTCAGCGAGGTCTTCAGAGGAATATGCAAGTAAGCCTTCTTCATCTCGTTACGGAGTTGAAGGCCTGCTCCTCCTATCACCTGGATTTTGGATTTGGAGGGCTATGGCTTGACATGGAAAAAGAAACAAAAAAGATTGAAATGGGGATCAACCCCATGGAAGGCTTCACAGAGAGTCACAAAGATGGAGATCTCGATAATAGAATTGGGGTTGAGGTGGATAAGCTCGATCTTGTAATAATCAAGGAGACCGCGGAGAAAATCAGAAGTGGGAAGAGCGAATCCCCTATGTAAGAAAGAAGCAAAAACCAAGAGTTCGTGGGGGCCTGGAGAGGGAATTGACTCACCAATGGCGGGATGCCAATTGATAAGTTCCTTGGGCTGGAGGCATTTCTTCTTCTCCAGATGAACCAGCTTCGACGGGCGAGCATCTGATGTATGCCATGACCCCGACGGCATGTTAGAGATGTCAAAGGGAGCCTTCGGCATCTTCAGAGTGTGAGTCTAAGGGGAAAGGCTTCTGGATGATGGGAATCGAAGCAAGGATGAAGATCTTTGTGGATTTCTGGAAGGGAGCTCGAGCTACTCGAAACCCTAAGTGGAGCGGAGAGCACGAGGTTTGGCGTGTTTTCTAGAAGCCGAAGCATTTGGCGATTTCGGAAAGAAAGGGGAATCTTTTCTCTTTCCACCCTGATTTATAGGCCTACGCTGGGTAGCTGATCTAGGCCGGCTTGCTCAGTAATGAGCCGTAAGATATGAGTTCCTAAATAGCATGTCTTATTGGGCCAATGGCTGTCTGTATTAAAATCACAGTGCATATGCTATTTTATAGGAATTAATTAAAATAATCAGATATGCTTCATGATTAAGCCTAATTGCTGGACACATGTGTTCAGATATCTAAATTATTTGATAGGTATTGAGAATATATCCTTATAAGGATCAATGGTTCATCTTCATTAAAATTGGGGATGCAGGTATCTCTCAAGTACACCTAACCACATATTGGGTCAAAATCCATGAAGTGGTACTCAGCTTACATGCTTAGCCAAATTGCCTTGAGCAAAAATATTTCTAGCTGATATGATACTGAAGAGTCCAATCTCTGAGAAATATATCACTCGGGAAAGACTTAAAGATTAAAAGATCTTTGACTTATGTTTAATTGTTTCACAATTAAGCACAAAGTCAGGGGCTACACCTAATAGGTGCGCCTACTCGGTGCACACTTTTCATATTTTTCTATAAAGCCCTTTATAGCCTCGTTGCCAGCTGATATGAAGCAGGACATGGAGAAGAGGCATTCGGACAATGGGTATTCGGGGACAAGGCACTCGGGAAATCTTCACCATGGAGGATGAGCACTCGACATTAGTTGTGACTCAACTATGAAGGTCTTACGGGCTACTGTAAAGGCTATGGGCCCAGGTACCTCATGGAAAGCTTTGTGGCTATTTGGATAGAGGATGGGCCTAATCCTGTAATTACGGATACAATGGGACTCGATATATGTTACCTTGCATGACAAGGGAAAGGGTATAGTCCTAGCCAGTTACGTTGTGTTCCTGAAAGGAAGTCCCTTGGTTGAGTCCGACTGAGATTCCTATCTTGTAACCTTGCCTCCTCAATATATAAGGAGAGGCATGGAGCCCCTTGGGGCAGAGAACAACACCATATCGCAATATCACCAGAGAAACCTCAAAGGCAATACACAACAGCTGGAAGTAGGGTATTACCTCTCCTTGAGGGCCTGAACCAAAATAAACTCGTTTCGTGTTCCTTTGCAATTCATCAAGTTTAGGTCTCACAAGTAGCCCCATATAATTATTGCCGATACAAAGTATTGACAAGGTTTATTTGCACAAAGCCAACTTTCGCAGAAACATTTCACAAACCGCTAGGTCTATGCCCATACGAGAATCGCGGTCGTACTCTGTTCGTTTCCTACCTATTTTCTTGACTCGGTCCTTAACTGACCAGGGTCAGCGCTAGCCTTTTTCGAGAATCACCCAAATCAATCCATGCCACCCCAGTCGAAAATGGTTTTGTTTCATAGTTTTGGTTTTGACAAACAGTTTTCATGTGTCTCACAAGCAGCAATTCATGTCTCCACTCGCATAAAATAACGTTCGTCCCCTACCCGGAACGATCATCCCCATCCCGATCATTATTTCATGTAAATGATATGTCTAGAAAGCAGTACTAAGCAGTGTCAATAAATGACTTCAACATAAGTAAACAGCATATGGCAACAAGGTACAGGGCATCAAAATCAAATGGAGGCTTAACGGAATGTAGGCACGTATTTCAATATAGCATGCAATTTATTTGAAAATAAAATGATTTCGACTTAGGTACAACATGCTCAAGGAGGAGGGCGTGATGACTTGCCTTGCTCGGCTATGGCAACTTCCTCCTCTACATCAAGGGGCTCATCGTCGCAAACGTAGCCTAGTTCGGCCGAAACGGCTAGTCAATACTCGTGTTCCAAACAAAAATAAATGAGGAATAAATATAAAGAAAAACGGAAAAATACCAAACCAGTGCCATTGGATAGGTCTTGATTTTAGATGAATTTTGGTGAATGTTTCACTCGATTTGGAATTAGTATGAAGGAGATATTAGCCTTCAAAATTTCAAATTTGAAATAAATCAAATTAAATTCAAAAAGTCACTGTTAGCCTGTTTCCTTTACAAACCCTATTATTTTTCTAAAGAAAACCCATTTCTTTCACTGACAACTATGGCCCACTAGCCAGGAACCTAGGAGATCGAAAAGAATGGGGTGCCCGATCTTCCGTTAGGTAAGGATAACTCTCGATTTGGTGGAGAATTGACACTCACGATCCGGCTTCTGATCACCAAGACCCGAACCCTGCAATCGCTGCACCACGTCTCCTCTCGTTATCAACTGTGAGCTGCCCGATTGACCTCACCACGAAGTCTAATCCCTGCATACGAATCGAAAAACACAAGCAAGAACAAGAAAGATTGCAACTCACTTGCAGATGAATGATTATACTTTCGAAGTTAGGGTCTCACAAACCGATAAACGGCGAAACTGTTCAAAGACAGAATAATCTAAGCAAAACCCAACTTAAACAGTGGTGGCTACTAAATATATACTAGTTAGGACGTCCTAGGGTGAGGGTTTGCCCTGTGAGGGGCGCACTCCTCATGGGTTTAGCCCACGACACAATTACAAGGCCCAAGGCCCAAAATAGACTCAGACTGGAAGAGATATGTGTTTTGTTTCGATGATTCCGGACAGTTTAGAAGGAATTTTGACATGAAAACAAAACCATCTGAAACTAGACTTCATAAGCTTTCCAACAAGTACTTGTAGGCCCTGTAATTCCTTCTGGATCAAAAGTTATGGCCGTTTGAAGTTGACGTTGTCTCCCAGCCCGAAAATGAATCGGTCTCGGGAATAGGAGTTTACTTGCACTTGTTGTCTCCACTGTAATATGTGGTTTCTTGAGCTATTCTCCACGGTCTTCTCCCAGGTTCCTAATAACAATAAAATCATCACAAGAATTAAATAGCATGCTATTCATAGAAATATTTCCATGTAAGCTTAGAAACACATTCACCTAACAATTAAGTTGACGGGCATGTGCGCGAGTAATTGGTCCTTGGATCAGTTGCACATCTTATTCATCATGAAAAGGTTATAAGTGTGTATCTAAAGACATGATGTCCTCATCATCCTCCCCCTCTTGATTTGGAGTCGTCCTCGACTCAAGGTCATCTTCTTCACCCAAGTAAGGTTTCAAATCAGCAACATTAAAAACATCACTTACACCATAATCTGCAGACAAATCAATCTTGTATGCATTATCATTTATCTTCGCAAGAACTTTAAAAGGACCAGCAGCTTGAGACATTAATTTTGACTTGCGCAAAGTAGGAAACCTATCCTTTCTTAAGTGTAACCAAACAAGACCACCGGGTTCAAAAATAAGCTCCTTTCTACCTTGACTACCAGCAAGTTTATACTTTGCATTCATATGCTTAATATTTTCCTTAGTAGTCTCATGTAACTTAAGCACAAATTCAGCCCGTGTCTTAGCATCAAAATTTACTTTTTCTGAAAAAGGTAATGGCAATAAATCAATTAGAGCACGAGGATTAAAGCCATATACCACCTAGAATGGGCTCATCTTTGTGGTGGAGTGCAACGAACGGTTGTAGGCGAACTCCACATGTGGAAGACATTCTTCCCACATTTTTAGATTATTCTTTAAAACAGCCCGCAACATCGTGGACAAAGTACAATTTACCACCTCTATTTGTCCATCGGTTTGGGGGTGGTAAGTTGTAGAAAATAGTAACTTCGTCCCCAATTTCCTCCACAACGTCATCCAAAAATGACTCAAAAACTTGGCATCCCGATCTGAAACAATTGTATTGGGCACACCATGTAGACGAACGACATCCCTGAAAAACAAATCAGCAACTATGGTAGCATCGTCGCTCTTATGACAAGAAGCAAAGAACATGCTTGCATAGGCACGACATCAAAATTTGCACTATCATGGTAATTTTCAACAGAAAATTACACTCTCACAACTTTACTCACCTTCAACTTACCACAAGAATTGAATCATTGGATGTAGTAAGGCCGTGGATGTGGTTGTGTAGGCAAACCTAGCTTGTCAACCAAATCTGAACTAGCAAGGTTGCTACAACTTCCGCTATCAATGACAACACGACATGCTCTATTGTGAACCACAAACCTTGATTGGAACAAATTGTGGCGTTGATTTTGCTCCGCCTTCTCCATTTGAACACTTAGCACCCGTTGTGCTACAATGCTCAAGTACTTGCTTGAATCTTCTGCACCTATGTGCTCCACTTCCTTATCGCTCTCGTCTTCATCATCTATATTGTTAGTGCCATGTGCTAATTCATCATCCACATCACTAGCACTAGTGTACTCACCATCATCTGTAGCAATGAGGACTCTCTGGTTCGGGCAATCATGTTGCACATGCCCCATCCCTTTACACTTGAAGCACTGGATATCTCTTGTTCGCCCCGTGGAAGCAACCGATGATGCACTTTTTGCGGGTGCCTGCGAACGAACAGATTTACTCACCTCGGTAGCACGGGATGTTGGCGCCGATGCCTCTGATCGTGCCCGATTGGTGGAAGGTGTAGCAGTCCGGCCAGTGGTGGAGGTACTTTTTCCGGACCCAAAAGGGGGCCTCGATGTAGACGTGCTTCCCCAATTGTTCCTTCTCAATGGCTGCCTTTCCTACAATTCCTGTTCAACTAATATAGCTAGATGAAACAATCGGTTAAGAGAATTGTATTCTTTATATTGAATAATGTCCTGAATGTTACGTCTCAACCCCCTATAAAATCGAGCCATCTTATCCTCCTCATCCTCCTCTACCTCACAACGCAGCATTCCTATTTGTAGCTCCTGAAAGTAATCTTCTACAGATTTTTCTCCTTGGTCTAAGCGTTGCAAATTATTTCTCAAATCACGTTTGAAGGAAGGAGGAATAAACATACTCCGCATTGCTCGCTTCAACCATGCCCATGTGTCAGGTTCTAAGCCAGTTTTAACTAGTTCATTCCACCAGATAATGGCAAAGTCCTTGAACTCACTAGTTGCTTGCCTAACCCTATGGACTTCAAGAACTAGATGGGAATTAAAATTTTGCTCTACGGTCATCTCCCAATCCAAATAAGCTTCAGGGTCATATTTCCCAGAAAATGACAGCAAGGTAAATTAAACTTTAGCAAAAGGATCATCGTTACCTCACCCTTGGTGGTGGTTACCTCCCATACCTCGCCGGTTGAATCGCAGCCGTTGTCGTAGGCGCTCGTCACGAAGTGCATCACGTGCGTCGCTATTGTCGGCTTCCTCGTCTTCATTATCTCCGTCATCATCAACAAGTGGTGGTGTTGGGTGACGGTTTGTTGCCAATTGCTCGACGTGGTTAGTGAGGGTGGTAATGCTCCCCACGATAGCCTGAAGGTCTTCCCACATAGCATTCACGGCACTACATTCTCCTCAATCTTCTGATCTAGTTTAATGATCTCCTCTTTAGAAGCACAATCAGCGAAATCATTCACCTCACCTGCCATGGTTAGTAGAGAATAGGAACAAACAACAGAAAAGTATGATCCCTATCAACTACTACTAAGCAAGGATAGTGGACACTCGCAAATGGAAGCACCTTACCGAGCTCTTACAAGGTTCTGAGACTAGCGAGCAAGGAATGGTTCAACCGGTGGCTGGTTCGTGATACCTTGAGGGCGTGATCTAGCGATTGCAAGGGTCGAGACCGTGCTGACCAGAAGTATATATGTGGAGCTTGGGAGGCTAAAAATGTTAGTGGCACACAATTCAATAATAGATAGTAATGCTGAAAAAATGTCCCAAGCACTTGTTCTAGTTGCTGGCCTAAACGAGTTCTAACCCAGATGTGATAAAACAAGGGCGACAAATAAGTATGAAAGGACAGCAGCAAAGAGGACAAGGTAAGAACACAGCACAAAACAGCACACAGATGGCTCCCTGGTGTGTCCTATGTGCTCCTCTCCTTTTTTTCTCTTTTTTTCTTCTTTCACACCTTTTTTTATATTTTTCTTTTATTTTTCTGATATTTTTTTCTCAACTAGGAGCACAGGAACAACAACCTCAGGAGGTGGCAGCTCAAACTGATATAAGGTGTGGCCTATGGAAATACACGAGCGTGCTTTAAAATTCGTGCTAGAACTTCGGAGTGCGAAAACCCAATCTTCCGGCCTAAATTTTGCAAAACTGATTTCGGCGAACCCAACAAAGTTGGGGGGGGGTAGCGGATGGAAATTTTTTTGTAGATGTCCGTAGACTATTTATTTCCCTGATTCCGAGTCCGTATGCGAAAGTTATGGCTGTTTTAAGGAAGGTCCTCCGTATAAGTGTTTTGGTGGAGGCTGATTCGGAATCAGGTGGTGACCCGGGGATGATATGGTGGCGGTGGCTGCTGGGGAGGTGGATGGAGATATAGGGTGATCAAAGGACGTGATATATGACACTAAAACAGAACAAATAATGACCAACATTTGCACAAGATGGTTAGTATATGAGAAAATAGAGACAATGGTGGTGGTGGTGGCTAGGGTTTGTAGGGGTGCGGTGGATGTATCACGAACTGGACTCAAACACAATCTAAGCCAGCAACCGAACTCGACCTAGGACACCAACTCAACACTACGGATTCTGAAACAGAATTATGCAAAAGGCTAAACGTGATTGTAGGATAGGAAAAACCTACGACTACCAATTTTGTTTTTGTGGCTTTTTCTGGACTCTAGGTATAGAAACAAAAATTGAAACATGACGGAATAGAATGATACCTAACGGGCAACCTTCGCTCTGATACCACTTGATGGCAACGGGGTGCCTGATCTTCCGTTAGGTAAGGATAACTCTCGATTTGGTGGAGAATTGACACTCATGATTTGGCTTCTGATCACCAAGACCCGAACCCTGCAATCGTTGTACCACGTCTTCTCTCGTTATCAACCGTTCACTGCCCGATTGACCTTGCCACGAAGGCTAATCCCTGCAAGCGAATCGAAGAACACAAGCAAAAACAAGAAAGATTGCAACTCACTTGCAGATGAATGATTATACTCTCGAAGTTGGGGTCTCACAAACCGATAAACGGCGAAACTATTCAAAGACAGAATAATCTAAGCAAAACCCAACTTAAACAGTAGCGGCTACTGAATATATACGAGTTAGGACGTCCTAGGATGAGGGTTTGCCCTGTGAGGGGTGCACTCCTCATGGGTTTAGCCCACGACACAATTACAAGGCCCAAGGCCCAAAACAGACTCGGACTGAAAGAGATACGTGTCTTGTTTCGACGATTTCAGACAGCTCAAGAAGACTTTTGATGTGAAACCAAAACCATCTAAAACTAGACTTCATAAGCTTTCCAACAAGTACTTGTAGGCCCTGTAATTCCTTCTGGATCAAAAGTTATGGCCGTTTGAAGTTGACGTTGTCTCCCAGCCCGAAAATGAAGCGGTCTCGGGAATAAAATCATCACAAGAATTAAATAGCATGCCATTCATAGAAATATTTCCATGTAAGCTTAGGAACGCATTCACCTGACGATTAAGTTAACGGGCACGTGCGCGAGTAATTGGTCCTTGAATCGGTTGCACATCTTGTTCATCATGAAGAGGTTGTAAGTGTGTATCTAAAGACATGATGTCCTCATCAAGAACTCACTGGCGGAGGACGGGGAAACGGCACAATCCGAGCACAGGAGGTTGGGATGGGTTGGCGGCGTCGAGCGTCGTCGAACAGCGCCCACCTTGCTCCGGGGCTGGGACGGCGAGTAAAGAGGTGGGGAAAGCTCTGTGGTGTGGGCGGGGAATTGAATGGGGGTTTCTCCCCCTTTTATGGGCACGACGGCGGCAATGGTACACACACGTGGATGGCGAGCGCGGCGGGGCAGGGCGTTACGTGCGTGGGCAGCGGGGCTGGGATTTCTTTGCAGCGAGGCACGCAAGGGAGGTATGGGGGGAGGTCTATTGCTCGTCGGTCTGTGGCAGGCGTCGGCGCGGCGATGGGATGTACCCATTGGTCTGTGGGCGGCTGTGGTGCACAGCGGTGGCAGGCCGCTGACGCTGGCACCACAGCGTCTAGCTGCGTGCGGGGGAGGCATAGGGCAGCGAGGAGCGAGGATGGCCAGTACCACAGCGGGCTCCGCTGGCGGGCGGTTGGGGAGAGGACGCACATGGGCAGTGATGCAAGTGGCGGCAGGCGGGGGAAGGCCTTAGACTAGCAGTCGACGCGTGGAGGCGATACGGGTTGGGTCTGGGGCCTCGCCACCGCGGCGTGATCCGAGCGGGGGAGAGAGAGAGAACGTGAGAGAGAGCGAGCGTGGGGGAAGGCGATGGCCATGCGGTCGGGTGCGCGCGATCAACCGTCGGGCTGCTGCGCTGGCTGACCTTGAGGCCCGGCGTTGCGGCTATCAGGTGGGTGCGAGCACGAAGGGTCGTGAGCAGACGCGGCGGCCGGGCTTGGAAGGTGGCTAGGCCGTTCGGCCCAGCTGCAGGGGGCGCGAGGGGGAGAGAGAGAGAGACCTGGGCCGAGGGAGGAGGGAGTATTCTGGTTGGCCCACTGTTGGGGGGGGTCTTGAGGAAATAGGTTAGGATTTTTAGAAGAAAGGAAAAAAGGCTAGCCCATTTTGCAAAACTTAAGTGATTATATAAATATATATATGCATAAGTTTTTAGGATTTTCAGGATGATTAATTCCTTGGCATTGGTAGACAAACAAAATGAAACTCGAGAAGTTCCAGCATGATGCAATTTTTGAAAAATTTTGTCAATTCAGGATTTTTGTTTCCAATTTTTATTCCAAAATTCCGACGATGTTACAGTCTTCCTCTACCCGTCGATGTTGTCTGCTTCTATCGCTGTGCTCTCTATCGGCAGCGACCATCGGGACTAGTGTTGCCACCTCTCTCCAGTGAGATCTCGTCGACATGGCTGTTAGAGTCAGCTACTGTATCATCGCCACCCCATCTCCTATCCACCGTAGCTGCCCACGTGGACGTTTGCGTGTCCGCTGGTGTAGGAATCTGTCGGGTTTGATCTCGGCCGTTCACCTCCTTTGATCTGATCTTGGCCGTAGGATCTCCTTGTTTCAATCTAAGCCATCCGATTACCCTTGATCAAATCTCAACCATCATGTTGACCTAGATCAGATCTGGACCGTTGACCTAACATGAACCCCTTCTGTGGACCGGGTCTATAGTAGACTGACCCCTTTCTCCCTATGACAAGTGGGTCCCACCTGTTAGTGCCCTTAGATATTCTCTTTCCTCAGCTGACGTCATAATCTCTCTTTTCCAGTAAAAAATAATCAATAATAATGCAATAATCCTATTTAATCCATTCAAATAGGCTTTAATTGGATTAAATTTTCTAAAATTCATATGAACTCGGAATGAGATTGTTCAAGTCTTAAAATTCATCTAAAATTAAGATCTACATATTTGTTTACTTTTCATGTAGTGTTTATTGGTTTTTATTAGTGTTTAGCTTTCCGTCGTTTCAGAGGATCACGAGATCGAGGAAAGTGTTTCAGAAGACTAATCAAAGGAGCAAGGCAAGTCACACAATAATCCCCCTGAGCATATTGATCCCAATTGCAAAAACTATTTTGTTTTAACATTATTGCATGCATTTTTAAATGTCATTTTATTATGGGTTATTATTGTATCCCTAAAACCTTTGATAATGGCCCATATTGTAATTGTTTCCTTATATCTTGTCACTTTGGGTTATAATTTAAATAGGCATGATCTTATATATTGATTTGGCTAGATTAACTAGGTTTTGCTTAGCCAAGCTTAGAAACAATAGTATCATTTTATGTAGGATGACATATTCTTTATTGATAATTTCACTACGGATAATTAACGGTAGCTCACGACGGGTGGGTTATGGTTGGTTAATTAATGTTGCAACTAAAACTTGACTAATGGTAGGTTGTGAGCACATGTTTTACTGGTCATGTTCATGACAATTAAAGACCGGTTCGCGAGCTACTGTTGTGAAGCATTTACCATACTAACCACAAGCCAGAGTTGGCAACAACTTGATTAGTTGTGTAGCACAATCTGATGTGGGGGCACCAGACTGTGAAGTGATGGTGATAAGTCCACGGAGATGCCGAGTGAGTCTATACCTTCGGGGAAGACAAGTAACTCAGGTAAGGTGAAACTATGTTGGGTTATGTTATGTGATGGGTCTTGTCACAATTCTTTGTGGGTAAATTTGTACATCTCTTATCAGAGTAAAACTATGCGAATAGCCGTATCCACGGTTATGGGTGAGCCTAACAATGTTTTTCATAATTAGTCCAACACTGCTCATAAATGGTTAATTTGGAATAATATGGTTATTGTGGAATCTCATAGGATGGAGAGATGGTTTGAAAATCTCCAAATATGGAGAGATTGGACCTGTTCAGCCAGAAAAGGTTGTTCAGTGCTGTTTAATATTACTTAATTATTTAATTGTTTTATAATGTCTCAAATGCTTAATTAAATATTGTTTATGCAAAATAGCCCTATTATACCTCCTTTGAGCCCTTGTTACATTACATTGCATTTCAAGTATGACTTATTGAGTACGGTGGGTGGTACTTAGTCTTGCTTAATTACCGTCATCAGAGAAAGTTTTTCGTTAGAGAAGGTGGACTTAGAGACCTTGCTTATGCCCCAGTTAAGCTGCCTGTGGGTGTGGTGCTAAAGCATTGCTACATTATCTTTCCGCTGTAGATTTTTTCTTGTTAAAACTAAGTGTCTCTTTTGTAAGTAGTTAATGTTATTCTGTTTTGGTTATATTTATTAAATTGTCCGTTCGTGTACCTGTTGATTCCTGGAGAGAGATTCAATACATAAATTTGCTTTAAAATTGGTGAAATTTTTCGGGCGTGACGCCGACCGACCCAGAGTAGGGGGATCGGTCGGCCCAAACTGCACGAGCTGGCCTCCAAATTAACCTAGTCGACCCCCGCTCAATTGGAGGCCCTCTGGACCCCTTTGAATGGCCGGCCGGGCCACTCTGATGGCCCATGTTGAGTTTTCTATTCTAGTCTTTAAAATCGTGCATTTCAAAAAACCGTAATGTGTGACTAGTACTGATGCATACGTTTGTACACTCTTCCGCTGACTAGAGAGAAGTAACCAAAATCCATCAAATCTTCAAACTCACTCATGGTTAATTCAATTCGCATTTTGTGATAATCTCTGATCTCTAGCTGTCCTGTTCCAAATTCCGTTATTCCTTTGATCCTTTCTTTAGGCTGCTTATAGGTGGCCAAACGAGTAGATCGGGCAAACACGGTCCGGCATGGCCCGCTACAGCAAGGCCCGTGTAGGCACGGTTCCTGTAGCAGGCCGTGCCGTGCCGGCCCGCGTGCCTCCCCCCGGCCCAGGCATGGCACGCCGAGGTCGTGGGCCGTGCCGTGCCGGCACGGCCCGTCGGCGGCCCACCGTGCCCGGGCTAGCCCGGTTCGCCGACGCCTGCCGCCGTGCCTCCGGCGTCCCCGGCTTGCGCCGTCCTCCACCACCGTCTCCCCGCCTGCGCGCCGCCCCCCTCCGCAGCCTGTCACCGTCCTCTGCCGCCGCCTCCTCGCCTGCGCGCCGCCCCCTCCGCCGCCGCCTCCCGCGCGCGCCTCCCCTGCCTCCGCCGCCTGCCGCGGCCCTCGGCCGTCGCCTCCCCGCATGCGCACCGCCGCCGCCCCCTCCGCCACCTCCTCCCGGCCTCCTCGGCTCCTCCGCCTCCTCCTGCCGCCTCCGCCCGCCGCCTCGGCCTCCCGCCTCCTCCCGGCCTCCTTGGCTCCTCCACCCCCTCCGTCGTCGCCTCCCGTGCGCGCCTTCCCGGCCTCCGCCGCCTGCCGCCGCCCTCCGCCGCCGCCTCCCCGCCTGCGCGCTGGCCCCCGAGGCTGCCCTCCGCCGCCCCCCGAGCCGCCCTTCGCCGCCTGCACGCCGTCCCCTGAGGCCGACTCCCGACTGAGAGTGACTGAGATGAGTAAAAAAGGAAAAAAAAGACTTAAAAATTTAAAAAAATTAAAGGAGTTGTAAAAAATATGAAAAAATGTAAAAACATTAGTAAAAAAATATGAGGGTATTTTTTGATGCTATTAGAGGAGGAAATTTTTATATTTTTTAACAAGCAAAATAGAAGAACATATATAGTTATGTAATTTAATTTCTACATAGATAAAGGGGAAAATTGCGCAATGACCTTTATTGATTTTGATATTACACAGCTGCCTCATTAAAAACTCTGTCATGTAAAAACTCAATTTTGAGAAAATCATGACAAAGAAAAAAGAGTACAGCTAAAGGTCAATACTCAAAAATAAAAAAGATTACTCTAGTTCCTCATTTTGTAGGTAAAGATTTTTGAACTGCTCAGCCAAATCTTGGTTCTCCGTGGTGTGTTGGGCACGTTCCTTAGCTAGCTCCCAGTCTTTAACCGCAAGCAGCATTTCTATCACCTCACTGCGGAAATTTCTTCTTCTCTCCTCAATAATTCTTCCGTAAAGACTGAAGGCCGATTCGGACGATACCGTAGACACAGGCACCGTGAATACATCCCGTGCTAGCTTTGAGAGCACGGGATATTGGGTCTTGTGATCATTCCACCATTGAAGAATGTTGAGATCTTCCTGGTTGATCGAGTCAATGTCCAAGTAGGTCGACAGCTCAAGAGCTTCAAGCGAAGCACGTGCAGGACTTGCTGCAGCCGAACTTCCACCATCGGTGCTCGAAGAAGAAGAGGAACCACCCCAAATTCGTCCCACTGTAATTTCTTCTTACTTGGGACAAGGATGGGTGGGGCTCTTTGCACGCGAACTCCCTGAAACTTAGTTTCATACTTTTGAAAAACTTCATACAATTTTATCTTAGAATCGGAATAATAGTTAGTGTAATCAATATTCATTGCATCTCCTATAAGATTCAAAATATTTAGAAACCCCCGTATTTTACCCCTAGGATCAAGAATAAAGGCAAAAGCATACAAGTATGAAATGTCCCTCTAGTATTTAAGATATTTTTGTTTCATGTGAAATACTGCAAGTCTTAATAGTTGGTCACCTTCATATTCTTTTAATAAAGTGGCAATCTCAAAAATTTTATGCAAAATTAAATTAGCAGTTGGATAGTAAACACCAGACAAAGTAACAGTTACATCATAAATGTTTCAAGAAAGTAATAAAACCTTTCTACAACATGCCAAGACTGTTCTGTCAGTAGCGGTTGCCCGTCACTGGTAACAACATTCTTGGACTGCAAGAAAACAGTTAGTATATCTTTGTAAGGCAAGACATGTTTCAACATTAAATAAGTCGAGTTCCACCGATGGTCCGCATCCGTTTGGAACTTGCGTGGACGCTTGTCCGAAGCGATGCAGATCGCTTGAAGGTCGCAAGTCGAAGATTAGAACCATTCAGCCATGTTATGGCTTCACGGATAGAATCGAGATATACAGTTACTCTTTTAAAACCGGATTTAACTATAAGATTAATGACATGGCAAGCACAACGTTGATGTAAAAAAAATGATTCAGCATAAACATTGAATAAAGGCTACAAAATTTTCATTGCTCTAGAATTTGCAGCTGCATTATCTAGAGTTACTACAAATATTTTATTTGTGATGCCAAAATTCTCACAAACTCTAGAAATTCGTTCAGCAATATTTTCTGCATTATGTGAAACATCAATTAATTTTAAAGCTATTATTCTTTTTTGTAGTTCCCATTCATCATCAACATAATGAGCAACTACACTAATATAGTCTTCCTTAGTCCTACCACTCCAAATATCAGATGTGATACTAATAGAAAATGTGCAAGTAGCAAATATTTGTTTAATATTATCCCGGCCTTGGTTGTAAACATTCACCAAGTCTCGGGTTGTAGTTTGTCTACTAATAGCTTGAAACCTAGGATTATGAGCAGTTTTAATGTAAGTCTCAAATGCAGGAGACTCACCAAAGTTTAGGGGTAGATCCTGTCTAGCAATTAAACGGGTAAGGGAATCTCGTGCTACCCGAGGATTATATTTCCATGAACGTACCGTACCGTCCGGATTAAGTACCAGTTGCTGCTGTCTTAGCTGGTAACCTTGCTTCTTCGCACACGCCTCAGCATGCCACCTCAACTGCCCTGTTCCACCAGAAGATTTTCTAGAGAGTTTAGACTTATAAATTTTACATTTCGCGTAAGTTACCTTCCTTCCATCCGCGGTGGTCTCCTTGATCTCATCAAAATATTGCTAGGCGGAGGAAATTCTGGATCTCTTTGAGCCGGTTACCGTTGATAGGCTCCCGCTCGCAGTTCCGGATCCTTCTGAAGCCGCATGTATTTCCTCCGGATGTTCTTGCGGTGTAGGAGCCGACCCGAAGTCGTCTCCTTGAGACATTGATAGATAGCTCGGATCGAAGTCGCCCAATTGGAACGTCGAGTAGTTCGAATCCATCCTGCAATATAAATAGAGAAAATTAGTATTAAAAAAATAGTAGGAACAAAGAAGAAAATTTAGGATTTTTTTTACCTTGCAGGAGCACCGGAGGCTGCAGCTATTACCTATGAGAATGTGGAAAATTTTTGAATTTTAGACAAAATTTTGTCTAAATCAAAAATTTTGAGCAAAGAGAGCAAAAGAGAGGAGAATAGAGCACAAGAGGAGAGATTGGGAGGTTTGGATGAGCAAAAATGTGGCTGGGGGTTCCACTATTTATAGAAAAAAATTTCACAATTTTTTGGATTTTTTTGAAATTTTTTCGGATTTTTTTTGTCCTGTAACAGCTAGATTCAAAATCTAATCGTTATTTCGGATTGTTGGGACACGTGTCAATTTTCTACTGGCCCTACGCGGCCCAACACTGTAGCAAACGGTCATCTGCATGTACAGTATCGCAATGGGTAGATGTACAGTCACTGCAGTGCAGCGGTCGCCTTGCCTGCCTCCTCCTCCCGCACCCTCTTCCCGGCCTCCTCGGCTCCTCCGCCTCCTCCCGCCGCCTCTCCGCCTCGGCCTCCCGCCGCCTCCTCCCGGCCTGCCTCCTCCCCGACGCCCGCCTCCTCCCGCCGCCTCAGCCTCCTCGGCTCCTTCGCCTCCTCCCGTACCCTCCTCCTCCTGCCGCCTCGGCCTCCTCGGCTCCTCCATCTCCTCCCGCCACCTCTCCGCCTCCTCCCGGCCTGCCTCCTCCCCGCCGCCTCGGCCTCCCGCCGTCTCCTCCCGCGCCCGCGTCCTCCTGCCGCCTCCTCCCGACCGACGCCCACCTCCTCCCGCGCCCGCCTCCTCCCGTCGCCTCCTCCCGGCCGACGGCCACCTCCTCCCGCGCCCACGTCCTCCCGCCGCCTCCTCTCGACTGCTGCCTTGGCCTCCGCCGCCGCCCTCCGCCGCCGCCTCCGCGCCTGGGTGCCTCCTCGGCCTCGACCGCCGACGCCTGCCTCGGCCTCTGCCGGCCGCAGACGCCTGCTGCGGCGACGCGGCCTCCACCGCGCCCTCCGGACAGGCCGTGCCGGCCCGTGCCCCGTGCCGTATCGTGCCAGCCCGCGGTGCCGCACCGCCGGTCCAGACACAGCACGGCTACTCGAACCGTGCCGGTATGACCCACGGCCAACCGTGCTCGGGCCGGCCCGATGGGGCACGGCCCATTTGGACATATCTTGGGCTGCCTCTCGTAGACGTGGAGAGCGGTTCAGCCTCCGCCTTCGATTCGATCGTCCTCCCTCCCGCGTGAAAAAAAACCGACCTTACAAAACTCCACCTCCACCACCACCTCCCTCCGCCGCGACGCCCGCTGCCCCACCACCCTCGTCCCATCCATCCTCCGAAGACGTATTCCCCGGGGCCCTATTTCCGGTCGCGATCGCGGGCGCGGTCGCGGTCGTGCTCGGACGCGGCGTCCATGTCGTCGTCGTCGTCGTCGGCGCCGGCGCTCTCGCCGTCCCCCGCGGAGCGCGGGGGCCAGCCGTCGTCGCCGCGGTCCCCGACGCCGCCTCCGCCGCCGCTGGTCGGCGCGCTGATCGAGTCGCTCTCGTTCCGCAGCTGCGGGTTCGGCCGCGCCGCCGCCTCGGTGTTCGAGAAGGAGGACCTCCGCGCCCGCGCCGCGCTGCCGCAGCGGCTCCGGGCCGCGGTGCACGCAGCGCTGCGCGCGAGGGACCCCTCCGCGGGGGCGTTCTCGTACGTCCCCACCTACGCCGCGGCCGGGGGTGGAAGCCGCGACGTGTCGGCGGCGGCCAACCCGTGGTTCGACGTCGCGCACGACGACGCCCCCGAGTCCCCCCTCATTGCGTTCGTCAACCCGCGCAGCGGCGGACGCCTCGGCCCCGTCCTCAAATCCCGCCTCCAGGAGCTCATCGGCGAAGACCAGGTCAACACCTCCTCTCTCTGTCTCTGTCTCTCTCTCCGCCCCCCCCCCCCCCCCCCCCCCCCCCCCCCCCCCCCCCCCATTTTGTTTTGCGTGGCGTGGCATGACGAGCAGGCGAGGCATTTTCGCGAGCGCTTGGAGAGCACGACGTGATGAGATGAGATGGTCGGCGTCGGGCGTTACGTTGATCTGCTGTCGCGGTGCGGCGGCGACGCGCGCATGATCGCACGGATCCAGGCGGCGCTGGTCACGTCGGGGTGGCTGCGGAGGAGCTCCGAGCTCCACAACGCGCTCATCCGGGCGCTCGCCGGCTCCGCGCGGCCGCACCTCGCGCTCCCGCTCTACGCGCACCTCCTCCGCGCGGGTCTCCTTCCCACCCCGCATACCCTCCCGTCCCTCCTCAAGTCGCTGGCCCTCTCCCCCGCCGTCCCCGGCGCGCCGGGCCTCGCGCTCGCCGTCCACGCCCACGCCGTCAAGCTCGGTCTCGCGGGGTTCCTCCTCGTGAGCAACGCGCTCATCCGCGTCCACGCAGGCCTCCTCGGCCGGCTCTCCGATGCGCTCATGCTGCTGCGCACTGCGGCTTCCGTCGACGCCTCCACGTTCAATACGCTCATCACGGCCTACGCGAGGGCCGGGCGGGTCGCCGACGCCCGCTTGTTGTTCGACGAAATGCCTGCAAGGAATGCTGTGTCGTGGAGCGCCATGGTGAATGGCTACGTGCAGGCTGGAGATGGGAGGGAGGCGCTGGGATTGTTCACTCGAATGCAGGCCGAGGGTGTTTGTCTGGATGACATGGTCCTTGTGGGTGTGCTCGCGGCGTGTACACAGCTTGGGGTGCTGGAGCAGGGCAAGTGGGTACATGGTTATCTGAAGGCAAATAACATTAGGATCACCGTGTTTCTGGGCACTGCATTAGTTGACATGTATTCCAAATGTGGTGAGGTGCAGCTTGCCATGGAGGTTTTCAATGGGATGAAGGAAAAGAATGTGCTTGCTTGGACTACTATGATAAAAGGATTGGCGATGCATGGTCGAGGATCAGAGGCATTAATGTTATTCTCCCAGATGGAGAGCTTAGGTGTCAAGCCAGATGACATTGCCTTCATTGGTGCATTGTGTGCATGCACACACACTGGGTTGGTTGACAAGGGTCGGGAGCTTTTCAATTCTATGGTGAGAAAGTATGGTATCAAACCAAAGATCGAGCATTATGGATGCATGGTGGACCTTCTGGCACGAAATGGCTTGCTTAACGAAGCCAGAGATATGGTTGAGAAAATGCCCATGAAACCTGATGCCTTGATCTGGGGAGCCTTGATGGCTGGCTGTAGGTTTCACAAGAATGTTGAGTTAGCTGAGTATGTTGTCAAGCATTGGATTGAACTGGAGCCCGATAAAAGTGGTGCTTATGTACTTCTGGGTAACATATATGCTGCCTCTGGTAGGCATGCTTCTGCAAGGGAAATTAGGCACCTAATGCGAGAGAAGGGAGTTGATAAGACACCAGGATGCAGCACTGTAGAGATTAAAGGAGTTATTCACCAATTCATTGTTGGGGATCTGTCCCATCCTTTTATTGAAGAGATTTTGGCAAAATGGGAGGAGATTGATAGTAGGATAAGGTTGGAGGAAGGTTATGTCCCTGACAAGAAGGAAGTTTTGCTTGATATTGAAGAAGAAGAGAAGGAAGGTGCACTCAGCCGCCATAGCGAGAAGATGGCAATTGCATTCACTTTGATTAAGACAAGTGATGATATGCCCATTCGGATAGTCAAGAACCTCAGAGTTTGCCATGATTGCCATCATGTCACCAAACTTATATCTAAAGTATATTGTAGAGAAATTATTGTTAGAGATCGTACACGCTTCCATTTGTTCAAAGATGGCAGCTGTTCATGCAAGGACTATTGGTAGTAACTAACAAATCTGTAGAATAACATCAGTACTTGATTCACGAGGTAGTTCAGTCATCAAATAAAAAAATTTCTCTTTCATCTTGAAGTATACATCAGGCTTCATGAATGAAGGATGTCAAGGTGATTAAGGAATAAACTTCCCTGCTAGTTGCAATCTGCATATGTAGTCATGCTGCCACTAGGCTAATTTCCATGAATATTATTGTTCATCTTTGAACAGAATATAAATCTGCAGTAGTAGCATGCCAAATCCAGTTTTGTGAACCAAGGATACTGCATTTTTTAAATCTATCATGATGTATGAATCTGGTAGATTAGTCTGGATTTGCTATTGTTCCATTGTTACCATGCTCATACAACGATAGCACTACAAACAAAATATGGGTAGATATCAATCTTTGTTTAAGGAGATGTGGAATAAGAGGAGGATGAAATGCTAGGGAAACACGTGATTGAACCCTATGGAACAGAGTAGAACAATTAATTTGCTTATGCTGGCATGAGAAATATGGATATGACGCAGGGCACAGAAGCATCATGAGTGCAATGAATACTAGCATGTCCAACAGATTTCCATACCAAGGAAAAGTGTAATAGTTAGTCATCAGTCCTCAACTTATGCAAATACTGCAAAGATTCTGATGATCCATAGTTCCATGTAAAACAATGCATGGCTTCAGTCTTTTCTGATATGCTCTGAACTTTCACTAAAATTGGCTTATTTCATATCAATCTGAATTGGCTTTATTTCATACCGTTTTGTTTGCTGTCATTTAACATCCATTCTTGTAAGCACATATTATTATTTTAGGGAACTACAGTAAAAATATCTTAAAATGCACAACGGTAGGATATCGCTTAAACTACAAATTCATCACTCGCCTGCATAAAAATAAATACACAACCTTTTGTCAGCAGGTTTTTGATCTTACTGTTGTGAAGCCTTCTGACTTTGTGGAATATGCTTTGGCTTGTTTGGAACAACTTGCTGATGCTGGTGATCACAGTGCAAAGTCCATTCGCCATAATCTAAGAGTCATGGTATGTATGCATTTTTCTTAGCTTCCGTAGCTGTAAAGAACACACCGTTATTCCGCACTTCTCCTGAGGTGCTAGATACTAATGACATCATCTCTTATAAGATTACAGTCATTATTCTAGTTTAACAGCAAAGATGCTAAATTGTAAAAAATGTTTTTTTTTTGTTCTTCTTTCGTATAATGGCACAAATTGTACTAGTCAGCAGAATCTTTCTCATATTCTAAAAGTTTCAGAATTCTAAATACTTACAATTTGTAACCTACCTAGGTTGCAGGAGGTGATGGTACAGTAGGTTGGGTGTTGGGATGTTTAGGAGACCTTTATGTTCAGAACAGGGAACCAGTTCCTCCAGTTGCTGTTATACCACTTGGGACAGGAAATGATCTTTCCAGGAGTTTTGGCTGGGTAAAAAGATCTCTTTCTTGCACTCTTTGTGTCTTCCTATGAAGCTACTTACTGCAAGTTTTCATGAACTCACAGTTATTTTCAGGGTGCTTCATTTCCTTTCGGATGGAAGGCAGCTGCTAAACGATCTCTGTACAAGGCAATTTTCGGTTCAGTTTCTTGTTTAGACAGGTGACTTTTTTATTTTGTCGACCAGTTATTTTAATCTTCTATGCATTATGGTTGCAGTTTAATAATGATACATCCATGTATGTTTGTTATATTAACAAATGTTATTTGAGCTTGTTAAGTCTGCATAGATATCAGTTTTTCACGAACACTGCATAGGTATCACTTGAATGAGAATTACCATGGTCCCAGCAATGTACTCCCTCTATTTCAAAATATGTCATTTTAGACATTAACATCATCTCAGACACACATGGGACCATTACTTTTTTTCTAATTATAAGTTAGTAAATTATAAAAAAAATAACCACATGAAAGCACTTTTGATGATAAACCTACTAATAGTGTTTCCATAAGAAATTCACATTAGATTTTACTGTGCAAATTCTAAAATGACAACTATTTGGAAATGGATGGAGTAACATGCATACACTGATTGATATGGCTAGCAACTCTAGCTGCACAGCTCTATCAAGTTTTGATATACATGACTTTTATCTATATGACTGATCAATCCATATAATCCAAACTTCACTATATGCTTAATAGAATTACCCATGCTAATAACATCCTGTTACCTGGAAACACGGCTATCCTGTTTTATGATGGCATTTGCTGCTGTTGATAACAGATGTTCGATTTGGGGATATTGCTTTTGTGACTTGATATGTGAATACTGAATAACTACACCATGATTGAATCATGGAGGTCTTCATGTCCATGTTAATGACTTCTAAGTACTCTATATGAGAGATGGCACATTCTGTAAATGATCTGTTCTTTCAGTATAGTGTCCCAATTAACTTGTAACTTGCTAATTCGCTGTATTGTTCCAATTTTGTTGCATTTATGATCAAGTTCCTTAAGTGTGTAACGTCCCCAATATAACCACTTCCTATTGCTGATTAATTTAGTTCTTTCTGCAGTTGGCATGTTGTTGTTTCTATGCCAGGACGAGGAGATGAAGAAGAAGAGGAAGAACTGGATCTTCCTCACTCCCTTAGGAATCTCGGAGAGTGTACCTTTTATGATGTAATTATTTTATACTAATAGTATTTATATGAGAATAATTCGTAGAATCAAATAAGTTTATGATATTACAATAGTAAATTTCAAGGCAAATCTACGGTACCATATTTTTTGTTTCTAAACTAAGCATTTGATATATTATAGATGGTCAAAGCTTCAAAAGTTTGACCAGATCTTGTTCTAAACATCAAATATTTATGACCATAGGGCATAATTATTTTATAATATATTGTTCAAATGTTGTAAATGCATTCTGTTTGATCAATAGAAATCTACCGTGCAGGACGGCACTGCTGAGGGGGAGTTGCCTGAAACAGTTTCTTGCTTTGATGGCGTATTCTATAATTACTTCAGCATAGGTGCACTTTTTTACATGATAACTTAGTGTTCATTATTTGATAGTGTGTTTATAGTGTATTCCAAAGTCCTAGTTATATTCTTGGCCACACGTAAATCATTTATATTTTCATATTCCACATTTCTATGTATCTATTATGTCTCCTATGCTGCATCTCATCAAGGGGAAGTATCTTGAAGACCATTGTGCTTTGTCACTTAAGCTAAGAACCTTGTAACCAGGTGTTCGAAAAATTCTTCTTTGGTTATTACATTCTCATTTCGTTTTTCCCTACCATATATGTTTATAGTGTTTGTGGTGATGTTCTTTATGGTTGTTTTGGTTGTATAATAAACGAAAGTAATAGCACATTGTTAGCCCTACAATTGGAATAATGAGATGAATTATATCTCAGTTATTTGTCACCCCTTACATTCATTAACAGTGTCAGAGAAGCTATCCATAGAACTTATCTATGGTGGGGCTTTCTTTGTTGTTACTTTACGTTATCATTTTCAATATGCATATTACATATGTTCTGAAGGGACCTTGAGGATGCAAATTCCTTTGTAATGCAGGCATGGATGCTCAAGTGGCTTATGGATTTCACCATCTACGGGATGAAAAGCCATTCCTTGCTAGTGGTCCTTTATCTAATAAGGTATGCACTCATGGATGAGCTTTCCCTCATTTATGGCAATTCAAAAGCTTCTCAGCCCAAACTCCTGGTATTGAATTAGCATGTGCAAGTTATCTGTCTTCTGTTCATTGTATGCTCATAAAGTTTTCCTGTGAATGGGATTAAGATTACTGTCGATAGGAGATCTCCTGCATGTCTATTAACGTTTGTACAACTTTTCTAAAAGAAAAAATAGGGGGAAAACAGCTCAAGAACAGTGGGTCCATTATATGAATGAATTGTTTTCTTTTGGGTATCCAGTGTATTTTCTGCTAGCTAAAAGGAATTTCTGACAAGACCAGCTTGTACTGTGACTGATTAACAATAAGAAGAATGTTTGTGCAGGAGGGGCGTATAGGAGACTGGGAAAGGACAAAGGGGAATAGGAGATTAGAGAACTTTTTCCTTGCCTTTCTCTAATGATACATCGCCCTAAATGAGAGGCCCTAATAAAGGAATTTTAGGTGTAAAGATAATAAACCATAACAAATATAAAGATATCGTGGATGATACATTAATTGGCTTCAATCCTAAGCAAAGGATGCCAATTGGGAACTAATTGGATGTGCTCAGAGGCGTGCTGCTCCTGACCTTCACATGCGGGCCATTGCTCTGTCCACATATGACATTACCTTTTTCAACACTTTCTCGCAAGCTACTGTTTTTGAACTGCAGTAAGTAACATAGAAAAAACTACAACATAATGGCTTTCACATATTCTCACTGCAAACATATATACTTCAGATAGGATTAGATACATAGGTTGACACCCAAATAATTATTGCATGACGGTTCTTATAAGTTCTTATTTCCAGTTGGTCAGGCACAGAATTGACGTTTTAACTTTCTCATGATAACCTTTTTGTGTTCTGTTGATGAATATGATAAAGAACATTTTAACAGTGAGTTTTTTGCTAACTAAAATACTGATTGTCTGATTTTATGACAGTTAATTTACGCAGGATATACCTGCAAGCAGGGATGGTTTTTTACACAATGTATAAGTGACCCTGAACTGAGGTATTGTATCCCCTCGATTTAGTTTAAAGCATAATGCTGTTTTATTGATATCTAGAAATCTGGAAACTCCATCCATCATGTGATTATTTTAAGGTTTTCTGCTCTCTACCTTTTTTGGAAGAAATGACCCAATGATAATGTGTTTTCCTTACAAGATTTGCCTTTGACCAAGTGCCATTTATTGTTATGGTATTATCAATTTGTAATGTCTAATGTTATTTATCAAAATTTAGGACTTTCTCTAATTGTATTTACTGTTTTTTCATTCCATCCAAACTCATCTAAGTCATACTTATCCATAGATATGCAATGTTTTTTTTCTGTTATCAGCATCCAGATACTGATTTGCAAAACTCAGGTTATAATGGCAGAGACTTATCCATAGATAAAGCCTCTTATTTTTATTTTATTTGATATATCAGGGGATTGAGGAATATTATCCGTTTATCAATCAAGAAGATGGACAGCTCTGAGTGGGAGAACATCCCTGTACCATCAAGGCAAGTTGACATTTTTTTTTTCTTTTTTGTCGTTGCTTGATGATTTTAGTTTCAGGTATCAAATTAATTTCAGAAATTGAATGATGCTTTTATAAGTCACTCTTCTCCAGTTTGAAATTTACAGAATACTCCCTTTGTAAACAGATTACTTTGGTAGTTCTGATACTATTATTATATAGGCACACTTAATACTGCAGTTTCAGAGCAAACTAGAGATTATTCTTTGCACACATAAAGATACAATTTATATTCAGCAAACATGTTGTAATCCAGTGTCAGGGCTATTGTTGCATTAAACCTTCACAACTATGCGAGTGGAAGGAACCCATGGGGAAACTTGAAGCCCGAATACTTGGAAAAGGTGTGCTGAGTAAATTGCTTGTCATTTTTTTGCTTGCTGTATTGGAAACGGCAATGGCATGAACTTTCTCGCAAATCCTAAAGAGCGTACCCTTCTTTTCTGGAATATCACTAAGGTAAACTTCTTTTTTTTAATGTCAACAGAGAGGCTTTGTCGAAGCTCAATCAGATGATGGTCTTCTTGAAATATTTGGATTGAAGCAAGGGTGGCATGCATCCCTTGTGATGGTTGAACTAATATCTGCAAAGCACATAGCTCAGGTACTTGCTCCCTGCACAAGATGTGAATAGCAGAAGGTATTTAATGCATTACTGTTCAATTTGAAGCTCAAAGGCTAAAAATGTGGTGGTAAAATTTTTGTTACGTCACCTGCGAACAAACATCACACACGAGGAAAAAAAATGTATTATAACTTAGTTCAACAGGAAAAGGCGCATCGTCAGTTTAGATAGACAATTGCTTTGCAACTCCAGATGGCATGAGACACTGATATCCTCAAAATCCTCTTGAAAAAAATCATATGAGAAAATCCTACTGTACTATTTTCAGGCAGCAGCAATACGACTGGAGATCAAAGGTGGCCAATGGAGGGATGCATACATGCAAATGGACGGGGAGCCATGGAAGCAACCATTGAACCCCGAGTACTCGACATTCGTAGACATCAAGAAGGTCCCTTACCCATCTCTAATCATCAATGGTGGGGATCGTTAGCGATGGAAGAGCCCAAGCCCTTGCCTTGCTGGAGCTGCCAAGAAAATTTTCAGCTTCCAGCTTGGAACCCAGAGGCTTAATCCTAATGATGATTGGTAACTGTATGTGGAGTCGAGGATATGATATTTTCAGGGGACGCAGCCAGCCATGCCCCTGTGCTTTGATCCGAATTCTCAATTAACGCTGCTTGAAGTAATTGCCTCATGCATTTTTTTGAGGATTGTACTGGCGACGTATTCATTGGTTGCTACCACCTGGTGTATAGTTAATGAGGCGTCAAGACGATGAAGTTGCCTTTCTTTCTTACTGAATGTACAGGGGGGCAAAACGTCGGACTCTATTCCACATTTTGTTTTTCCAGCTAGGGATTGCGTCGCACTGTACAGGAAAGAAACTGTTATACTCCACTATGCATACGTGGACAACGCACCATTAGTCCCTCCGTTCCAATATCAGTTGATTCTAGAGTTAAAATTTTGTCTTAAAATAAAATTAATTTATATATTTTACGTATCAATGTCTTCGTACTAATAAGTTTTACGAATGTTTTGGTTTTTTATCCTCATTACTAAATTTGTTTCTATGATGAGAGATGAATTTATTTTAGAACAAAGCAGCAAGGTGAGTTGAGCCGGCATGTATCACACGGCTGGCTTGAACATGAACATCATGGTGTCGACCAAGTGGCTGGGCTAGGGGTGAGCCGTGAGCGTGTGCGCTTTGTGCAAGAAAGGCCAACCACTATTCGTCTCTGGTGCAGTGTTATTAGACCTGGACCGGCCCGGTCCTGCGGTCTGACCGGAAGAACCGAACCCATCGTCTAAGCCAGGCCGGTCCAGGTCAAAGGACCATTCGAGCAATTGGCCGGACTATTTCCGGTTCAACCGTGGTTTTCTCCGGACCGATCAGGCCAGGCTGGGGTACGAACCCCACACCTCACGGCAGCTCAAGCGAGCAGAAGCCAACTGAGCTAGCAGTTGCTGGTGTTTACCCTTGGTGAATGAAATTCTAAATATTTCTACGTATTATATGCCATGTGCGGTCCGATCGGTGATCCATTGGTTGCACCGGTGACCCAGTGACCCAGAGCCATGTCCTGGTAGACCTCCGGTCCAGGCCTAATAACACTGCTCTGGCACCGTGCTGTGCTTCCTCTTCCGCCGCCGCCGATGCTCCTTGCTGTGCCATCTCGGCTGCATGCTGCCCGTCTACTACTTTAGTCACTCGGAAAGGTTTCTCTTGTTTCACTAAGGCTCATAACAAGTTCCAGTGCATCAAGAAAAACCTCAAGTTCTCGTTTAAACTTGGCATCATGCTGGGGAATAGAGGATAATTGAGAAAAAACAAAGTTAGGCCCAACCTCAAGTAGTACATCAATTCTAGTGCTATTTGGAAAAAAAAAACAAAGTTAACTGCATTTTTTCAAGCCAAACCAAGGTGGAAATAGGAAAAAAAAAAAGAAGGGTTGGACAAACCTGAGCACTCATTTAGGCCCAAGAGAGGAGAAAAAAATCCTCTCATTCACTCTATCTCACACTCTACAAAATATTTTCTATTACTGTAAAAGCGAATTTGTCCTCCTCCTCAACCACCATTGTACTTCCCCTATAAAAAACAACCCTATCTCAAAAAAACCAACACACCCAAAAAAAAATTGTTTCCATATAAAAATCATCCACCAGAAAGACCGGACAGAAAAAACTGAACCCGTAAACCATTCATCCATATTCCTCTGGATCTCGTTGAATGCACGGGCATGGCTCTAGTTTCTAAAATGTTCCATAATTTTCATGAATTTTTCCTATGTTTTTCTCTTTTTTTTTTGCAATTTCTCCTTTCCAAAAAAAATACCACGGCTTAACAAGCGCTAACCGCAGTGACCATGACCATACCATGGTTCAACCTCATGGAAATCTTCCTTTGTGTCTTCCTCTCTCCAAATTCCTTTCCTTTTTTCTATGGGCATCCAATCAATTTATTTAAGCAATTTATGTATTACTAAAATCCTAAGGATTCAACAAGCATTGACAATTTAATCCTGCATTTTTTATGTGTGTTTTGAATCCAACGTTTCAAAAGAACCTTTACCGTGGGGTGGCGGTAAAACGCCTACCACCACCGATAGAGAAAAACCTAGATACAACATAACAACAATGTGCTTGAATACTATTTAAATAGTCTATACATAGCATGTCGTGCAGTAAACTCATACCTAACACAACTAACCTATTGCCCTTGCTGGCAGGTGCCAGCTATGAAGTGATATAATAGAGCAACGACTAGGACAGAATAGGCTATCCTAGATGAACGATCATGATGTTATGCACAAAAAAACGCACATATTAGTGAAATTCGAATGTGAGGATAGTATTACTGGAATCTTGGAATCTAATTATATTAAAGTGGTTGTTTGTAGGATATATTGTTGAACTCAAACCAGCATGGAGGCAACGAATTGCCAAGCCCTAAAGTCCATTTTTACTGATTTCAGCACAATAATTATTTATTTTTGTGCACTCAATAATTTTATCTATTAATATATATTAATGAGAGTGAAAACCCGTTGATGTCGCCTAGAGGGGGGTGAATAGGCGTTTCTAAAAATTCTCAAAATACAGCGATAAAATTCTGGTAGGAATCTTCAACCTTAGGGGTAGGAAGCTCCGACCAACTCTCTCGGTCTGGCCAAGAGGGCTGGCCAGAGGTTCCGGCCTAGAACACCAAAGGTTCCGACCCTTAAGTTTTGACTCTACTAAGACACTTTAAAAATAGATAAATTGACAGAGATCAAGTATAGTGCAAATAATAGGATAGGAGATGGATGCATGCAAGTATAGAGACAAAATAAAGCAATAATGTGCAAGCACAATAGAGACACAAAGATTTTTTTCTCGAAATTTGGATCACAAAGATCTTACATCTCTATTGATGAGCTCCAGAGAGCCGGCTCTCGATCGACCCCTTGCCTAACCAAGCGACCATGAAGATCAGCTTGGTATCTACTAGAATTTACCTCTTTTCCTTGCGGAGACGAGGTTAACCTTCACAAACTCTTCCTGGGACAATTTACAACTCTAGAAAGCTCGCGGACAACGCCTAACCATCTAGAAGGTTTCCCTCCAAGAGAAATAAGCTCCAAGCAGCTGATCCGCATCCTCCTCAAGTGCACAAGATCCTTCTAACTTTCTCTTAACAAAACTCACTCAATTCTCCACTAGATCCTCACAAGAATCACAAAGGTGGCACTAGAACTAGTTGGAAGAGCTCAAAATACCTTAGGAGAAGTTAAGAGACAGTGAAATAGAAGTGGAATAGCCAAGCAACGGCTAGAAGCAAGGTTTGGGATTTATAGGCATTGGCATACGTTACTTAGCCGTTAATCACAGATTTTGGTCAGGATGTTCTGACCCCAGGAGTAGAAACCTCCAGCCAACACTTAGTCTCTGGCCGAGAAGGTTGGTCAGAGCCTCTGACCCTAGGAGTAGGAACCTCCGACCCTAACACTAAAACTAGCCCATCCCAAATATATGTATTGTGCCAAAGTAATGGACTCTCAGCTATTTGGATCTTAAACACTTGAGTGATCTTAGAACACTGTTTGCAACCCCTCTTGATAATACGGCTTTCCTACGACTCAAAAGAAAATTCAAAAGAGTTTAAAATAAACTCCGAGTCGCTTCGCCATTTTGCGTCATGTTCTTGAGGGGGTCTCCATGCATCACACCAAGCAAACTAGGACTAATCTCTGCACAATTCTCGATAAACTCATTAGTCCCTTAACCATTTTATCATTAATCCACCAAAACTCACTTAGAGGCTAGATGCACTTTCAATCTCAACCTTTTTGGTGATTGATGACAACACAGATAAAGCTTACAACAGAATGAATATATAAATTTGATTTTGAATGAAAGGAGATGAATTTGGCTCTCCTAGAAATATACATATATTAGTGAGAGTGAAGTATATATGCATATTGAGTATTGGAGGAATATGAAAATGCTCATTCATCTCTTTTCATCCGTGGGGTGCAAAGTGTGACATAATAAACAGTATATAGAATGCATATGACATGTTAAGCACGTAAAAAAAGAAAAATAACATCACATCACATTGCACGGCATCACAAGAATAGATCTAAGGACTAAAATTAAACTAGAACCATAATTAACCAGTCATTACATCCCAGCATACAGTAAATACATGTCCACAAGCCGATAGGAGATCTAAGAATCCTAATACAGGAGAGAGAGGTCGGAGCTTCTGGCTGCCAGAGCCGGAACCTCCGACCATACTGCAACAGCAGTCAAAAATGGTAAGAAGAAGCTCCTTCATTCTGAATTTTCTCCCCTTTTGGCATCAAGGCACCAAAAAGAGAGGAAAGTCAGGGGAAGAAGAGATTTAGTCGTCGTCGGAGGGGATGATCACAGTGTTGCCGGACGCTGGACTACCTGCCTTGTCGGTCTCATCATCAGGAGCAACTATCTTTGTATTTCCACTGGCGACGTCATCATCCCTCTTAATAATGGGAGGAATGTCGTAGACAGGCTAAAAAGAGGGGACAACTGGCACAAAGTCAGGTTGAACCGATGGAGCAGCAGGCACAAAGTCATCATCCTCATCACCATCGTCCTCATCATCCTTCCCATCATCATCATCATGGTAAGAGTCCTCCTCTGTGTCCTCATCAGAATCTGCCTCAGACTCGGAATCTCCAAAGGGTCTAGTGGAAGGACCTGTGCTACTAGCGATGTGCTGAGCAGACTCATATGCAGCAAAATGATCCTCATATACCTCATCTTCAGAATCATCAGATACTATCTTGTCGGCATCCCTCAACATCTCCTTCTGTCGGCGCTCCATCTTCTTGATCTTCACGGCGTTCTTAGTACATATGGTAAAAATGGCCTTGAGTGCCTTTTTGATGGGCGACTCGGAACTCTGAGAAGAAGAGCCAAACTGAGAGGAAGCTGAAGGAAACTTCGCTGCGAGAGGAGCTGGCGGACGATAAGACTTGTGCTTCACTTCCTTTCAAAAAACTAGCCCGGATACTTCCTCGATCATCTTCATGATATAGAGAGCATAAGCACATTCTCTCTTAGGCTCTATCACAATATTGAAGATCTCAAACCAGATGTACTTCATCACACTGATAAGCGGCTGATTCCTCCTCAATCTTGCAAGCAGTGTGTAGTGGCGAGCGGGGAGAGCTATGGCATCGCCAGCTTTGGGAGAGAGTGTAGCCCTGATCATGTTCAGAAGGATCTTGTAAGTGGGAAGCAACCCTTTTGTAGTGCCCATGCAGTTTCTGGGTGCTCCATCTACATACAGAAACATAGTCCTCTAAATGGGCAACGTCTTCTCACTATGCAGGTTCGGCCTATTGAGATCATCAGGGTCCAATCCCAAAATGGCCACGAACTGAGAGATAGTGACAGTGTACTCCACTCCTTGAGTCCGCCATCTCATCTGAAGTTCATGCTGCGAATTCTCCTTGAAGAACATAGTTGCGTAGAATTGACTAATCACCTCCTTACTCCAGTCATATTGCAAACCCATGATCCCTCCGATATCCTTGTCCAGGCAAAGCTTGATCACATCCTTAAAGATCCGCCCCTTCTGGCGCTGCATATACTCCCAGTCAATATACTTCATCTCGATGACCGGCTTGAGTCAACTCATGAAGACTAAGTTGTACCAATCCACCTGGACAGCAGTGACAAAACGAAGGTCTGACAACTCCTGAGGAAGAGTATCTGGGTTCTGCTTCCTGTCTCTGCCTCCTCTTGCCACATCGTGCAAATAATCAAAATGTTGCCTTGCAATGTGCCCAAAGGGAGTAGTGCTGACTGCCCTGTGCTTGATCACTCGGATTGGGTCATCGAAAGTGCCACTACCAGTACTGCGAGCACCACCACCGCGATATCCACCACGCCTTGGTGGCGGTGGTGCATTGGGATCCCTGATCACTAAGGCAGAGCTGCGAGTCTGTTGAGTAGAGAGAGGCTGTGTAGCAGCCCTTTTGCCTCCGTCTGCCCTCCTGCTGTTGCTAGCACGAGCCGGTCTCTTTCCTTTGTCAGTTCGCCTAGGTACCGGAGATGGAAATGTCTTGTCTCGCCTTTTGACGTTTCTCTCGAGCCATTGACACTGAAATACAACCATGAAATCAAGAAAAGAACTGAGGTCAAGGTTTATCGGAAGAAACAAGGCTACAAGGGCTAGCAGAAAACGCCAGTCGGAAGGTCCGACCATAGGGTCGGAGCCTCCGGCCAGGCCGAGAGTGCTGGTCGGAACCTCCGGCCTAGAGGACCGGAACTTTCGGTTGACACATGGCTAGAACTTTGATTTGCAAAACTAGCCAATGTATTTGATGCAAGACTATAGATCAATGGTCTAGGGGTGTGCAGGAAGGTTTCTAACCAAGGGGAACTAGTCCTAGGTTCACATTTTTAGAGATCGGGTCAAAAATAGGAAAAAAACTAAGGAATGAAATCGAAACCAATACCTTGAGATGAGGAATTGCAAAAACGTCGACGGGACGGAGTCTCCGACCACCCAAGAGGAAGGAAACATGAATGCCCGAAGATTTTTTATGGTAGGAATGCAAAATCGCCACAGGAGGGGATGAGAGCGAGTTAGGGCTGAGAAGAGATGAAATGAGGAGAGAGTAGACTCCCAGCAGTGCACAGGAGAGTAAAAACCATCGATCGGCCGAAACCTCTAGGCTGGGGAGCCAGAGCTTCTGGCCTGATTTTTGAACAAGGAGGAAGGGTCGGAGCCTCCGGCCCTTAGGGGTAGGAAGCTCTGACCGGCTCTCTCAGTCTGGCCGAGAGGGCTGGCCAGAGGTTCTGACCCTTGAGTTCTGACTCTACTAAGATACTTTAAAATAGATAAATTGATAGAGATAAAGTGTAATGCAAATAATAGGATAGGAGATGGATGCAGGCAAATATAGAGACAAAATAAAGCAATAACGTGCAAGCACAAGGGAGACACAAAGAGTTTTTTTCCCTAAGTTCGGATCACAAGGATCCTATGTCTCCGTTGAGGAGCTCTAGAGAGCCGGGTCTCGATTGACCCCTTGTCTCACCAAGTGACCACAAAGATCAGCATGGTATCCACTAGAATTTACTTCTTTTCCTTGCGGAGGCGAGGTTAACCTTCACAAACTTTTTCCGAGATAATACACAACTCGAGGAAGCTCGCGGATGACGCCTAACCGTCTAGGAGGTTTCTCTCCAAGAGAAATAAGCTCCAAGCAGCTGATCCGTGTCCTCCTCAAGTGCACAAGATAGTCCTAGCCTTCTCTCAATAAAACTCACTCAATTCCCTACTAGATCCTCACAAGAATCACAAAGGTAGCACTAGAACTAGTTGGGAGAGCTCAAAAGACTTTAGGAGAAGCTAGGAGACAGTAGAATAGAGTGGAATAGCCAAGCAATGGCTAGAAACAAGGTTTGGGCTTTATAGGCATTGGCATACGTCACTTAGCCGTTACTCATAGATTTTAACCAGGATGTTCCGACCCCAGGGGTAGGAACCTCCAGCCAACACTTAGTCTCTGGCCGAGAAGGTTGGTCGGAACCTCCGACCCTAACACTGAAACTAGCCCATCCCAAGTGTATGTGTTGTGCCAAAGTGATGGACTCTTAGCTATTTGGATCTTAAGCACTTGAATGGTCTTGGAACACTGTTTGCAACCCCTCTTGATAGTACGACTTTACTACGACTTAAAATAAAATTCAAAAGAATTTAAAATAAACTCCGAGTCGCTTCGCCGCTTTGCGTCATGTTCTTGTGGGGGTCTCCATGCACCACACCAAGCAACCTAGAACTAATCTCTACACAATTCTCGATAAACTCATTAGTCCCTTAACTGCTTTGTCATTAATCCACCAAAACCCACTTAGGGGCTAGATACACTTTCAAAGAGTTCCTATAATATTTTATTAAGCCATTCACTATTAAAAATTGTCTAATTAGAATATTCCAACTAATGCTTTTATCATTTAATCAACATAAAAAGTTGATTTATAATCAAAATGATCTATTTTAGGGATGTTGAAAAGAAGACCATAGTCATAATGTGGCTCAAGAATCCACCAATACTAGCAGCAAGTAATGTGCATTCCAAATCGTAGAAAACTACACAAAGGCTACAAAACTATAGCATACTCCATAGCTATGGCCTTGTGAGCATACAATATATTTAGCAATATTACAAGGGTGCAAATTTAATTAGTTTAATGGCAAGTATACTGGTCTCATAATATCATTCAAGCTAGTTTTGATAATAAACTTCACAAAATAAACATATGACAGGACAGTGGAGAATATACGAAAATGAAAATGCGTCGTGAACCCATCAATGACATGACGGTGGAGAATATACGAAAATAATCATATAGGAAACACATATTACATGATGGTGGAGAGGATGTAGATGATCCTAGCAAAGAACATGAAGTTGCCCATTTGTTCCAAACAAATAAGTAATGTCAATTACATTTTATTTAATTGATAAGATAAAACTGTACTTAAAGGAATATTTGATTATTATAACGACTTAAAAGTATTGTTGAAGTTTGTGATGGGTGACTTGATTGCATGCTTGAGGGTTTAGAATCCACTATGAGGTAGGGTAAACGAGGGGGCATATGGCCCCTCGAGGGTTCATAATCCACTGTGAGCATGCTGCAATGAATATGAGCAATGCCGCAACATGTAAATTGGATACTGTAAAGATCACACGATGCGTAAAAGGAAGCCAATAAAGTGTTGTATTTGACTGGAGGCTCACCGTAGTCGTCTCTAATGGCGAATACTGAGCATAGCTCGATCGGCAAATTTCTAGCAGTCGGCACCAGTCGGCACATCCAACGAGCAGTGCATATATGTCCAGGGAGAGACCTGTACAATAAGCTCCATACGTGGACACTCGCCGACATGGTTATTACGACAAGATAACTGAAATAATAACCACAAACAATATCATTTTCATTTCTAAACTTAGCTTTGATACAGTGCTAATAGTTATTTAAACCAAGCAGATTGGAAGAAACAAAAACATGACTAACCAGAATATAGTGATGAAGGGGGCACCCTTGACAAGTCATGCATTTGCAGCTTAGGTTATGCAGGGGCTGCTCCACTAGATTTGATAATGGAGATGACACATCCAACGAGGGTGCACCATGAGCTGGCTTGTCGATATCTCGCTCTTTTGTGAGAAAGGATCCGCACAACTACATAGACATATGATTTCTGGCGTGAGTGTTTGGAGTTAAACCATTGTTCAGTCAAAAAGGGCCATATACACAAATATCAAAACCGATGTACAAAAAAATACCTCAAATTGATATAGAGAAACTACAATTAATTAAATATAATTACAATTTAGCTCCACAATTAACAAACACCTAAAGTGCATATATATTTTTCAGAAATTTACGATAAATCTCATAACTAAATGTAAAGTTCATATAAAAGCATGAGTCATATGTGAAAAGAGCATCGATAAAGTATAAATCTACATAACAAATCTCTAGTAAACAAAACACTCATTTGACTCGAGGCATTTTTGACAACTTCAAAATATGATGCTTTATGAGCATTAGAGTACAATAAGAATTTCCTAATCCACATACAAAACAAACAAGCACATGAACAGGATGGTGTATTGGTTTTGCTTACATAAACCGTCTCAGTCAAAGTTGTTGTTGATACAACAAGCCAACTTTTGAATAAATTAGTTTTATTTTAGCTTCTACATATTGCGACAATGGAACTACTTGTGGTTGGTCGAGGTTCTGCCTCGGCGGCTCCTCTTGCGGCATCTTTGCTCTCCCACCGACTGTCGTTGTACGCTGCTGCACTTGGCAACCGCGGAATTGGAGAATGGGGAAGTTGGTCTTGGGGAGGTAGCCAACTAGGGTTTGTTGTGGGCAGGCGGCTACGCAAGGCAGGGTGGCAAGGTAGCAACTTCTTCACTATCAGCAGCAGTATGGATGTTATCGTGAAAGGACTAATGTGGCGAGGAGGAAGAAGCCCCTTCTTGACAACAGCGGACGAGCTAAGTCAGGTACGGTGGGGATTCTCTACATTATGTATTGATAGCAACTAGCATGTGAGTCCGAGACAAGTGGGCATATCCCGAGCCCACCATATGTCAGTTGACTAGCAATACATAGGTAGTACAACATGTGTATGACATGTGAGCCTGGACAGGTGGACATCTCTATGTAGTCGTCATGTATGCATGCAACTTAAACAAAAGGTGGACATGGGCAGTACAACATGCAATTTGACTAAACTATTAGCATATCATATCTGAAACATATCGGTTAATGTATATGATCCTCTCCTTGATGGAAGCTAAACGAACTAGTTAGTCCAAACATCATGTCATTTACACTATGCACAGTCCAGGGTCTGATCAAATACTTTTTAGATTATAATTAGAGTAAATTGCATTTTGGGCCACCAATTGTTACCAAAGTTTCACTTGAATCCCTCTAGAAGTTTGTTTTCACTTTGAACAAGGAAATATTTCATTTTCTTGCAGTTTGGACCACCCCTTCCTCTCCATCTCTCTCCTTCCCTTTCTTCCCAAACTCCGGCGGACTCTCACAATGCTCGAGCTTGAGAAGGAGTCGGCGCGGCGGATCTCAAGCACTCCCCCTCACTCTCCATATCTCTCTCCCAAAATCCGGTGAAGTCCGAGCTTGAGAGCACAGAGGCAGATGCAACGGCTCTCGAGTGCAAGGGCACGGGCAGAGGTGCTAGAGCTCAAGGCCGAGGAGCATGTCGCCAGTGCTAGCAGATCCCTAGCTCTAGGGGGGCGGCACAGGTGGAGCCATGGAGGTCGAACTCGAGTGTGGCGTCAATGGAATAGCTCAAATGACCATGGCGCCTCCTGCTCAGTATACACAAGCTTGCTGGAGCCGCCCTGCTCCTACTCCCCTCCGATTTGGGCCGTTCGGTATTGGGGACACAAGAAAGATGGCCGCACGAGATTAACCATATCCTATTCTCGATCTCGGCTTGCACCATCACATGATTGAGTGGATCTCAGCTGCCAGCCTCATGGCACAGGAACACATCATCTTGATCAGCTTGGCCTCCTACTGTGCATTGATGAAATCAGAGCTAGAGGTAGTAGAGAGCAAACAACAGCTAACAACGATAAGCTGGTTCAATAAGGTAACAAAGCCTGGTCTAAAGTGAAAATAATGGGTATAGCCTAGTCAAACATGAAACTTAAGTAATAATACATGGCCCAATGTGCAATTTACTCTTATAGTTAGGGCCCGTTTGGTCGAAGCGGAGCTAAGGAGCGGCGGGAATACCGCTCTACCTTTGTAGTATAATTTTTAGGAGCAGAGCGGTAGCTTCATTCTATATTATCTAGAATCTCGAAAGTGTTTGGCATAACTCTAGCTCCACGGGACAAGAATCTCGGAGTTGGAGCTGTGCCAAACGGGCCCTTATAATTTGTGCGGATTGACATTGTTTAGGAACGCTCTTTTTTCACTTAAAAAAAGGAGTGTTTTTTCTTAAATTAATTAATGATCATTTTTATAACGATTGATGAGGAGATTAGTTAGTATAATTTGCAATATGCAGGTTGACACGGCTTTGGCTAGTTTAATTCAGCTAAAGAGAGGTGTAAGACAGTTGGTTTTTTATTGCTCCATTATGCAACATATAGGTATTCTTTTAACATTTCTGAGACAACTATGAGAATTATCAATAATCAGAATCTTTCACACAATACCTCTTGAGCCCCATGCCTATATAAGAAAACGTGCCAGCCAGGCTGGCACGGCCCGCTACGGCACGGCCCGTTTAGGCACGGGTGCTGTAGCGGACCGTGCCGTGTCGGCCCGTGTGCCGCCCCTCCTCCACCCAGGCACGGCACGCCGAGGCTGTAGGCCGTGCCGTGTCGGCACGGGCCCGTCGGTGGCACGTGGGCCGAAGGCGGCCTACGGCACGGCCGACCCAGTTGCTCCCTCCCGTCCCACCCCCTGGAAGGCCGGATCGGACCGCCGCCCCCAGATCAAATAGTTCGCTCCCTTCCTAGCTCCCGCCCGCCGCCGTGCAAATTTGAACGGGCAGGTGAGCGGCGTGGAGGCACGGAGTGGTGGGCGGTGGGCCCCGCCGACAAACAGCGCCCGCTATAAAAAATTGAAAAAAAAAAGGAAAAGTGACTTAAAAAAAGAAAAATTGAAAAAAAAGAAAAAGTGATTTAAAAATTTTGTAAAAATTAAAGGACTAGTAAAAAATATGGAAAAAAGGCACAAAATTATTTGAGATAAGTAAAAAAAATATGAGGGTATTTTTTGATGATATTGGAGGAGGAAATTTTCACATTTTTTAAACAACCAAAATAGCAACACATATATAATTATGTAATTTAATTTCTGCATAGATATAGGGGAAAAATGAGCAATTACTTTTATTGAATTAGTTATTACACAGCTGTCTCATTAAAAACTCTGTCATATAAAAACTCAATTTTGAGAAAACCATGACAAAGAAAAAACAGTACAGCTAAAGGTCAACACTCAAAAATAAAAAATAATACTCTAGTTCCTCATTTTCTAGATAAAGATTTTCGAACTGAGCAGCCAAATCTTGGTTCTCCACGGTGTGTTAGGCATGTTCCTTGGCTAGCTCCCAGTCTTTGACCGCAAGTAGCATTTCTACCACCTTGCTGTGGAGATTTCTTCTCCTCACCTCAATAATTCTTCCGCAAAGACTGAAGGCCGATTCGAAGGATACCGTAGACACAAGCACCGTGAACACAAACTATGCTAGCTTTGAGAGCACGGGATATTAGGTCTTGCGATCATTCCACCACCCTAAAACGTTGAGATCTTTCTGGTTGATAGAGTCGCTATCCAAGTAGGAGGACAGCTCAAGAGCTTCATGCAAAACGTGTGCAGGACTTGCAGCGACCGAACTTCCACCATCGTGCTCAAAGAAGAAGAGGAAACCACCCCAAATTCGACCCCTACTACAATTTCTTCTTACCTGGTACAGGGACGGATGGGGATCTTTGCATGCGAACTTCCTGAAACTTAGTTTCATACTTTCGAAACACTTCATATAATTTAGTCTTAGCATCAGAATAGTAGTTAGTGTAATCAATATTCATTGCATCCCCAATAAGATTCAAAATATTAAGGAACCCCCGTATTTTACCCCTAGGATCAAGAATAAATACAAAAGCATACAAGTATGGAATGTCCCTCCAGTATTTAAGATATTTATGCTTCATGTGAAATACTGCAAGTTCTAGTAGTTGGTCATCTTCATATTCTCTTAATAAAGTGGCAATCGCAAAAATCTTATACAAAATTAAATTAACAGTTGGATAGTAAACGCCAGACAAAATAACAATTGCATCATAAAATGTTTCAAGGAAGTAATAAAATCTTTCCACCACATGCCAAGATTGTTCTATCAGTAGCAGTTGTCCGTCACTGGTAACAACATTCTTGGACTGTGAAAAAACAGTTAGTGTATCCTTATAAGATAGGACATGTTTCAACATCAAATAAGTCAAGTTCTATCGATGGTCCGTATCCGTTTGGAACTTGCGTTAACGCTTGTCCGAAGCGATGCAGAATCACTTGAAGGTCGCAAGTCAAGAATTAGAACCATTGAGCCATGTTATGGCTTCACGGATAGAATCGAGATATACACTTACTCTCTTAAAACCAGATTTAACTATAAGATTGATAACATAGCATGCACAGTGTTGATCTAAAAGAAATGATTCAGCATAAACATTGAATAAAGGCTGCAGAATTTTCATTGCTCTGGAATTTGCAACTGCATTATTTAGAGTTACTATAAAATTTTTATTTGTGGGACCAAATTCCTCACAAACTCTAGAAATTTGTTCAGCAATATTTTCTGTAGTATGTGAAACATCAATTAATTTTAAAGCTATTACTCTTTTTTGTAATTCTTAGTCATCATCAACATGATGAGCAACTACACTAATATAGTCCTTCTTAGCCCTACCACTCCAAATATTAGATGTGATACTAATAAAAAAAGGTGTATATAGCAAATAATTGTTTAATATTGTCCCGGCCTTTGTTGTAAACATTCACCAAGTCCCGGGTTGTGATCTACCTACTAACAGCTTGAAACCTAGGATTATGAGTAGTTTTAATATAAGTCTCAAATATAGGAGACTCACCAAAGTTTAGGGATAGATCCTGTCTAGTAAATAAATGGGTAAGAGAATCTCGTGCTACCTGAGAATCATACTCCTATGAGCGTACCGTACCGTTAGGATTCAGTACCAGTTGCTGTTGTCGTAGCTAATAACCTTGCTTCTTTGTACACGCCTCAGCATGCCGCCTCAAATGCCCTCTTCCACCAGAAGATTTTCCAGAGGGTTTAGTCTTACAAATTTTATATTTCGTGTAAGTTACCTTCCTTCCATCCGCGTTGGTTTCCTTGATCTCATCAAAATGTTGCCAGGTGGAGGAAGTTCTTGATCTTTTCTAGCCAGTTGCCGTCGATATGCTCCCGCTCGTAGTTCCAGATCCTTCTGAAACCACATGTACTTCCTCCAACTATCCTTGCGGTGTAGGAGCCGACCCGGAGTCATCTCCCTATGATATCGGCACATATCTGGAGTCGAAGTCGCTCAATTGGAACGTCGGGTAGTTCGGATCCATCCTGAAATATAAATAGAGAAAATTAGTAACAAAAAATAGTACGAACAAAAACAAAATTCAGAATTTTTTTTACCTTGCAGGAGCACTGGAGGCTGCAGCTATTAGCTGTGGGAATGTAAAAATTTTTTTATTTTTATATAAAATTTGTCTAAATTAAAAATTTAAAGCACAAGATGAGAGATTGTGAGATTTGGATGAGCCAACAAGTTGCTGCTGGCTGCCCTATTTGTACGAAAAAATTTAACATTTTTTCGGATTTTTTTGGTATTTTTTTGGATTCTTTTGGCCCTTCAACGATTAGATTCAAAATCTAGCTGTTATTATAGCCATTGGAACACGTGACAGGCTCTGATTGGGCCACCTCAGTCCATCCGACCGTTGCCCCCTTCCCTGCCCACCTGGATCATACCATTGCCCTCTCCCTCCCACCCCGATCAGACCGTTGCTATCCCCTACCCCTCGGGATCGAACCGTCCACCGTCGTATCGCACCGACCGACTCCCCCTCCCCCATCGAACCATTGGGCCCCGTGCCAATTAGACCATTGGCCCCCGTCCGTGCCTATAGCAAGGCCATACCCGTACCGTACTGAGTCAGCCTGCTACAGTTAATAGGGCATGCCGTATCGGCTCGTCGTGCCACACTCCAGATCTAGGCATGGCACGGATACACAGACCGTATCGGCCCAATCACAGTTACTAGTTACTGTAGCACCATAACCGGGCCAACCTGCCAGGGCACGGCACACTTGCACATCTGTACCCGGGCCGCTCCCATCGAGCGACACGCATAGTAACCAGGCAAAGCTCTGCCGCCACCCCACCTCCACTGCTCCTTTCCCCTCGCCACCACCAGAACAGGCCGACGGACGCCCGTGCGGCTGCAAGGACGGCGGCGGCGAGGCCATCATGCTCCCTCTCCACCCTATCCCCGAGCTCCAGAAGCCATCCCATGCTCCTAGGACGGTGACGAGGGCGGGGACGACCAGATCCGGTGCTCCCTCGACTGGATCCGCCGTCTCCCTGCCGGATCTAGTGCCCCGGCCGGATCTGCGCAGGACAAAGGTTCGCGGCAAGGCAGGCAAGCTGGCGACCTACGTCGAGCTGCGTCGAGCTCGATGGCGCAGGGTGGCGGGGATGAGCAGAGGGGGAGGCTAGCACCAGGCTGTGCACGGGCGGTGTTGGTGCAACGGCAAGGTCAGCAGCAGATGTAGCAGGGATGGCCCATAGGGGCAGCCCGGGCAGAGGGCCGACGCGCGTGAGGTCAGCGACGGCAGAGGCTGGGTGGCCGCCGGATCTAGGGCCCACACAGCTTCGGCTGTGGCGACGGAGATGGGCTGCAAGGAGGATGGCTGGCGACGACGGCGTAGGCCAGATCCACGCAGGGGTTGGGTGGGTGTGCTTGGCCTTGCGGTGATCTGGCTCGTGGCGACGACAGCCACGTGGGCGGCATCGGTTGGCAAGGTCGACGGCGGCACGACAGATCCTCGCCAGAGAAGGGCGGGTGTGCTCAGCCCTTGCGATGGTTTGGCCTGTGGCAACGACGACGGCGTGCAGGCGTGGATCGGCGGCCCCAAAAGTGTTGCTACGCCGATGTGCAGAGGTGGGCGGAGGTTGGTTGGCGGAGGGGCGTCGGTGCAACGGCGTCTAGATACTGGTGAGAAGCTTGGTTGTTGATAGGGCAATGGGGCTACGACTGCAGGGGATGGGCGGGCGGCAGGCGAAAGCCTAGCCCGGCTGGCGATAACGTCGACACTTTCGAGTGCCGTGATCCCTCACGAGGGCGTAGTCGAGGCGCCTCTTTCCCCCGGCGGGACTCTTCGGGTGAAAACCGTGTCCAGAATCCCTGGACGAGCGGCCGTTGCGCTATGGCATTGCATCCTCCCTGGAGGCGTCGTCTCGAACGTCTCGTTTTCACCTATTTCGCCTTCAGACAGTGGGGCCAGCGCTTTACGAGTAGATCTTCTCTCTCGTCCTCTCTCTGCAACCCTTCTCGCTGGTGATGTCTTGGCCACGGTGTTTCAGTTGTTTGGAGGATTTGGTGGGCGGTCTAGTGGTGGCTACGTTGTACGTCTAGCAGTGATCGGTATGGTGCTAGTCGTTTTGTGTGTAGGCGCTATCGGCGTGTGGTGGTGGTTTTGCTTTCGTTTTCTGGATTACGCCCTCTCAGGAATGTCGTCTTTAATATGAAACATAGCACTGTTTCGTACTATTCGTTTCAAAAAAAAAACTATGCGAATCATGAGATTAGTTTTTTTTTATGTTCCTCTTGATATACTTTTTTCTTTATGTTGAAAATGTCTGCCTCTTTCACAAAAAGATAAAAAACAGAATACCAATGTATGTATGTTTGCTCTTGTGGGAGTTGGTGCATGTGCTTCAAGGTTAGCACTCATCAGAAATAGAATTGCACATTAAAGGTTATCCCGTCTAAGGTTAGACATAGCAAGCTAAGAAAGAGAGGTTACAAACGACACCACGCATTCCTTCCTTGTCAGCAATGCTTCCGCTGCACTTAGTGGATTCCTACGAATGAAACTTCAAAATTTTGTTGAAACCCAATCAAGGGCTTGCTCACTTTATTGTCTAAATCAACCCTACCAAAATTTGGCATTACTAAATTTTGTTAGCATTGACTATATTTAGTTTGATACTTTTACCAAATTTTGGAAGAGTTTTAAGAGGAGCTTCTAGAACTACCAAAATTTGGTAGGATAGCGATGGAAAATTTGATAAGGTTGAATGTGGCAACAAACCAAACAGGCCCCAAATTTCTGAAGATCTTACTCAGGCCAGAGTTTTAAAACTGAATCCAATTTACCAAACAGGCAAACATAAACCCACCCACACCCACCCCCCCGGCGCAAACAACAAACTGCATCACATTCCATACCATTGCAAACACAATTTCAGCACTAACATTGTTTTGATTGGAAGATGACTAGCTAGCTTTCAATAAACCGGCTTATACAGTGTCGCTTGTGGCTACAAGTTGCAGGGTCGTAATATGAACCTCCAACGGCTGCCTCACGTCAATGTGAAAATCTGAAGACTCTTTACAGCACCTCTGCAGAGCAGCTTACCTCTCTCCACATCCATGAGCTTCTCTTACCAAACGAATTGCAGCCACTCTTAGATCATTCACCATCTGCTAGAGAAAAACAAAAGGGCTTGCAGCTGTTTCCATTTTATTGTCATGTGTTAGCTACTCTCTGCTTGGATGCTAAAAAAGTACTAAAACTTAATTAAATTAAACAGCAATTTATAGTTGCATGCTTCGTGCTGTGAACACAATACTCCAGGGTTCCTTAAATGAGTATGCCATGCCATGATGTCTATCAATTGTGTCCTTCCCTGATGTAACATGCCATGACATGATTGTATGAATCATCCCATTATGCCGAAATATCTAACTTCTACTAAGAAAAACTCTGTTATACTATTACAGAATGTCCAGGTTGCAAAGTGACAATGACATGGACACATGAAATGTAGCAACTACACACAAGAAACTACACAATACTGCAAAATATCCATGACAAGTAGCAAATGCACATCTACAAGATGCTCGAAATTTGCTTCTCAAACTACATAGAGAATAAAGGAGTCCACACCACCAGCGATGATAATGGTGACAATGCAAAGTCTATCAGATGATCATGTCCCAGAAACTCCACCTAATGAAGATGATGATCATGTCCAAGAAACTCCATTTAATGAAGATGATGATCATGGCCAGAAATTCAACCTAATGGAGATGGTGATGCCACATGACAGAAACAAGGTATTTAGCAGAAATATGCAGATGATAATTAAGCAGGATGGACTAGCATGAAATCCATGATGGCATGCTAAAAGTTCAAGTTACATCCCCCTCAAGCAGTCTCAGTTTGAAGGGGCTCCATTCAGAGGCCCACCAATTCCACCAACTGAATCCTTCCTTCGGCCATAGGGATTTTTCGAAAATGTTCAAGACGTCAAGGACTTAAAAACCATATAAAATGAGCAAGGGGAAACATAAATATTGAATGCTAATGTAAGCGATTATCAGATTGAACAAATTGTGAAAATAAATTATTTTATTTTATTAAGAAAATAAAGGATATTGAATTCGCATTCCACCGCGACCAGAGCTAGGAATAACAGCACCCTGTAGATTATGGTGTACAGCTGAAGCAGCATTCACATCCTAAAATTTAACAAACATTGAGATACATAAGTCAGAATGTAGGATGAGGTAGTGACATGCTTATGATAATAATTGCTCTAGCACATATACTTACCTCGAATTCAATGAAACAAACAGTGTTCCTGTCTTGGCGTAACACTTTCATTTGTTTGTAACCAGGTTGCCTGAAAGAAAGATGAATAATAATCAGTTAAAACTGTTGTGTCTAGAACCAAACCATGCAACACCAGTGCACACAATGGGCAACAAAATTAAGTAGTAGTGTTGATTCTTACACGCTGAAGAGGCTCCGCAATTCCTCTTCAATAACAGTTTCACCAAGATTACCAATGAAAAGGGTATTGCAGGGAGGGTTATCTTTTGTGTTCTGCAAAAGCAAATCAAAAGATTTTATGATTAATGCCAGCCTTCAGAAAACTGAACAATATAATGCAGTCATAAGATTGACTCTAAACCATCTGCATTAGAACTGCAGCAACAATTTCTTTTTTTAATAGCATCACATTTTATTAACCAAAATCACGCCCAAAGCATCTTTGCAAATAAGATTTTATGTACTCACAGGTGTACACAAGACCTGGTCATTTTTCTAGAAAACTCGAGAACATGTAGAGGGAGGCAAAGGCAACAGATTCTATTTAATTTTTATCAATATTCACAGTTCAATTTTAATTCAATTGGATGGAAAAGAAAGCGGTTGTCTGTGAATGACGTTATAAACATGAGTACTGACATAATTGGTTAAGATGTTACTTTTAAAGAACATATCTTTTAAGTACATAAGCAAAAATTGTTAATTGACTTACTGGTTCTATGCCCTCACAAGTTGCAAACAAATACAGGTTATTGCCTTGTTGGTATTAATAGAAGCGATTTGAGTACAAGAACTGAAGGAACAGTAAACCATTTATACCCATTAACAGATAGAGTAACTAGGCAACGTATTTGTGTGGAGAAAGCAAGAGTTCAGTGGTTTCGACACGTAGGTTGTAGGGGCATAGATTTCGACTTTTCTATACAAACAAATATGAAATCATCATCGTATGATGTTACCTAACAGAAAACAACAAACAGAAGTAGAGATGCTACAGCACACTACTGAGCTATCCCATGGCCTATGTCAAATTTAATTAGGATATTATTTATCCTTATTAAGAATAGGCTCAAAACAAAGCTGAAATCTATAATAAGTTATTTCCCAGCATCTAATCAGCGAACATAACTCCAAAGTACCTGAACAGGAGCATAGGCAGTTGGACCTGGTACAGGAGAAGGTGAAGTCATTGCTACCGGAGGCACTGGATAGGCGGCATAATGATTGTAAGGGGGTGGTGCTGTGATAAAACTGAATCAAACCCAAAAAAACGATTATAGAACTCCATACCTGTGCATAATTAGTTCAAAGAAAGAGCAACAAATTAAGAAATTTACCCTGGAGTTCCCCACATGGAAACAGCTGGTGGGGGTGGATGATACGGGGGTGCAGCATAAGGAGAATGAGTATAATCTCCACCAGTCCGCAAGCGTTTACTTTGGTCCATAGCATTTGCATCATTTCCCACACCTAATGCAAGCCTTAATTGTGTCAATACATAATGGATATGCGAAACCTGCTAAATCATAATAACCATATCATGTAGTAAATGGAAATAAACAACAGCCCAATACAAGGAGTACATGGAAACAGAAAACGTCACCAAGTTTTTGCACCATGATATAGAAATTTTATCACAATCACTAAACTCTAAAAACCATGGAATTTTCCTTTATCCTTAAAGAAATTTTATAATAATATTTTCAAAGATTAAACTTTGGCAACACAAAGCTCTCGAAAAACAATAGCAGCCTTGAATGTGCTTATTTCACAACATTGAACTAAATTCTACAAGAATTTTTTTATGGAATCCATATGAAAGCCACCAATTTACCTACACACTGGTTAAATGTCCTGACCTGCATAGGTTTACCAAACAATTTAAAGGAAGATATCAAAGCACCAGTAGAGGACCACCTTTACCATACGAAATTATTCTAATATTGCAGATAAGCTTCAGAAAATATGCAACGAAACAAAAGATCAACTAAAGCTTCTGTTTAATAAACAGATCAATTAGTTGCCATTATCTGCCAAGCTTTAACAATCGATAAAAGGTGAAAGCTTCAATGATACAAAGTAGTATGCACCAAACAGCACAAGTTGCTACATTCATATGGATCTATTCCATCCAACCAAAAATTTCACTACAACAGCATCTAAAGCAGTATGCACCAAACATCACAAGTTGCTACATTCATATGGATCTATTCCATTCAACCAAAAATTTCACTAGGACAGCACAAAGAGATGCCCTAACAGCTTCATAAGACCCCAAATCTACGTTCTGATCTATATAAAACAAAAAAGGGAACACACATTGAGAAAGAAAACGCACCTCTCTTGACGAAGAGGTTCTTCTTCGCCATCTCAGTGTGAAGCGCCGTCTTGGTCTCCGCATCGAAGACGAGATCCTGCAGAAGGGGGTGAAACTCGGGTCACATCATCCGCCCAAACCCTAACCAACCCGCCGTCGAGACGAAACTGACACGAGGACCCAGAAAACACCCCGACCTGCAGCGCGGCCTTGGCAGCGATGGCGTGGTGAGCGGAGGAGAAGAGGGCGAACCCCATGGGCTGGTCGCCCTTGAAGTTGATCTGGGAGGCCTCGAACCCGGGGAGCCAGCGGAGCAGGTTGTGGAGCTCCCGCTCCTTGACGTCGGCGGGGAGCCCCGTGATGAAGATGGTGCGGACCTCGTCGGGTGGGCCGCCGGGGCGGGCGGCCACCGCGGCAGCGTCAGGCGCGCCAGGCACGCCCGGCACGGGGGGAGGCGGCGGGACGGCGGCGGCCGGGGCGGGCGCACCCGCGGCTGGCGGCCACTGCTGGTGGAACGGGTGGATGCCGGCTCCGGCCATCGAGGACGGCGGGCGAGGGGTGGCGCGCGGGCACGAACCCTAACCTAACCCTAGAGGAAGGAAAGGAGAGAGTGTGTGTGTTGGGTGATTGGGTTTTGGAGGTTTCGGGAGAGAGAAGGGACGACAGCCGAGACGAGAGACGCAGCGCAGGCAGATCAGATTCAGATGGCGAGGGAAGGCCGGGAGGGGAAGGGGATGCGCCGCCAGGCGCCAGCTTGGGCACTACCCTTTTCTGCAGACATCTAAACTACTTTAAAAAAAAACTATCTAAACACATTATTGACTATTTGATTGAGAAATCCAACGACTCCGATCGGTTCTACGATCGTCCAATTGTTTGTGTAGACACGCACCCATCTCCCTCTTTTTGACGTGCCCCGATCTCTTTCCTCCTCGTCCCTTTGCCGCCGCCGCCACCACTTTCCCCGATGTCCTCGAGCCTCCCCTCAGCTGCCGTCGCCGCCGCCTCCCACTGTCACTCCCTACTCTCTCTCTCCCCTGCCGCCACACGAGCCGTCATCAATCCGCCGCGGTTAAGGGCGTCGTCTTGCCGTCGTGAAGGTCCTCCACCACGAGTTAATCGCTCATTAATTCCCATCCAGCGCCTCTCTGCCCTTCTCCCATCGCCGCGCATCAATCCGCACCCCACCCCCCAATCGTCACCATCAGCCACACTTCCTGTCCGCGCTTCCCTATCGCGCCTGCTCGCTCCGTACCGTCCTCAAAGCACCGCTACTCCGCCACCTTGTGAATCCTGACTGAAATACATGGGATCCCGCCTACGCTCGGGCGCGGAGGTAGAGGAGATGGGACTGGGGATGCCGCCATCGTGGCTTGAATAGGGAGGAGGAGGAGGTTGGGCAGGGCTATCGTCTCGCCTTGGAAGAGGAGATTGCTCAGAAGCATGAGTAGGTAGGAATGTAGGATGAGGAGCGTCGCCGCCAAACCGTGTCTGACTCGCGAGAATCACGCTCGAATTACAGGTGGCTACAGCAACAGTAAGTTAGTACCTAGACAGGGGATGGTCAACGTTGAAGGCAACATCGGCTTCCAAATGGGGTGCCGGGGTGGAGCAAGGCAACGGCAAGGTGGAGCTAGGAGTTGGTTGACGGCAGCCGGCAAATGCAGGATCAGGTGGCTGCTTTTGGCTGTGATGCAATGCTTTGGTTTTTCTCCACTGTAGAGCTGGTCTATTTCTTTCCCCATTCCTCTTAATCTATTGTCCTCTTTAATATTTATGTCTCCTCTTGAATTGTGGCATGTCAAGAATATGAATTGCTATTTGCTAATACTATCTACGAAGTGAATACTCGAGAGGAGCATGTGAACATACTTTTGTCCATCCACGAGTTCTACCTCAAGAATGGCAAGGAGGTGCCCTGAAAATGTGAAGCATATCTTATGCGTATCTTGCTAATTTCTTCTTAAGCTAAACTTTTGGATTTCTGTTATAATGCGTGATTTGTATTTTAGAACTGCTCAGTTAAAATTTGCCTTAGTATATGTTTAGAACTTCAGATCAATTGCTTTAGGTACAAATAGGTTTAAACTCTGTTAAATCTTCTTGCTTTATCTGTAATGCTAACACAGTGAAAAATATCCTAATCAACACAGCGAAAAATATCTACAATGCTAACACAGTTATCACCTTTTGGTCTACATTGGACCTGATCGGTAGCCTTGGCTACGGCTGCAGTGTAGCCGCAGCTACAGCCGGACAATGGGGAAATACATGCAATTACTGTAGAGGCCAGCTATCAGGCCAATTCTCAGAATTGAAGATTAATTAATACTTATGCTTGAAATTTCCTCCCTATTTATGATCTAAAAGAAATGGAGGGATAAACGAGGAAACAAAAGAGACGGCTCCTAATGTGTTTATGTATTTCCATTCTGCATATGAACTGTTACTGATATAGATTCAGACCTTCAGTGGTGATTTAGAAAGTTTTATCTCTTCATCAATTTTTACTATTGTGGTTACTGCTTGCAACCTTTTTGTTTGGCAAGAGTGCTTTGAAACAAAATAACTGTGTATTTTCAAATGGATGGAGCTCTGTATTTCTTACATTGCCAGTGACATTCCATATTAATCTTGGCGTGCAAATTTCAACAATTGTCAACATCTTTTGGCTATTTATTTTCATCCAATTTTTGTACAACAATCATCTTTCACATGGAATCTCTATCTTCCCTGTGAACCTGGTAATGGAGTGAATGTACTCCAATGTTTCTTGTCATGTGCTATTGTCAACAATACTAAAAGATCTTTCCTGATTTGATTTTAGTATGTGTGGGAATTAAAAGCTGGGGGGCACGAAGCTTATTTTGTCCATGTGAATGGCCCGTCACATACTTCATGTCGGGGGTACTTGTGGATCTACCACATAACTTCTTTAGGTACACAGCTTAATGCCTTTCTTCTCAATGAAATTGGCAAGTATAGGTAATTCCTTTTAACCGTTGTTAGTTGTTTGATTCGGTGACACTGATCTACTAAAAAAATGAGGTGAAATTTCATGTACAGAATTATAGGTGCAACTAGAAAGGTGTTTGAGGTGTATGAAAGGATGAAGAGAAAATGGTGCAGAACATAGAGGCATAGACCCTAATGATTATTGTGTATGGGTCTATGGAAAGGTCAGAGCACAATATTTTCCAATTCACTATAATGAGATGGCCTTAATGCTCTCAAGACATTACTACATGTATTTTCATGATTAATTATTTCATAGGCAGAGCAACCAATGTTTTTTTATAGTAATCTTCAATGAGATGAAGTAGGGTGCAAGCCAAACATCTGCACTTACATTGCCCTGGTGAATGCATTTGCAAGGGAAGGCCAGTGTGAGAAGGCTGAAGAAGTGTTTGAGGAGATGCAACAAGCTGGGCACGAGGCTGAAGTGTATGCTTATGATGCCCTCATAGAAGATAATAGGTGATCATCATTAATCCATGGCTCCATGGGCCTAAGTTCCTACTGACAGCTCAACTAAAATATTTAGATTTCTGCAAGTTTTGAGTAATAAACATTGTAACTTGTCAATGCACCACGGCCGTGCAGAATTGCTGCAAGGCGCCTCGAGGCTCTTCTCCTTGATGCAGCATTTGGTGGGGTGTGAGTGTGACAGCTTCACACAACATCTTGGTGGATGCATATGGAAGAGCAAGCCTTCATGAGTATAGATGGTGGTAGATAATTTGCCAATTTTGTGTTAAAGGAACCAATAACATGAGTGCCATGGTGCCACTTTCTAAAATTGAAACCTTTTGAATTTGCCGCTACTTTCAGACGCAGAAGCAGCATTCGAACAACTGAAGTAGCAAGGGATGATGCCGATGATAAAGTTATACATGCTTCTGTTGTTGGCGCGTATAAGTCTAGCAATGTAATGAGGCGAGATGTGAGAGGAGGTGATGGCGCAGCTACACAAGTTCGGTATGTCATAACTGTGGTCTTTGTGACAGCTTATGATTCCCTGAATTATGGATTATAAACAAATGTCCAAATATGTACTAGATTTGATTATCTGGTATGAGTGCATAATGACCAGAATACCTTCAAAATGTAATGACTTGTTTGGTTGCCCAGCTTAGGTGTAGATATCTGTGAATAATTTTGGTGTTTGGCAGAAAATCTAATTATTTTCTAATACCAACTATCTATAATTCATCCCAAAGGTCCCCTTTACCATAGGGGCCTATGAGTGGGTACATCCATGGCATGTGTTCCTTTGGAATTTATATTTTCATAGTATTACAGTTGATTGACATCATCTGGGAAGCAGTAACTTTTTTTTATTTAAATATAGCCTTGCAGCTTACAATAATGTAGACACACATTTATATGTTTTCAAGTTAGACCATGTCATATTATCTATTTAAGATCCGTTGTAACGCACGGGCACCTGATTAGCATGGTTTCATGCCTTTTGAATCAGAGAAAAAACATGAAATATTAGTAAATTGGTATTCTCTCCCTTCCAAAATAATTTCATCTTTAGCCCATCTTATTACCCTATAGAGACTTTATTTTTACAACAATCAATACATTAGAGTTTGTGAATGTGGAGAGCAAATGCATTACAATTTGTTAAAGTAGGAGATAAATATATTGGAGTTTGTTAAAGTAGGAGACAAGTACATTAGAGTTTGATAAGATAGAGAACATTTTAGTCTTTTAGCTTTGTATTGGTATGGGTCAGACGGGTTAAAAATGTACTCTTTTTTAGCCGAAGGTAGTACTACGATTTCAATCTTATCAAAAAAGATTTACTCCAATACGAGTACTTAAAGGACAAAAGTTTATTTTAGTCTGTCAAACTATTTCATTAGATTACTTAATCCCTAAATTATTTGTTTGCTTATTTTACCCCTAAACTATTGAAATTGGTATATTTTACTCTTAATAGCATTTCTCTTTTTTCTCCCAAGTCGTATTTTAAGCTAAATTTTTTCAGCCATAGATGATACCATTATCAATCTTCAAAAATATTTTCAATATTTTCATAATTTTTTGCTAAATTCTTGATATTAAAATTAGTCTTAGGTGTTCCCAGCCTATGTAAATAGTGAGAAAAAATTTAAAAAATGTTGAGACCTAAGTTTTTTATACATTTATCATTCTACCAACTTCCAGTGTAAAATACAATTTATATAGAGAGAAAAAACCTTTAGGGTGTATTTGGTTCCAAGGATTGTGTGGGTTGGGTTGGGTTCATCCTATTTTTGTGGGTGTTTGGTTTGTGGATGGGGAGGGATGGGTTAGACCTGGTGGGGAATATTCCCCTTATATCCGGGTTGCAGCGATCCGGCCAAAACGGCCGGACCGATCCAACCCACCTCGGGCGCGTTGACGCAGCGACGGCGCAGGCCCTGGTGACGGCGACGGCGCAGGGAGCAGGGCGGCGACGGCGATGGCGACGGTGCCGGGAGCGGGGCGGCGACGGCGCAGGGAGCGGGGCGGCGGGAAACGCGAACGGCGACGGCGCAGCGGGATGGCGGGAAACGCGGACGAGGACGGAGGCGGTAGGGTCGGAGGCTAGGCGGAGGCGGCTGTGTGCAGCCATGGCGCTGGGGGGCTGCGAGCGACGAAGCCGACGGCGCAGGGAGCGGCGACCGGTGACGGCGCACGGAGCGGCGGGCGACGGAGCCGACGGCGCACGGTCTGGACCGTCCGGACAGGGTGAGGACAGTCCGGACTATATTGCAACCAAACAGACAAACCCATCCCATCCCTCCAACCAAACAAAAAACATGGGTCATTCCATCCCTCCAACCAAACAGAAACTGGGACCAACCCATCCCAAAAAACAGAAATGGATCTAACCCATCCCACTTCGTTCTCAAACCAAACACATCCTTAGGGAGTAAAATGATCATTTTTAATAGTTCATGGCGTAAAATGAGTAAAAAAATAGTTTACGGCCTTAAATGCTTCGGTGAAATAGGTTGAGAGAATAAAATGGACTTCGATTTTCTAAACAACATTAGGCATGTATATCATGTATTTTCACACAAATCCACTGGGTGGATTTGAAGAAATCTAGGCATCTCTCTCTTTTGGCTACCTACATTAGGCCACGTCACACATTTATTTGCTCTCATTTCTTTTTTAGTTCCGTCAGAAAAAGAATCTAGACAATGCAGCAACCTTCACGTTTTTCGCAAGAACCCATCTAAAGGCTCAATCTGCAACTTAAATTCGTTTGTGTAGCTTAATTGGTCGCACTGCTCACAAATCATATTTATCAAGCTATACAAGAGGGAGAAAATAATTAGACTAGTACTTTCACGCGAACGTGTGAACAGCATGACATGCATTGGCCATTATCCTTATGTAGGAGCGTAGGTGGGCTAGGTCGACCTATCTATCAATTGACCTATCCTATAAAACAGGTTAAAATTATATAGACCGACCCATCAAATTTAATAGTCGATATGGGTCAACCCATTATGACCATTATATATAGATAGGTCAACCCATCTTTCTTTTGCCACCATCGGCACATGGTTATCGCATAGGCAGCTTTGCCACCCGCGTCGTTTCTGCCACACCCTATGTGTCGCCCTTGTCACCATTTTATGCCGCCTCCCTCCTGTGCCCTCCACCTCGTCCTTTGCGTGGTTGTGCTGCCCATCGTCTTCTCATCTCACTACTCAAAAATAATTTCTGTAGGTCTTAGTTTTTTCTTTTCACAGATGGCCCAAAATTTCACCCACCTATAAGATGGTCAAGACCGTCTCATAGTCAAAAACCACACGTGATAACTTATTTCATTAGACGGTTACTTAACAAAAATGTCTAGAAAAATTGATTTTCGCAGACGGTTCTATTAAGAAACCGTCCATAAAAATGAAACGACCTTATTTTAATTAAAAATCACAACTTTTTTTATATGAAGTCGGATGAGAATAAACTTTATATGAAAATTATAGCTCTCGACGAGATCTTCAAATTTGCAGTTGAATATGTTTTCATTTGAGAACTTTTAGGGGCTCAAACATGTGTTACAAGTTTATACAGGCAGTTTTCTCAAGAAATCATCCGTAAAAATCCACTGTTGCGGGTGGTTTTTTAGGAAGTCAGTTTGTGAAAACCTTTTTTTTCTTATTCTTTCAAAGTTTATAGAAAATTCATTTGAGTCTGATTGAAGTGAACAAAGGTTCTCTGAGAACATTATAATATTTCCTTTAATATGGTGAAGTCAGTATTACCTTTGAATATTTCCACTTTACTAATGTCAAGTTGTATAACATGTCAACTCACATAGAGGCAACTTGACATAACTTTGGTCTCATGTTATCAAAAAAAAATATTGTAAAGATCTCAGAGAACTTTGGTTCACCTCAATTGGATTTAAAATAAATTCTCTATGAATTTTGAAAGTTTACACAATTTTAAAGAATAAGGAAAAACTGTTTTCATGGGTGGATTTCCTAAAATGCCTGCAATAATCAAATTTTACATGTATTTTATTAAGAAAGCCATCTATAAAAATGGAACAACCTAAAAAATCATAACCTTTTTATATGAATTCAGATGAGGAGATTTTATATGAAAATTATAGTCCTCGACGAGATCTATAACTTTATAGTTGAATGTTTTTTTATTTAAGATCATTTAGGTGCCCAAATATCTATACTACTTAAAAAGAACGTAGCGGTGGCAGTGATTTGCCCACCAATTTTTCCCACCTCCCTATTCTACCTTCTTTCTGACCACCCAATCGTCCTGATCATCCTCCCGCAGAATTAGTTACAAACCCTTATATCTATTTTTAAAAATGAAAATTTGAAATTTCCAAACAACCTCGGATGGACATGTGCTCTATATGAAAGTTGTAGAGCTTGACGAGATCTACAACTTTGTAGTTGATGACATTTTGATTTGGTGTCATTTAGAGTGCCAAATTTATATGTTAAGTTTTAGAGATGTGAAGTCAAAAGAATAACATTCGTTCCATAATCATGAAGTGCCTTATAGGTGAGATGGTAAGAAGGCTACAAGTGGAGTGAAGGTCCCGGAGTTGAGTCCTATATACCTGTACATGCACCAAATATCCCATGACTTGTGACGCGTATAAAGTGCCTAGTAAAATTTGAAATATTTTTTCTGGTTTTTTTGTGCCTACAAAAATCAAAATCTAGAAATTCATTTTTGCGGTCAGTTGCTTAAGAGAACTGCCCATTTTCACAGGTGGTTATGAAAAACGCTTGGATAAAATCACCAATTTCTACATGCCTTGAACTGCAGTTGCCCGAGTTGCCTGCGTAAACGCCCATATAAGCAGTTTACCTTATGCCTACAAAAAATGTTTTATTTACTAGTGTCTTCTCTGCTACAAAGGGGATCTCCAACGCTCAGGATGGACGGACAGGCTTCGGCGAGAAGATGTCGTTGAGACGTGGCCCTGCTTTCTCATCCATCTTCTCCTTCACCCACGACCAACCGAGCCCTCCTCCTCAGGCACACCATCCTCTGCCACAGCTGCCTTCTACTGTTTTTCCATGAAAAGCCTCCTTAGATACTCGAGTAGCCAAATTCGAAATGGGCCTTCTCGTCCTCAATCCACATCCTCTTCTGTGGTGCCGATGGAGACCGAGGTGCAACCGGAGGGCATCGCCTTGCTTTGCTAGAGCGTTGCCAGTGCATGATGCCGAGCAAAGGGTGGGAGAAACACATGGGGATGGGTTGCCCGCGGAGGTTTCATGAGTAGGTGGGCTAGACAGGATACATGGATCAGCCCTAACCCATGACCCGTAATTTACCTGCTTGGGTTTCTTGGGTTAGCAGGGTTTCTCAAAGTGTCAATAACCGTGCTTACCGTGGGGGCACGGTAAGGGTTACCGGTAGTAGGGTTTGATGAAATTTGTTCAAATTCAAATTTTGGAAACAAACAAGGAAAAATTCTAAAAAATTTATAGAATTAGCACATATTTTTAATGATATATGATAATGAAATTTTATTAAAAAAATGCTAAGCTAAGTTCATATTTTGGCATGACAACAAGGCATCATTGTTTTAAAATCAAGATTTGATGTTCGTGGACATTATATTATGGTCATTATAATTTTTGTAGTTATGAAAATTACATTATGGTATTTATGGTATTTCTATTATTGTCAAATGTGAGAGTTTGTGATTTTCTTTTTTAAACCAAAAGGCATATGGATGTAGCAAAAGGTTCTAAAGGAGGTGATGAACAAGATCTTCTCTTGGTCTTCCTAAGCTATGAACACTTGATGGTATCCGAAGTAGGCATTAAGCAAGCTCATAAGCTCACAGTCGACGATTGAGTTGACCAACTGGTCAATTCTTGGGAGCGGGAAATCATCTTTCGAACATGCCTTATTAAGGTCTGTGAAATCCACAGACATCCTCCATTTGTCGTTTGATTTCTTAACCAGGACGGGGTTTGCTAGCCACTCTGGGTGTTCGACCTCGCGGATGGCTTGAGTGTGGATCAGCTTATTCACCTCGGTCTTCGCCACTTCTTAGCGGTCAGTCGACATCTTGCGAAGCTTTTGCTTACGCGTCTTGACACTCGGCTTTATCGCAAGGTGGTGCTTGATAAGGCTATGGTTCACCCCTAAGTGCTCGTCAGGACCCCAGGCAAACACATCTAGGTTTTTCTTGATGACTTGCAACAGCTTCTCCGCTACTTCTTCACTGGCATCGCTTCTGATGGAAACCGTCTTCGATGGGTCATCGGGGTCGACTGCAACTTTCTTGGCTTTGCCCTAAGGCAAAGACTTTGCTTGGCTGTAGCCCCTCAACATCTCTTGTCGGCCCTCTTGGACATTGTGGCTCTCACAGACGCTCTTTGGCACTTGTTCGCGTAGCCTAGCTAAAGGTTAGTGGCCCCGCACCACACAATTACGCCCTCAGGACCAAGCATCTTCAGCCGCAGATAGTTGTGATATGCTACGTCCTCAAACTTGTTCAGCATGGACCTACCGAAGATGCCATTGTATTGATATGGGATGTCAACAATATCGAAGATGATGGCCTCCATTCTGGCATTTTTGCCTTCACCAAACGCCACATGCAGTTGCACTTGCCCCAGCGCCCGAACCGAGCTCCTACCGAAGCCTTGCAGGGGTACAGTAGCTGGGGCAACCATGTCCTCGAAAATCCCATCTGCCAAAAAGCATCGGCGAAGATGATGGCTGCCGAGCTACCCCCATTGACTAGGATGGGGCGAACTTCGCATCCCACGATGCTAGCAGATATGACCAGTGGGTCCAGGTGTGGGAATAAATGCCTTGTGCGTCTTCGGGGCCAATAGTTATCAGTGTTGTGAAGAACAACGATGGCTTGATCTGCGATGTTGTGGCGATGTGGTTGATCGTCCTTTCATGTCCTTTTTCTGCCTTTTTGACTCTAGCCCTTGCGAAGAGCCCCCTGTGATTGCTGCGATCAGCCATCGCTGGTTGTCTAGGGTGGCCTCGATCTGTAAGGGCTTGTTTTCTTCAGGCTGATCTGTCATTTCGTTCCCTTGCTGGCTCACCTGGGGAGCTGCTTGCCCTGGTCGCTGAATGTTTCGACACTACTCTATTGTGTGTGATGCCTTAGATATGAAAGGCACAGAACTTGTCCTTCTCCCTCTTCGGCCTCTTTGGCATCAGCAGGCCTTGCGTGTTTTTGAAGTTTTGCCGAAGGCATTAATCTCTTCGACGTCATCACCTGCTTTCCTATTTTGTCCTTGAACTTTTCTAGGTTGATTGCGACCATTGCTGTTGTGGTTAGCGGTCTCGCTTGGGCAGCTATGGCCACACCCTAGGCATTTTCCTGGTTGAGTTTAGTCTAGATCTCATTCCGTCGTTTGGTGTCTTCTTCACCTCTAGCATAGCTGTCTATTATCCAGAACAACTCATCAACATTCTTCGGTTGTTTTCTTGTTGTCTTGTCGGTTAATGGGCCTTGAGGAGCTAGCCAAAGCAGTATTGATGACCGATGATTCGGTGATGTCTTGCACCTAACAACGTGCTTGGGAAAACCTTCGGATGTACTTGCCAATGGATTTGCTAGGCTTCAGCTGTATGCCGAAGAGCCCCTGCTGCGTTTTTGATTCTGATATGTTTATCGAAAGTTGGTGACAAAGGCGTTACTCAGCTGCTCCCATGAGTACATGCTGCTAGGCCTTAGGTTGAAGTACCACAAGCAGGCGAAGCCATCCAGCATGAGGTGTATGACTTTCGCTTTGGTATTCTCATCGTCATGCATGGCTTCGATCACCGACTCATAGATGTAAAGGAATATGCTTGGGTCCTGTCGATGTTTTATATCGACAATATTGAATATGGGGCTATGCGTCGGACCTAAACTCGATGGATTCGAAAGAATACAGGGAATTATATTGGTTCAGGCCCTTAATGTGAGGTAATACCATACTCCAGTTGTAGTGTATTGCTTTCACAGGTGTTGTATGATTCTTCTGGTGAGATTCTGTCTCTGTTTGTCCTAGAAGGCTCCTATCCCTCCTTATATACACGGAGGGACGAGGATTACAAGGTAGGAAACCCAGTCGGACACGACCTAGGGGATTCCTTATCAGTACATAAAATATCCAGCTAGGATTATATTCCTTTCCTTATCGGGTAAGGCAATATGAAGCCGAGTCCTACTCTATTTCCAATCATATGGGTCAGTCCACCATCTCTTCAATGGTCGTATTTGCTTTCCTTAAGATACCCAAGGCTCATGGCCTCCACAGGTATGAATCACCTGCGTATTTGGTGACCGAGGGATTCTTAAACTAGGAAGGGAATCAAGTGGTTCTGCAACCTCCAACTTAGCGGCGATTTCTTATCGTTCACCAGCCCGATCTGCAGCCCCTGTCCCGTTGAAGGTGCTATGTAGGGTTATGGGACCCTGAAGCCAGGCGATACTTGCACCGGCTCGAAAGACGGAGCTTGAAAAGGCAAAGCCGGGAACGGAGACGTGGTTGCAACGGCAGGGGCCACCCACCCCTCTGGCGCGTGTTGCCACCGGCCATAGCTGGTGCAACGGACCTGCGGGTAGGGGCGACACACGGGAGCGACGTTTGGTGACTACAGGTTGATGTGCACGCTTTGCCCTTCGTCATTGAGCTGCTGAAGGAAAGCTTGGAGCTTCGCTTGGAGGGATGTCGTTAGGCTAGGCATCGAAGGTGATTGTGCCAAGGGCCCTGCTTGCTGGGGCACAGAGGCCAGAGATTGGGCCTGGACTGCGTCGAAGCCTAGGGTTGCATGGCAAACACGCGCGACACCTACTGCTCAAACAACGGAATCTAGGGCGGGGCCGTTGTTTGTGGTTGCAACATGGGCTGTAGTTGTTCCTGGAAAAGACCGAAAACCTCAGTGGCCGAAACCTACGGTAGCAAAGCCTGAACTTGAGGGAGTCCCGAGACTTGTCCTGCCGAAGCTGACGCGAGCGAAGCTTGGGCTTGGGGAAGTCCTGAGGCTTGTCCTGCCGAAGCTGGCGGTAGCGGGGTCCGAAAGGGTCTGAGCGAAGGAGTGTGCTGGGGCGGGGTAGTTGCTACAACACGCGTTGCATCGCTTTGCAGCTGCTATGCTGCTGCTCTTGCCATCTGACGGAGCATTTTTTTGAGCCGTGCATGTCTTGTTTCATGGCTTCATACTCTGCCCTTTGTATGGTGACTACCTCTTCGCTCATCCCCGAGGATGTTGCTTCGGACCTTATGCCCGGTTCGCCTAGCGGATGAGCCGAAGGGAGGACCTCCTCGATCTGACAACCGAGGTCTTCAGCCTTGACTTCCTCTTCGGACTGCTCAACTGGCTCCTGACTGGCTTCGTCGTCCGCGTACCGTCGTGGAGTCACCTTCCTCCTCGCTGACCTTCACTTCGACGGCATTGTTCTCTTTGGATTCTGTCCACCTGGGGTAGGTTCCCCACGGATGGCGCCAACTGTTGTTGAAGAAAATAACAGTAGTATCTGAGTATAGACAAAGAAAATAAATCTCTATATTGAATCTCAAAAACTATGCTATTACAGTGCCCTAGGGATCTATTTATAGACTTAAGGTTTCACTTACAGGCCATAGGGTATGATTTACAAGTAGTATTATATTCTAGCTCTTAGACAGGAATAGCTATAAAGATACACATGCCTTTTCCTAGTTACAAGGTCACATTCACATGGGCCGTTCTCTTGATGAGCTTTCTATCTCGTGGGTCGAGATGGTGCTCATAGACCGTTCGGCATCCTACCAAGTTTCATCTGTTCGCCAAGCCCTTTACGTGGTGCTCTTGGCATTGCCTGTTCATCGGGCTCTTCGCCTAGTGCGCTTAGTTTTTGGCCGTTTGCCAAACTCTTTATCCGGTGCTTTAAGATTTCATCTAGTTTACCAGCCTCTTTCGTCTGTTCGTCAGGCTCTTCGTCTTCTCCCGTTCGTCGGACTCCTCGTCCAATGCTCCGATCTTGGATCGGCCGATGGAGTTGCGGCCTGTACCTGGCGATCACCTCCATGGTGATCAGTGTAACTTACTAGCCACGCGCACAGAAATCTGTTTCTCGTCGAGCTGACACTACCTGGTAGGTGCGCACAAGCTAAACCATCGTGACAGAACCAGGAAATGAGTCCAACAGGTGAAGAGCAGGTGTTCGATCGCTGGTGTGCGGTACAAGAAGGCTCATCTGAATGGATCAGACCATATCCCTTGACGATCCGGACTTTTTCTTTTGCCCAATGCTGATTTAACTACACGGACAAGTCTTATAGATTCAGGTGGAGAATTGAAGATGTGACGTGGCTTAATCTCTGTAGAGATGTTAGTGGAAAATTTCTATGAAGTCATACCTCATGGATTTATTCTTTTGTCTTATATTTTTTTCCACTATTGCATCCAAACATCTATTTTGAAATTTTCATGTGTTTCCTCATCTTAATGATTTGAGGAGCCATATTGTCTTATTTGTGTATTTTTTATTCTTATTTTCTAGGTTGAGTTTCTTGTGTTCCAAAAGAGGTACTAGCCGGTGTAGAACGGCTGAAAATTGATTTGCTTGTTACCAGAGGTTTGAAATATTCTCTACTGTTATAAAAAAAACAATGATGTTTTTGTTATAGTGATTTGAGGAGCCATGTCACATCACTCTAGCGCATAAGGTCTGCCGCCCGTGTGTCATTTGTCCATCTCCACTCCCATCGCATCGCTCCCGCGTGTGGTGTGTTTGTCTCGGATTGGAACTCCACGTCCAATCGTCCGTCTTGTGTGGTCCTGCTCCGCATGCAGCATATCTATCTCCCGCACCTAGCGGTGGTAATGGTCCAAGGTTTATGGGTTCTTTTATAATCCACCCGAGCTTTTCTATATTTTTAGCTTAAAAATCAATACAAAAATCTGCCCAAGCCTCTTCATCTCAGCATTAAAATTTATAGACCAAAAAATTAAACACATTACCGCCTGATTGTGCCGCAAATACAGATGGCTCGCGTACTTTCGTCTATGGAACGTGGGTCGAGAAGGCAGAAGCCAAAACGAAAACAGGTGAGCTTGCTTTCCCTCTCCTCCCGCCAGCTTCGATTCGAAGACCCTTCCCCGTTCCCCATCTGCGTTCCCCCGCCGACCAGACACCCGTCGTGTTCTCCGCCGTCGGCGCCGCCTGGTGCCCATCGTGCCGTCGCTGCTCGAGGGCCCGTGCTGGACTCGTTGGTGCTCCTCTTCCACCGCGTTGCCGGTGGCGCTCGTCGTGCCACCAAACTTCGTCGGCTGCTGCAGGTGCCTTCCCTCCCCCACCCCAGCTTATCCCCTTTCTATGTGGTTATGCTGGTATCCGGGAGGGTGGCTCACGCCGGTGGAAGGTCACTGCGCCAGCGTCGGGTGAGCCATCCTTAGCCCACCACCAACGCTCAGATTAGCTACCTTGCTGGCTTCTCCTCTAACTATGCAAATGTGCAGCACTGGTAAGCACCTACTGGCTATTGCCAGCAACTAATTTGTGAAGTTAGTGTAATTGGTGCCAATTGTCTGTGTCGAATGGATTAGGTTGTGAATTTTTGGGGCATGTAGTCTGCGCAAGAATTTTGAGATCTATAGCTCGCAAGAATCTGCGAAATCACTTGGTCTAGAAATTTGATTCCAATAAATTGTGGACTGCAGGTTGAGGCAGTTAATATGTGTGAGACATAGTTCATACTTCATTCCAAGGCAATGGTCTACGACTGTTAATGTAAATATTGTTATTTTGTTGAGCTGAAATAAACTGAATTGATCATGTCAATTCCTAAGTGGTGATATGGGGAGTAATACTAGTTAATGAAATCTGTACGGTGCAGTGTAAATTGCATTTATCCACATTTACAGACCATAGATCAAGTTATGTTTTATTGATTGATTGAGAAATGTTTTGACCCTGTCATACGTACTCTTTTGCATCTATTCTGAAGTTCTGAAAGTAGGAGATTGCTTTCGGATCTTATACTGGCCTTTCAATATTTTATCAGTGCGCTAAAGGATTTGTATTGTACCACAGTGATGTTTTGTGATTGCTGAAGGTCCCATGTTAAATCCTCATGTTTCTATATTCACTTTTTGAACAAAAGATGCCTGTTCCTTTTTAGTCATAGAAAAATTTTATATTTGGATTGGATCCAAGAGCTTGGTGAGTATTATTACTTCATGATTTTCCACCTTACCGTGTGGAGTATTCTTGTTTTTTCCAGAGTAAACATTATAGATGGAAACTGACCCAATATATTTTGCTATATGCTGACAGATAATGCTAGACGAAAGGGGAAGATGCTGACTGCCAATATATCTTGCTCCGTGTCGACAGTAGTTGTCAAAGTAGTTGATGGGGCGGTGGTTCGTTGTAGTATTTTACTGATTGATCAAAGTTCGTGTGTGATACACCCAACTCAAAGTTCTTGTGGTTCCTAAAAATTAAATTTTAGGATTTAAGTTAAAAATAAGTCTTCAACAGATACCTAAATCTATCCCCAAAAACTCCCTATGCTCAATTCTAGCTTAAAATTGAGTCAGATTTAGCGAATCTATTAGCATCCTCCAAAAATTCCCTATGCTTAATCCTAGCTTAAAATTGAGCCAGATTTAGCGAATCTATTAGCGTCTCTAATTACTGCTCCTGTAGGAAAATTTCACCGCTTACGCGCTAGGAATTTTTCGCCCGTGTCTTTTCTTCCTCTCAACACCTTCCGCCCATACCGATTTTTTTATGCCGCTTGTTGCAGTCGCTTGATCCACACACTATTGCAAGTTGTCATCGATTTGCCTCCTCATCAACCACGATTGATGACACGTTCAGCTTGGGGATCGATATGGTCTTTCGTTTCTCTATAGGCTGACGGCAAAGTTTTTTGCCAATGGCACTGTGGCCAGCGATGTGTTCTCTAGCGCTAAGGAGCGACGGCGTCAACGAAAATCGTCTCGATAGGTGTTCGCACGAGGGCCTAGTATCGTTAAAAGAAAACGATCGTAAGCAAACACTGCGTCTATCTATCCTATGTAGCCAACAAACTAATTTTTGGCATACAATTTTTGGCTTCTTTTAGAGATGGTAAAGCTTTTTAAGTCCATAATTTTTTGAATGGTCTCAATCTAAAATTTTAGAGAACTAATTTTTAAGTCTCTCTTGGAGATGCTATGTCCAACTAATTGCCAAAGTATGTTTGTAGTACTTGAGGTTTAGGTATTAGGAAGTCAGATATGTTAATCAGAAAATATACACTGTACAGAGTACAAGTTAGAAGGCGTGTGACAGTGGAGTCGATATTTAAGGTAGAGGATATGGAAGTTATCTACGGAGAACTTGCTATTCCCTGTTGGGCAGAAAATCTTTAAATCATTTTCTGTAGCATTGCGTAACAATCTGCTTCTCTGATCAGACACAGTCTCCTTAGCTCTGCGGGATGGTGTTGTGTGCAGATATGGTTAACCCTCTCGCATTAGAAACAAAATTATTGAATTATATGAGCAACTACAAAAAGTGGGCATGGCTAAGTCTTAATATTATAGTTGCTTCTGCAACACTAATGCGATCGAGTCCGGACGAGATGTGTTCCAGTTCCTTTCCAAAACCAGATCGCCTCTCCAAAAGGTCCTGAACAACTCACCCAATCTCCAGGAGCGGGCTTAGGATTTAGAGGTTGTGTATTCAAAATTAGGGGAGGTAAAAAAATCTTGCCTCCTATCAACAATATACCAGATTGCAACCTCAACAGAATCTTGCCTCCTATCAACAAATCCTCAACAAAAACACCGCAAATCTAGCGTGAGGAGTGAGGACGGGGAGGGCCTGGAGCCTGGAGGATGGTGATGGGGACGCGGTCGACAAAGTAGTTGACAGCTCGACGCCTCGATGAGAAGGCTGGCGGCGGCGGGGCCGCGGGTGTAGGGCAAGACATCGGGGACGTCCTCGCCTCCTCGGGAAAGTGCTCGGTGGCGGGCGGTTCTAGGCTCCAGCGACCAGCCGACCAGCTGTCCTCCGATGGGCGGTGGATGTGGAGCAAGCCAGGGGGCGTGCGCCCGCCGCTCGGCTGCCCGTGCCGTCGCCGCCGCGCGCCTGGCGGCCACCGCCTCGGCGCCGAGCCTGCTTCCACCCTCGCAGCGCGCGCCGCCGCCTCGCGCCTAGGGTTCCGCCACGCCACTGCAACGAAGACGGAGGCAGGAGGCCAGGAGGGAGCCAGCCAGCCAGGAGGTGGAACAGCTGAACACGGCCTGGTGCGGAATTTTCCTAGTGCTTCCTGGTCTTGGGCCTGTGCAAATACGGAGGGAAGAGGGAACCAAGCCCAAGAACATAAGGTTATTGAATTTTTTTATTTTTATATTTATTTAATAAAATATTTACAAAACTACATTTTTATTTTAAAATTTACAAAAATATACTCCCGCCACCCTTTGGGAGGGCGATATGATGACGTGGCTGACGGCCGTTGGCAGGCCAACGGCAGTCAGCCATTTTGCAGGCGGCCCCCCCGGCCACATAAAAACCGCCCTCTGAGAGGGCGGCAAGGGGGCCGCCTGTAAAATCTGGCCGGGGGGCGGTTTTTGGGTGGCCGAGGGGCCGCCTGCAAAGTCTGTCCGGATGGTCCGCACTCTATACGGACTGGCTGCTTTGCAGGCGGCCCCAGAGTACTGTCCGGATGGTCCGTACTATATAGGGACGGTCTGAACTGTACAAATTACTTCACAGTATATAGTCCGGACCATTGTCACCCTGTTCGAACGGTCCACACTGTACAAATTGTTGTTTTGCATTATATAGTCCGGACCATCCTCATCCTGTCCGGACGGTTTGCATTATATAGTCCGGACCATCCTCATCCTGTCCGGACGGTCCGGACAGGCATTTCTGTGGTGGCAAGGAAGAGGAAGTACCCACGCTGCACACAGTAGTTACATCTCTACTTGGTTATCTGTTTAAAATTCCTTAAGGCATGTAATAACGATAACTAGAAACGTTTGATGTGCCGTTTGTACTCTTTGTATAGATAATTTCATTATGTTCGTATGCAATTAACGTGTGTTCGGTTGTCACCGCTCAGAATATACTTTCGCCGTAAAATTGAAACTAAAAAATTCATGTTTTTGATCAGTTTCGTCACAAACATAGATCGTAAACGATCGACGAGCGTAAATAAAGTAAAGGGATTTCTTCAGTATACGTAGAATTAATAAAACATGATATACAACAGACAAACTATCACTGATGCAACGTACTACGGGCCCTGACCGTAACCTCTAGTCCTCTTTGTTTTCCTACCCTGCGCTCGCACTTGCCCTTGGGAGTACGTCAGCCGGTCTGGTGGTACGGCACGGCCAGCGCGGGTGTGGCAGCTGGTGGGTCCTGTGTCTGTGGTGGCGGAGCTCCTTCGAGCTGCGAGGCTGGTAGTATCTCCTGGATCTCCTCGCCCGAGTCCTCCAAGTCGTCCCCCTCGAAAGGATCCGGTGCCCAACCGCTGCCGCGTGCGGCCTGCGTGGAGGAGCCAGCGTCAGCAAACATCCCCAGCGCTGTAGAGTGGAACCATGTACACCAAAATATTGATAATTGCAAATCAAAATTTGGTAAGGCAAAAATAAAGTTTGATATAACCTGAAGGACCTCCTGTGGTGGTCCGAGGGGCAGTTGTCACGCCCATGCCCTGCGTGGAGGAGCCAGCGCCAGCAAACATCCCCGGCGCTGTACAGTAGAACCATGTACACCAAAATATTGATAATTGCAAACTAAAATTTTGCAAGGCAAAAATAAACTTTGATATAATCTGAAGGACCTCCTGTGGTGGCCCGAGGGGCAGTTGTCATGCCCAGCTGCGTATGTGGTCGTCTATGGTACACTCCATGCGTCGATGTGCTAGCTCCAGAGGGATGTAGGTACGGTGTAGCGAAAGTTGCAGGGAAGCATATTGATGTACAACAGTACATGTCATAGAAGGAAACATGTTATGAACCGATGGCTAGTCCAATTTACCTCTGGAGGGGCCAGATGGCTGACTGGAACCCTGCAGTCGCACTCCTGCTCCTGCTCCTGTTTCTGCTGGCCGTGGCTGTTGCTGCTGTACAACTACGGGAGGTACCGCATCGACCGCACGACAAGTGAGCGCACGAATCACTGTGAGCATCGCCTGACGAATCCTCCCGAAGGTCGTCCTCTGCTCATCGGCATTCAGCACAATCCCACTGTCCAATCGTCCGAACGCCGCGTTTACATCAGCCTGAACCTGTCGCGCTGCGTCGGCCTATTTCAGATGTGACGTGAACATGTGTTAGAACATGTGTTATAGCATTGTTACATGATAATAAAAAACAACAGGACGGTACATATCCTTCTATAACAAAGAATTAGTATAGACTTACACTATACCGTAGGACCACTAATTGTTCGAGAACGCCTAAAACGGGGTCTAAAACGAGGTCGTCTTGAAGTTGTGCCTTCACCCGTAGGACGCCTGCCATCAGCGGCTGAACCCGACGGTCCAGCTTCCGCCGCACTTGGACCGGCTGCATCCTTTGGACATTTCTTATATGTATGATATGTTTGGTCACACTTTGAACAACGTTTATGCCTTCCACTGGCTTCTGACTCATCCATGTCATTACGGATGTGTCTTGTCTTATGGCGACCTGGTTTATCCCTCAATTTTGTTGGGTCAGGAATGTACATAGCTTAAGGATGCTCTATAGTAAATGTACCCGCAATACTGAAACTGTATATCTCTCCGCTCCAGGTATTATGGATTGCTTCTTTCCTGAAATAAGGTGAGACAAAATAGCGTGCTTCTATCCCGCACTCACCGCTCGCGGCAATAATGTGAGAGCATGGCTTGTGGAGCAGAGTAGGTTTTCGGCACGAGCACTTGCAGGTCTCGTCTTCCTTCAGCACACACTCCTGCACAACTCTTTTACGGAAGATTCCGCGCATGCCCTTGTCGACACACAATATTTCAAATCTGTATTCTTGTGTGCCTTGAGGTAGAGCACGATGTCTTCGGGCCTTTTTACTTTTATCTTGCAGATACTTCGTCAGTAGTGTGCCAAAGAAAAGATTATTGTCCGTCATTGAGGGCCTAGCTGCTCTGAACCGATTTCTAAAGTACTTGGATGTGCCATGCAAGATAAATTTAACTATGCCAACAAGTGAGAGCCCTCGAACACCACGCATCACCCAGTTATAAACCTCTGCCAAATTTGTGGTCATTATGCCAAACCGAGAACCATCCTTATCATACAACAGTGCCTATTTCTCCTTTGGCTCATTCTCAATCCAATCTGAAAATTTTCTAACTGAGAATGCAGACCTTCTTCTCATATGAGGTCCATCACTTGATAGAGGTTCAAGAGCTTATGGAGCCTCATCTCCTCCAATGGTAGCCCTCCTGGACTGCTCATCTGTTAGTTTAGAGGTCAGCTCATCCAACCTCCTTCAAAGTTCATTGAATTTCTTCTCTTGATTCTGGCGCAAAGCCTCTTAAAAAGATCCATAAGGTGCTTATTCTTAAATTGTCTGTAGAAATTAGCACCCATATGACGCATGCACCATCTGCTTTGGACATCAGACTACCTTGGTGGGTATCCCTTCTCAACACATCCATATCTCAATTCCTCAATTGCACGTAGCAAGCCGGCGTGACGGTCATGTATAAGGCATATGTCTGGTCTCATCCGTACAACTGCAGACTTAACCCTTTCTAGAAATCAATACCAGCTATCAGTGTTCTCACTCTCAACAAAAGCAAAAGCAACTGGTAGAACTTAGTTGTTTCCATCAACTCCAATTGCTGTTAAGATCTGCCCTCTGTACTTTCCGGTCAGAAATGTCCCATCGATGCAGAGGATGGGATGACAATGGACAAATGCCTGAAAGCAAGCACCTAATGCAAAGAATACTCGTTGCAACACACTTTTTTTACCATGGTGAATTGATGGAAAGGCTTTTAGGTCGTAGCATGTCTCCGGATTCCTCTGAAGAATACAGCCTAACAGACGAGGCAAATTATCATAGGATGCTTCAAATGTGCCAAATCTCATCTCTACAACCTTCTGTTTTGCCCTCCAAGCCTTAGCATAGTTAATTGTGTATTTAAATGTCTCTTCAATATGTCTAACAATTGACCTTGGTTCGTATCCCATATTGTTAATAATATGGGAGTACATCTCTGTCGCAACAAATACAGATGTCATATTTCTGTGATATTTTTCAACACCGGGTAAATAACATGAATGCTCAGTCACGATTGAAACTTGCCAATAATCTTTACATTTACCCTTGAATGTGTGCACCCGCCATGGACACCCATCCTTCAAGCACTTTACTTCATAGACCGATTTGCTTGACTTCACGACTGAGAACTCCCTTTGAAGTGACACGGCCCATTGTTTTATTGCCTCCTTTAAATCCTCTACATATACATATTTAGCCCCTTGGATGACCTTATTTTCCTTGTACTCCCATGACACATGATGTCCCTCGGAGATAGAAAGCCTAGAGAAGTCCTGGTTGCTCCATTCTGCAGGCATCATGGTGTCCTCGTCAGATGAATCATCCTGCTCTGCTTGCTCGTTTTCAGAATCTTCCCTATCCATTTCTTCGACGATTCTGTTGATTTGTTCTCCCTCATCTGCCACACCTGTTGGCTGTCTATCTTCTTCATTCCCTCCTTCATTCCCTTCTTTATTTTCTTCCATTGTTTCGCTATTACCTCCCGTCGTACTTGGACCCTCATCATCTTGCACGGGTATTGCACCAGCAGTGTTTTCTTTCTCATATATCGACACAAGTATGCCCAGTGACCAATCACGTTGGAATGCATTCTCCACATACCATCTCCAAGTGGCAGTGCAATCCACCGACATCAGTTCCAAAAAAAAAACCTTCAGCTGCACGACTGACTACTACATACAAGGTTATTGCGCGGAGCTCGGGGTTCAATCGAAACCCTCGCATCAGCCAGTTGTACACTGACCCAAAACTTCTCTCAGCTGGTCTATCAATCCCCTTAGCCGTTGAACTAAAATCCGACAGATCTACCTCTTCTGGACCATATCTAACATTCCCTTGCCGGTGAAATAACTGAAATATCACCTTATTTGACATTTCTGTTGATGAAAAAATACAATTAAACTATATACCAATATTTTCCTCACATCTCTATAAAAATTAAATCATCTAACACATTAACTAAAGACCTACAGATCTACGAGTAACAACTTATTTTCATATAGTACTATACACATAACCAGTACAATACTACATCAATTTATGCATAGAAATAGAAATTACAAAGAGATAATAGATTTTACCTGCAGACAAATCAGCAAGCTGACAGAGCTTCGCTGCTTTCGTTCAGGCTCGCTCTCAGCTCTCTCTTCTTTTTTTTCTGTAATTTCAGTGAATTTTATGACATTTTTAGAGTCTGGGAGGGAGTTTTATACTGCCCGAGCTAAAAACCGCTCTCCCAGAGGGCGGCAAGGGGGCCGCCTGCAAAATGGCCGGCCCGTGAGTCGGCCATTTGCAGGCGGCCCCCCGGCCAGAGGGCGGTTTTTGTGTGGCCGGGGGGCCGCCTGCAAAATGGCTAATGGCCGTGGGCCGCCGGCTAACGGCCGTCAGCCACGTCATCATATCGTCCTTTGGGAGGGCGATTTCAGAGATATCGCCCTCCCAAAGGGCGGCAGGAGTATATTTTTGTAAATTTTTGAAATGAAAATATAGTTTTGTAAATATTTTATTAAATAAATATAAAAATAAAAAAATTCGCCTCTTGGGTTGAATAAGGCCTCTTTTTTTTTTAATACACATACGAATTACATAGCATGTATATCTATTTTTTGTCAAAAAACTTATATATACATTTAAATACCGTTGAATTGAGGTGGGCCTGCCCCTGCCAATCTCCCTCTCCACCGACCAGAACGGTGTCGTCCAACTGGGCTCGAGTTGGTGTTCGATGACAATCATCACTGCTGTTTCGAAGCTCTTCATCGCACTACAAAGACTGGGAACATCAACTTCGTGCAACGGTGATTTTATTTTTATCATAGCCATACTCGATGGAGGTCAAGCTGCCGCACAAGAGGAGGCAGCCATCGTCTTCCTCTTCCTCTTTCCGTGACATCTAGCCACAACCATGTACATCACTCCAGTCGTCCGAGATATCTTCACGACCCCCATAAGCTATTCTGTAAATTTCAGCATCCCATCACCGGGAACTGAAAATTTTCAGTTATTGAAGCTCTAGGCACCGTCGTTGCAATATTACTTATATATGTATTCTTTCGTGAAAACAAATCAATGTCTCCGACGAAACTTTGTTAAACAGAGTACCATCTTAAATTTAATATGCTAGTCGCCAACCCATACGTTGCATGGATTAATAAAAATTTTAACCATACATTGAATATTGTCTTATTAAATTTTATTTTTAAAGTTATACATAAACTTTGTTGTGAAGTTCTAAGGACAAAATAGTTTAATTTTATTTATAGTTCTAGAAAACAAAATTAATTCATCCTAATATTTCTTACATTACTTTTATTTTTATTAATTTAATGATTCAAAATTAATAAGTATCGATTTATACTCGTGCCGAAGTCAAATTTTAGTTTTTTTTCATTATTTCAGATATTTTGAATTAATAAGTACTGGTTTGTTCTCATCTCAGATTCTTAATTTAGTTTCTTTAATTAATTCAGAAATTTGGAATTTTAGAAATACCAAGTTGTAGAACTTGTAGTTAGTCTAGATTATCAAATATGGTTTTTTATTATTTAATAATTTTGGAATTGATAATTAATAAATATTGAGTTGTGGTTTGGAGTCACAATTTAAGTTTTATATGATTTAATTTAATAATTCTAAAATTTGTAATTTATAATTATTGAGTTGTACTCTTGTTTACGAAATAGAAACCAATCTTATATAGAAAAAATAGCACCGTGCATACCTGAGCAACTGTTCATCAAATATAACTCGCCGTGAGCTGTTCAACTTCAATTTCTGAAGAACAAACCAACGGAATCAGACTTATCAGACATGAATTAAGTATCCCTGAAAAAAGGGGACATGAATTAAATTATGAGACAACAAAATCAAATCAGGGATTCAGAATCCATGTAATTCCATCCGACTATATATATAATCCCCCATATAATCTATCTCCAATTAATCCACTTAAAAATCTGCACATCTTGGGGATGTGACCAAAAGGAAATCCAGTTAGGCTTGTCACGTCTTCACAAAGTTTTGTGTCGGCATAATTTCAGAATAATGAACAGTAACTAATCAAACAACCATGGACCTGAACCATATAATAAGCAAACCTCCACTCCGATCCATCTCGATAGCCATGGATGAAGGCCACGCTGGAGCGGTTCCCCTTAATCCTGCATAATCGCCGCATGCATCTGCTTGTGTTCTGCTGGACTCTCGATATAAAAACATGCACTGTATATGACACATCTATTACTAGATTTTTTTTATTTTTAGACAAAGAGAATAAAAGAATATGGTATTGTAGCGACCTAATTATATACAATAGACATAACACACAGTAATGGGTTTTGGGCCCTAAAATTAAATTAGCCCTTGTTGGATTTTACCATTTATAGTCACGAGTTGCTATCCACGTAATCAACGGATAGATCTTTTCGGTTAACGTAGAAGCTTCAATAAAATATCTAGTTAGTATAGATTAGATAGATAGATGGATCGGCAACAAAAATCATCTCTGGAAATGCTGTTGTCAGAAAACGGTTTTGTATAGTAGTGAAATATAATTGTTGTCCAAAAGACCATCTATTAAGAACATCTTCAGCAGGAACCCTAAACATAGCCCTCAAATAGTTGTGGTGGAAAAAAAAAAACTAGGTCCAACAACGGACCTTGCTACGGCCCCCAAAATTGAGGGAGGCCCCCTAAATCCAGCCCCTAAGCCCCCAGTCCTGGGGGCTCTACACCACAGCCCTTATCGACGTTATTTTGGCACCTACGACAATTCCCCCTGCGCGCCGCCTCCCGCCGGGCGGCCTCCTGCGCGCCGCCCTGCCCGCCGGCCTCCTGTGCCGCGCCGCCCGGCCTCCCGCGCGCCGGCCTCCCGCGCCCTGCTCTCCCGCCCCCCGGCGTCCCGCGCGCCGGCCTCCCGCGCCCTGCCCTCCTGCCCGCGCCGGCCTCCCGCGCCCTGCCCTCCTGCCCCCCTGCGTCCCGCGCGCCGGCCTCCCACCCCCTGGCGGCCGGCGTGACGCCGGCCTCCTGCTCTAAATTCTGTGTGTTATAAATATTTTTATTTTAATTATAGTGTCAAACTAGACATATACATATAGTCTACGGTAAAAAAATAATATAAAAAAAAAATATGGGCTAAGAAATGAAGGCTGTGCTGAGTTCGGAGCATTTTTGGGGTCCAAAGAAAATAAGGGCAGCCCCCATTTAACATTTGGGGGCTCAAAAATAGAGGCTATTGCTAGAGATGCTCTAACAACAGAGCCATTTTTCCTTTTCGTTTCCTCTCTTCTTGGCATCACACCCTAAAATCATACATAGTCGACGTGCACGCTCAATGGAACAGGAGAAAGAGGTAACTAGGGATGATCCATCATGCATGGTATGACCAGAAGGTCGATACATCATATGTGCAAAATGTTCTTTCTTTAAGTTAGGTACTCCTATTTAGAAGTACCAACAGTTATTAGTGAAGTCGTGGAAAGATGACTCTATTCTATAGCGTTGAAATCTCAGTACGCGTAAATATTGTATACACGTGATTATACTATCAATGGAATTTAGTATGACTAATAATTTATCATTGGCCTCCGTTTGTTTGAGAGCGTGTTATAAAGCATATTTGTGTGTGTGTGAACGTGGTGGTGCGTGAACTTCTCTTGCATAGAATTAAAAAAAGAATAGATACTCCTTTTTTTTAACAACTCCTATTTAGGTGGCTGACATTCCTTTCCCCGGTCGCGCGCGGCGTCTTGGTCTTTTGCTGAAGCTGCGGTGTCGCGCGCGATTTCTGATGGAATCCGGCCGGAGATTTGCGCGTGGTCCATTGGCTGGTCAAATGCTCGTTGGAAGGGAAGGCCAGGTGCATGGCAATCTGCACCAAGCCAAGCGCCATGCAGACCGCCACTAGTAGGAGTAAATTTTTTTTTTCTAAGGAAGCAAATATGGCAGGCTATGTGCGTAAGAGGATTTTTTTTACTAAAATAATACTATTTTAATGGACAATTGCAAAAATAAAGATCGGCGCCGACTGAAATCACAAGTTTAACACCCATCGAATAAGCAAAGTTCAATATTGTACTTATCGAATGGCTATGATAAGATTAAATATGGGTATACCCCAGCAGATAGCTTGTCAAACTTTAACCATTCAATGGATGATTTCAGCCAGCCAACCTCTATTTTTACAATTTTTCATTAAATTAGTATTTTTTTAAAAAAAATAGCGTAAGTGTAACTACAAAACACAGGATAGCTCCACCTTTAATAAAGTGTCCGTCTTCAGTTATATGCTCACAATCTAAAATTATAACACCTTGTCTTATCTTTCATCGTCACATCACTTAGGTGGTGGCATGCACTTTCACATTTTGAATGCGAAAATACCCAAGGAGATAAAATTAAAATCCAAAAAAATACCAAAACTTTCAGACACATTTTGAAGTTTTTTTCGAACTTCAATAAATTTTCACTGCAGCGTGTCAGAGTCATTTCCTTTTTTAAAAGATAATAGTAGAAATTATTTACATTTCTCACCACTGCATTATGCGCACGTAGCTAACAAATACAGAGGTTCTAAACGAAAATTCAAACCATAAATACTTCCGTTGAAGCTGAAAACTTACCAACCCTTAGACCGTTGACCATGCGGGGGAAAAGGCCAGGTAGAGCACGGAGCGTTGACCTATATATTGTTCACTTTAGAAGCTCCTTCCGTGCCTACCTGTCATTTTTCAACTGGATGCTTTTGTTTTTAACGTCTATTTGAAATAAAAAAAGTCTATTTTACTCCTTCAAACTATTTCACCAAAGTACATAACCTCCTAAACTATTTTTAACTATTTTTGGCTTATTTTACACAACAAACTATTAAAAATGGTTAACTTTACACCCTAACGGTATTTATACTTTATGTTTCTCTCTATTTTGCATTGAAATTTAGTAGGACATTAGATGCATTACAAATTTATGTCTTAATATTTTTTATATTTTTATCAGTGATTAAATAGATTGAAAACACTTAAGACTGATTTAAACATCGAGATTTTAAATTTCAAGTAAACAGTCATGAAAAAATCTAAAAATATTTTTAAAATTTAAAAACAGTGTGATATATGGTTTAAAAAATTTCAGCTCAAAATACAACTTGTATAAAGAGAAACAACAAAGAGAAATATTATTAAGGAGCAAAATGAACCATTTTTAATAGTTTAAGAAATAAAACGAGAAAAAAATAATTTAGAGGATTAAGTACTATAATAAAATAATTTGAGAGAGTAAAATGAACTTCTTTCTTTTAAATGAAAAGGAGCTGCGTTCGTGATTGCAATCACGGGAGAGAGAGTTGAACATTTAATTACAGCGTTGTTTGCAGCTAACCATCAGCATCTCTTCTGCCTGTGCTGAATGCCATCTTCATCGAGTTGACTAAAAACCAACATATTTTTTCCATCTGGTTATCCAACAATTAAGTACACACAGCCTGTGATTTTCATTATATTATAATACAAGTTAAAAACAAAATGTTTTAGTTATATTTTGACAAAATACGTACAACGATCCGAAAGACTGTGGTTGAAGGACTGCATTTATAGAAATCCATCTATTTTTTCCAAGACAAAAACTGAATACCACCCGATAAAACTAGGTACTAGCTAGTATTATGTGTAAATCATTCCTAGCGTAACCCAATACACTAGTAACTATTTAAGCCCCATTTGGAAATTACGGTTTTAGGATTATTTTCATAGGAAACAATTGAATCCTGTGAAAGAAAACTAAGGGCTTGTTTGGCTTATAGGATTTCCTAATCATAGGGATAGGGATAGAAAAAAGTGCAAGATAGGATAGTAATGCACGTGCAAAATAGAGGATTAGAAAATATAGAAAAAAAATAAGATGTGGTATTTGAAATAACGATAAACAAGAAAAATAATGAAAGAGTGACTACAAGTTGTAAGGGTAGTATCTACAAAATTAAATGAGTTGTCAGCTAGATTTTTTTATGATATGGTAAGGAAGTAATTAATAAAGAAAGCGAGAAAAGGAAATTAAGTCTTATGTAAACCTAGGTTTGATACAGTATCAATACAACATGTGTGCGTAAGTGATATTAATTAATTAGCATATTGAGTTAGTAGCATGAAATTGGAAAGGCATGAGTACTATTTTCTTAATGACGTGTGGAGTATATAGAAACTACTAAAATAGTGTCACAGCGGGATTGTTCTAAAACCAACTTACATTTACAAGAAATCAGAAGGCTAAAAAATATATTTATAAACAGAGAGTAGTACACAATTGCTAAATTAACAATAGGACAATGCTAAATCATCTCACTAAAAAGAACATGATACTATAGGCAGACTATAGTACTAAACCACTGGTCTGGGCTAAAGAAGATGTAGGCAGATAGTATATGCTTAGATTTTTTTCTCTACAATCCAAAAATCATGGTTCCAAGTACTAATTAACCCTCTATAAGTGCATGCCTCTCACCATTCTCTCCCTCCATTGCCATTTCCCCTACTCCAAGCCTCCGAACGGCCACCTCTCTCTCTCTCTCTCTCAGAGTCATGAGGCCGATGGCTGCGGCGCCGCCGCCGGCAGCGTCGGTGGCCGTCTCGCCGTGGCACTCGCCGGTGCCGTACCTGTTCGGCGGGCTGGCCGCCATGCTGGGACTCATCACGCTCGCGCTCCTCATCCTCGCGTGCTCCTACTGGAAGCTCAACAACTACCTCGGCACCGGTGAACACTCCTCCTCCTTCGGCGCCAGTGCCGGCGATGGAGGTGACGGCGGATCCAAGTCGCCGTCGTCCCCGGCAGCCGCGTCTCCAGTGGTGTTCAGGGACCTCGTCGCCGTCGTCATGCAGGGGAGAAAGATGCCCACGTTCTTGGCCGCTCCGATCGTCCGCCGATCACCGTCCACTGACACCTCCTGCACCGCCGCCGTTCCTTATGGGGTGGTAGGCTCGCCGGAGAATCGATGCGACGCGGCGGAGGGAGGTGCGGCCAGCCGGCAACCTCCGCATCCGGTGGCGGCGACGCAAGCCGTACAGCTAGTTCAGCTGTGAACCTCCATCTGGGAAAAGGAAACTTTAGGAGGGCTTTTGTGATAATTTTTCATGTCCTTTTCCAGATCATACTCTCTTTTTTTTTAACTTTTGCATCTCTACCGGGATTGTAAATAACTTATTTGGTGAGAATTCAAACGAAGGCAATTATTTAGTTGGGGATGAAAAAAAATGATGGCGATAAAATTTGAGATCTACGAATTACTTAAAAAATATTGTAATCTTTAAGCAACCGGCACATAAAAGAGGATGACAGTATGAGTCACCACATAACTATGCATTCTAGTATGTTGTACCAAGTGTTTATTGTGCATTCCAACCATGCTACTTCTACTTATAAAACCTTTTCATAGGTTCGAAATCAGTAAGACTATTTATTTGGAGAATCATCCCAAATTTCTTTTTTTGGTTGACGCCACCGAATAATGATTTATATTGTTTGGGAGTTAGCTTATGGATATTGATTAAAAAACCAAAAAAATTATTTTTAGTAGGAGCATCTTGCTTTATGTTGAAGTAAATGCGGATTATCCATTATCTAAAAAGTAGACTATTTATAGATATGGGAAGATTTTACGGATAGAAGTTAGAATATGCAATTAACATTTGGTATAACATACTAGAATAAATAGTCACGTCTAGATTTAAAAAGATGGTTTTCCGTGAATTCCATGAATAAAAATGATACGGATGCATAAATAACAGGTAAAATAAAATCATCCTTGCATGCAACTACTATATACATTTATGTTCGCGTTAATTACCCTTGTCGGAGGATGAAACCTCGACGGCGGGAAGTCGGGAGACCCCCCTTTTGAGATTCGGCCAGGGGAGTGGTTCTCAGGTGAAGCCGGCGTCAAGCGAAAGAAGAGAGATCAGCGCTCGGGGCAGAAACAGAGGGGCCCGAGCTGGAAGATAGGGGTCCGGACCGTCCGAACACGGTCCGGACCGTCCGAACTGTGGAGATCACGTGGGGAAGACGATGAACCGCGCGCACAAGGGGGGAACAGGATGAGAATATCGGTTTCGGGCCGGAGCGTAATACCCTACTCCCTGTGTGTGGGTTTTTGCTATCTGTGGTGGATGAATGTGGGATTGCGGTTACAAAGTGACCCTGCGGGAGCTCGTGAAGCTATCCGGGGACTTGAGATTCTGAGAGAGGAGAGCCCCGAGAGCAAGAGCTGGCCTGGGTGGCCTGAGCGGAACTCAGTCTGCGGAGAGAGAGAGGCATGGATCCTTCCTTATAGGTGAGGGGAGTCCACAGTGTCCAATACATGAAGAGGGAGCGAAGCTCTATCCATCCCCTGCCGCTTGTACGCACGCCCGCTGCCGCGCACGCGCCGAAGTAGGGACGTCCAGTCGCCGTCTGGCTCTGCTGCTGCGGAATTCGGCCAGAGCGTGGTCTGTGTGGCGGCTGGACGTAAGGTGATAAGGTGTGGCTCGGCCGCGGAGGGTGGCTGGTCTGGGTCGTGGTCCTGCCGCTCGGCTGCGGGATGCGCTGGAGTACGGGAGATGTGACACGCGGCTGTCTCCTGGAGACGCTGTCGGGATGCTGTTGGGAGACAGGGCGGGAGGCGCCCTATCACCTCATTGTCTGGAGGGCTGGCGCAGAGTCCGCCGGGGGCCGACAGTGGGCCCGAGCAGAGAGTGAGGTAATGGTGGCGCTCGGAGGGGAGGCACAGGCCCGAGGCCAACGAGGCCCCGGGGCCGAGCTGATATAGAGGACGCCTGGGGAACGTGCCCGGGGCGATGGACTGATGGCTTCCCGGGGACGAGCCTAGAAGATGGGGTCGAAGAGCGACGACGCCCGGGCTCTGCTCGGGCCCTGGTGAAAGATGGCCCCCCGGGGATCTGCCGTAGCCCGAAGACCACGCGTCCCCAGGGCATTGTGGGACCCCCTGGATGTCCATTTCGCCGACAACCCTATTTCCCTTTTTGTGTGAATTTAGCCTGGTTCATGGAAAAGATGTCCCTAGCTGCATGTACAAAGGAAAAAAACCGGCCCGGGAAAGCTGGGAGCGGTTGCTTCGGTGATAAAGGTGCTTATATGGTTGGCAAAAGGACACCTTTTTGCTTTGTCACACGTAGACAAGTTGTCTCATCAAATTAAAGAAGACGCCTCAGCTCCAAACTCATATCAGTTCTGGAGGGAGGATTGTTCATATAAATGTCGCTTTTGATCAAATTTTGTTAAGTAACTATTTGGATTTTCTTTTGCAATTATCTGGTTTTACTTTGCCCATAACTACCACTAGTTCATCTACGTAGACAAATTTAATTAACTAGATGTTTGTGGTAGACTAAACATTGGGTATGGTTTATATGCATGCCTCTCAGAATCTTCTATAGAAAGAAATGCATGGCTCTCCAGAACAGTCTGATGACATGTTGACACTAATAAGAGCTATTGGCCATCTTATTCTTTTTTAAATCCCGGAAACCATAACACCAGTCGGATCCTGCCAAAGTGATGGTCGTTGTAAGTTGAGCTGCATGCGATGAACAAATGTCGTTGTATGTTGTAATGCATGCATGAATAAATGATCAGGTCACTTTTTACATATTGACCATGAAGTTGATGTACAAGCAATTAATGACAACCATGTGTGTTTGACTATATATTGAGGAAAAGGACAAATTATGTCAGGAAAGAATTAGTATTGTTTTTAACAACGCAATTTTTTTCATAGTGAAACAAAAAATATCAACAAGGAAAGATTCCACAAAGGTAAAAAAACAGTTTTCTCTAAAACAATAAAAACAAAATATTCCCTACAAACCCACCAATATATTATGCTGAATGTCATTGTGTATATATGCCACATTGCATAATGAGGCGTCTGTTCAATGCAAACTGTCAAACTTCATGAGTTACCCTATAATGTGGCATTGATGGCGTGCAGTCTTCATTGCTTGAATAAGGGTACTTCCATCTAGCTATAAGGTTCCTCCTCCTGACCCGATAGCAGCGCCGCCGCCAAAGAACTAGTTGGCCTCAAGCAGGCAAACCTTAGGCCAAGCGAAAAAACCCAAGCAAAAAACGGAAGAAAAGAAGTGCCTAGCTGTCATGCTAAAAAATTTAGCTAATTTCTAGACTATTTTGTGTATTAATATCCCTGTCCAAGAATCAAGCTAGGGTGCATAAAAGGACAAATTATATACAGATCCAGATGTAATAAAGCGTAAATACTACAGAAGAGGCACTTAGTCCTCACATATAGAAAAAAACACAGCAGCGGGAAGGCGATCCTAGCATGGCTTCAGCTCCACTTCACAGGCAAACTCAACTGGGATATAAGTCTTGGTCCTCTAAGCTCAACTTCAACACTAAAATCTTCACTTTCTAAAAGGAAATAGCAAGACTGAGTACCATCCACCGTACTCAGCAAGTCACATCGACGATGCATTCATGCACGGGATTGCAAAGGGAGGCTTGAGGCTCTTTTGTGTAAAAGCAGTTGCAAACGGTTGTGTTTTAAAACCAATGAAACAATTCATTAATTAAGTCAAGATTATCTCCATTGAACAACAGTTACACCACTTAAACAGGCCCAACCATCCGCTTGAACTAAATTAATTCCATTAAGTCAAGTTAATTAAGTCTTGGACTAATCACGGTGAATATCGATATGGTCGACATAAACCGCGGTACTACGCTATTCAAATAGATTTACTCTGGGCAGAGGTGTACAGATTTACTCATAAGACAGACCCACAGCACCGTTTTCGTGTGCGTGTGCCACCACGACACCTCGGAAAGAGACTGGACAGGACCCTTCGCATAACTCTCCTTAAACCATTCATACCACGACCTGAGATTACACCTGCCGATAGGGCACACTATGTCGGTCAGGCTACCCCTTGCGCCATGATGAATCCAGAAGCAATCACCGGACCGATCCAACTCATCACACCACCCTGTCGGCGAAACGGGTCATAGGGGGTCCACATACCCCGGGGTCGCTGTTGACGCCCCAAAAATCGCCGGGATCTGGTTGGCGTCGGGTTGCCCTAAAAACGCGAAAGGCCAAGTAGTAGGAGATGGGGTTTGCTTTACTCCAGTGCAGGTCCTAAAGTTTGAGGTTCGTAGGCGTGCCAGTCAATTGACCTGTAATTGACAAGGAGAAAAATGTTAGATCAATGAGCCAATCAGCTGGAAGCCGATCTAGACTCGTTTCACCGGCCGATGGCCGATAAGCACTGTAGCACTTATACATCAACTAGAAGCCGATGATGGCATGAATAATAACTGATAATAAGCAAACATTAAACTAGCCGATCATCAAAGGGACATGCTCAAGAATCGGCTAGTAAGCTTGTATCTGAAGAAACTAGCAGGATGCATAAGGAAAATAAACTACAGGAAACTCCTGCCGATCATAGTTTAAAGCTTACTGGTATTGCTGTGAAGATGCTGCCTGCGCTCGTGCTCGTCCCTTGCTCACATCGGCTCCCGGGATCTTCAATCCGTGTCCATATCCGTGCCCGGGTTTCTTACCTAAGTCTCGTGCCCGGGTCCTTCCCTGAGGTCGTGCCCGGGAACTTGGTTGGGGTCGATAAACCAATCGGCTAGCTCTTAGCCGATCGCAACAGTAGTACAAGCAAGGATGTATAATAGGCAAGCCGATAACAAAATGGATAAACAACTGATGGGTTCTGCCGGACTACCGAACACGGCACGATGGACATCGGCTGAGCCATGACAAAAAATAACAAGAATAATAAAACATTAAAATAGAAAATAAAATCAGCGCAATGCAACAGATAAAGCTTATCGCTAAAACACTCCCATAACAACATCGAAACACCGACGCTTATCAAGATAAACACATATTATCATCGCTTCATACATCAGACCCAACCATTTGCAGCACAGACATCATAAAACAATACCTCGCATAGCGATACATCACATCGATCGTGCATGTAAAATGATAAACTACCGGCTATACACCCCCAGTAAGAGCACGCCAAACTTTCCATCCCAAAATCTGGAGATTATTTGTGTAAACCCCTCCAGAATCAACCGAGCCACACATATAAAAAATTGATAATCCAAAGTAATTGTATTACACAAGCTATGGCCATTAATTACAGAGGTGAATGTAACCTCAAATATATGGGGTAAAAG